>JAOTRH010000002.1:7104880-7157966 GCA_034768845.1 Heliamphora exappendiculata
AAAAATAATAATAATAAAAAGAAAAAGAGTGCAATTTTATCATTGCTTCTTATTTTCTTATGAACATTGACCAGTACTGGGGGTATTCTCTGTTCCATAATCTCAGTAACTCCTGATTGAGAAAGATCCATGTCTTGGAACACTAGTTGGGATTGTTCTTATGCTTGCTTTCAATTGCGGATAAAGTGCTTGTATGGTCTGTTGTGAAACTTGCTGCTGAGAACAGGGGGTCCATGCTATGCGATATGCAGGTGTTCTTATTTCAAAAGGCTGCCGTTTACAAGTGCAACATGGCTGGAAAACCTGCAGTGGTAACTCGTGTTGTTGATAGTATGACTGGCAATCTTAGACCCACTCGTGCAGAAGCAACTGATGTTGCCAATGCTGTACTGGATGGTGAGTACTCTTCTGAAGAAAGGAGTTATTGTTTTAGCTGTTCATTGTGATTCCTCGTTAATATCATTGAATTTTGTCTATTATATTGTGTGATAGTTTTAACATAATTTTACTGATATATTTGATTTTAGTTATCAAATTTTTGGTTTAAGATTCTTTTTAAAATAATCCCTTTATTCTATTTTTAAAGTTTGAGAGGTCTTTGTATGATATTTTTGACAAATATGATTTGCAATATCTCTTACCTTATTTTTCTTTGTTATTTCATCCTTAATTAATGCAGGAAGTGATGCAATTCTTCTGGGTGCTGAGACTTTGCGTGGTTTATACCCTGTTGAGACAATTTCTATAGTTGGGAAAATTTGTGCTGAGGTAAACTGTGTTCAACAGTTGTAAAATCCTGTTGCTTGAGGAACGTTTTTTGTTACCTGCCAGCTACTAATCCTTGCAACTTTGATTAGAAGTTTGGAACTAATTTTGCCTCTTATATGTTCGCCGCAAAATTTATTCCTTTGGAAACCTCTTGCTATTTGTCTTTGGTGGTTCTACTGTGTTTATATTGTTTATTTGCCAATCGGATTTGTTTTGTTCTCAACATGGGTAATGAAATGGTTCCACGGTTCTACCTCTCTTCACCGTATTATATATACTTTATGGAGCCTTTGCTTGTGAGATTATTTGATCTACATTGGCAACAATGAGAAACTAAGAGAAATATTTTTACCTACTTTTCCTTTTGGTGTTTAGGAAATTGCTTCTCTACTTCATGATGGGGAACAAAGCCACAGGAAGGTTCTAGAGCATTGAAACCTTGGAGTTGGACAACTCAGGGCTGATGAGGCTCATGGAAGGTTCTAAAGCATCCCAAAAAGGTCTGGTATTAGGAGAACCTTGAAGTGCCAAGTGTTCTAGAGGAGACCGAAATGTTCCCAAGAATCCTAGAGAATTCAGTTGTTGTCCAGCACTTGTAGATATCTTAGAGATTTGTAAAGAGTATATTCTAGAAGTGTGTTTAGATTATTCTTGTAGGCAGCTTCTAGAGAGGCCAACCGATAGATGGTATACACTTGGCTTAATCCTTGTCATTCGCTGTATCTTGAGGTGCCTATATAAGGAGGCGGCCTCATTTGGCCAATGCATCATCAAACCACCAAGCAAGAGTTGTAACCTTTTTTTCTCTAGAGTAACACACACTCTCCATTCTCCCAATTTGGAGTGTCTAGCCTTCTCTTCCTACCCTTGTGAGTTCTTAGAAGATGGATTGACTTAGCATTAGAAGCAAGGTTGTGAGTATCTAAATGCCACACAGCTTGGAAATTTCAAGGCCGTGACAATATGCTTCATTTTCCTTTAGTTTTCAATTGTACATTTTGTTGCTCATCATGTTTGGTACAATTTGATTGCTGGGTTGGCATATGTTCATGAGTGTTTAACTGAGGCTCAAACGCTTG
The DNA here is from genome assembly GCA_034768845.1 of Heliamphora exappendiculata. NCBI lineage: Eukaryota > Viridiplantae > Streptophyta > Magnoliopsida > Ericales > Sarraceniaceae > Heliamphora > Heliamphora exappendiculata. Next base: position 7,106,728 of record JAOTRH010000002.1, read on the forward strand.
AGATGTGCATAATTCTTAGGTTCGCTTCATTGTGTTCGATATAATTTTGTTTATAGCTTACTTGAGCTCAAATTTCCGTGCAGGCAGAGAAGGTTTTCAACCAAGACTTGTATTTCAAGAGGACTGTCAAGTATGTTGGAGAGCCAATGAGCCACTTGGAATCCATTGCTTCCTCTGCGGTACTTTATTTTCGATGTTCCTATCATACTTCTTTACCTTTTCCTGTTCCCTCAATGATTTTGTCTTTGCATTTATCTCTTTTAAATCTGGTTTACTTACTATTGCAAAATTGGGTTGGTATTTTCTTAATATTTACTTCTTGTTTAGGTGCGAGCTGCCATTAAGGTGAAGGCGTCAGTTATCATTTGCTTCACCTCATCCGGAAGAGCTGCAAGGTATAAATCTTTTTATGCAATTGGTAATATCAGGTTACCATGGAAGTATTTTGTGATTTGGCCTTCTTCCTTCTTGGTCCATATATGCAACTTATTGAGTCGCCATCATGTCCACAAGACTAAAGCCTAGAATACAAATGCATGCAGATTAATTGCAAAGTATAGGCCAACAATGCCGGTTATATCTGTAGTTATTCCTCGGCTTAAAACAAATCAACTAAAATGGAGTTTTAGTGGCGCATTTGAGGTACGTTCAGCTCTGATTTAATTATAGCTCATCTTGTGCTGGAATAATGATCTCTTTGTTTCTTGTCTTCTGTAGAAATTTCTCCACTTCGTTTTTTTATCTTTTTCCACTATTTATATATATTGTCTTCCTTTCTACGAACTGGTTCACATTCAAGCTAATGAGTCTGCTATTTTCCCTCTTTTCTGTGAATGGGTTAGGCGAGGCAGTCCCTTATAGTCAGAGGCCTTTTCCCCATGCTTGCCGATCCTCGGCATCCTGTAAGTTCTTATTATACCCATCAAATTTTTGTTTTGTGCTGCTGTTGGGTGATGAATCCATGGAGATTAGTGCCCGCATTTTGATGAACCGATAACTAAATGTTCTATGTACTTTTATTTTTCATTGAGTAGATTTCAAGAATTCTTTGCTCGACTTTGTAGGCCGAGTCCACAAATGCGACAAATGAGACAGTTCTGAAGGTTGCACTTGATCACGGGAAGGCCTCGGGGGTTATAAAGTCGCATGACCAAGTTGTCATTTGCCAGAAAGTCAGGGATTCATCTGTCGTCAAGATTATCGAGCTCGAAGATTAGAGCACTCAGCTTTCCCTCATTTTCTGCAGCTCTATCCTCTACTTTTGGATCTCTTAGCGAGGTTCATTCCCTATCGAAAGTTTTGAGCACATCCTATAATTTCACACTGCACGAATGTACTTTTTGTAATTCCGGTTTGTTGGAATTATAGTGATGGAAATTATGCCCGTGACCGTCACGTTTTTGTCCAATTTTACAGACCTATCTACATGTTTAATGATATTTTTTTTGACCGGAACCGTCGCAATCCTATTATTTTCTTGAGAGTAGCTTCTATTTTCTTGGCGCAATTTGGATTTACATAGTACTTTAAACACTAAGAGCTCGTTTGAATGGGGTGATTTGAGGAGAGAGGAAAAAAATGATCTGTCTTCCCTAAGCATTTGTTTAAGAGAGAATTTGTGAGAAAGGAGAAGATTTTTTTTTTTAGGTAATTAAATGGAAAGAAATTGGGAGAGCTGTCTTTCTCGAAATAATAATAATTAAACATTTACGTTTTACATAATATTTTAAACACTAACAGTTCCTTTGAATGCGGTGATTTGAGTGATTTGAGGACAGAGGCCAGGGGTGTGGTGTGCAAACAATTTATTTTAACCCGTCAGCCCAATTCTGCAAGTCATATGAATACGTAAATGAAGGTGGATGGGTTTAGTAAAAATAAATTAAATTAATTAAATTAATTATAAATTAATTTTTTTTAACTCGTTATCAACTCAACATAATTTGTTTAAATTATATATATTAGTTATCGTGTTCTTACATAAGACGAATTTTAACCTTATTTATATGTTTATATTTATATAAATTTTTTATATTTCATAAGGAATAAATTATAATATTTAGAATTTTAATTATTACTTTAATTATATGTGTGTGAATATTTTTTTTAACAAGTATGCAATGTAAATATTATTATTAGAGAGATTTAATTATGTTATTATTATTATTGAATTACAATTGTTATTTTTAGTTAATTTTTTACTTGACATGTTGAATATGATTTTTTTTAAAATTTTGCAGTAAGTTTTTATATTTTAGAAATAAATTTTAAAAAAAATATTATTACAATTTTATAATTTTTTAACCCGTTAAACTGCTTAAACCGCGATTTAAAATTGTCAAAAAAATATCACTCAATTTTGTACTCACCAAAATATCAGTTTATACCGGGTAATACCGGATACGTACTAGTTCATAATTAATTTTTTTTTAAAATATATTTTTTACTTATTTTTTGCTTTTGTTTTTGTTTTTTTATTTTTATATACTTCAATCCAAGCATCAATTATAGCATAAATAGAGAGTTCTAAAACTAATCAATATTAAATTATTATTAAAAAATGTACATATTAAATTTTATTATTTTCAAATAAGCTATCTCACTATAAACAATGAGAATAAAATTTAAATTAGACTAATTAATTAAAATTTATTTAAAGTAAAGAATTATGTTATACTAAATTTATTTAAAGTAAAGAATTATGTTATAGTAAAGAATTATTATTAAATAATATTTTTTTAAAATATATATAATATCTTATTGTGATAAATTCAAAATGGTACCCGGTATTTCACCGATATCAGTACATATCATACTAATAAATAAATTAGTACATTATTCGATACGGTATTCAGAACTATGATCTTTTTTCAAAAAAATAATAATTAGGCATTGATTGGCAACTTTAATTTTTTAAATTTTTTTAGCTAAAAATATCAAAATGTTAAGATTATCCGTTCGGCACAAAAAAAAACTTAAAATTTTTTAAAAAGTCAAATCAAAATATAAATTTCTAGAATATTTTATTCAAACTCCTATCACATTTAAAATACAATAATACTCTTTATTCATAATTTATTTACTACAACTATTAGTTATATATAATTGTTAATATTAAATATATAGAAGGGTAAAATTATCTACTTTGAACAAAAATTTAAAAAAAAATTAATTTTTTACCCAAACAACTAACTTAAAAAAAATTAGCTTAAAAACTAAGTTATCAAATAACTTACTTTAAATCTAATTTAACTTTTTAACTAAATAGATAAATTTATCTGTTTGTATATTAAACAGATAAATATTAAACAGATAAATTTATCTATTTGCATGGTATTTTAGAAAAAAATCACGTTATTGGAACTTGCGCACTAAATTTTTTGTTGATAAACTCTGAGCGTTAAAACTTATTTTTTAAAATTTTTGGTTGAAATCTCATTTATTAAAATGTCTAATATGTTTTTATTTTTTATTTTTAAATTATAGTATTTAAAATATTAACATATATATTTTTTTGTGAAAAATGTTAACTTTTTAATTGAGGATATTATAGTAATTTTAGTACAAAAAAAAGTTAAGGTATTTGAGATGTGTATATATATTTTTTTTAATTAAAAAAATAAAAAGAAATTAACTTTTTTTTAAAAATCAAATAATATATCTTAAAAGCTAACTTTTTTTTTAAGTGAATAAAAAAACCTTGTTTCCACCTTATATGCTAGCCATTAGCTTCCTTCGCAAGCCTTGGTAAGTGAAAATTGATGTGTATATTAGGCTTAGAGAGCCTGATTCTTTGTGAATGGTTGAAAGATAGACCCTAAATATTAAGGGTTTTCATTTCGAGCTTGACACTTTAGTTCGAGCTTGCTTCAGTTAAATTCGAACATGATTGTATTCGTTCAAGATTAGTAAGTTAAAAAATTTCATTGAATATTCGAATGATGCATCGATAATAATACGATGACTATTGACCAATTAAATGTTCAACACGATCAAATTCGATTCAACTCCGAATTCTTGATTGTAAAAAAATTTATGGAGAAGGTTGTTGTTTTGTCTATTTGAATTTGATTTATGTTTTATGGTTTTTTTTTTTTTTTGTTGAAAAAAATAATGAGAGATCCTATTTAATGTACTTATTTATAAATAAGTTCTAATTATTTTTTTTATAACTATTTTATAAAATTTTATTTTTTAAATATATAATTACTTTAAAAAAACATACTCTTATAGCCTTTTCAAATCAAATCAAAAACCCCAAGCCCTCAGCCATTGCTCGTTTTTTCGGTTCTCTCTCTCTCTCTTTCTCTAGATATCTGTGTACCTATCTCTTTCCCTGTTAAAAACAATTTTCTTCTAGCTTACCTGCTTGATACAGGGCCGACCCTTCTCTTGTGTGGGAATAAAACAATCGCTTTTAATCCTTAATTTTTGCTTAAAAAATAAAGTTTTTAAATTTATAATATATTTTATTATACTTTATATAATATTAAAAAATTAAAATTTAATTAAAAATAAAGGGCTCAATCTAAATAAACTTAAATACAAACCGAAAATAATATATATTAAATTAAAAAGGCCCATTTAAAAAAAAAAAAAAACAAATTCAAACTCATTTTTATCATTTTTGCCCTAAATTCTCTCTGAAACTGTGAAACGCAGCCTCTTCCGAAACAAACAGGCACTCTTCATCTTCCATTCTTCCTCCCCTCTGAAACACAGCTGACGCGTGACGAGCAACTAAACGAGTCGCGACACAGGCACAAAGCCTCTTCCAAAACACAACCGACGGCGACGAGCTCGACGGTGGCGGCGATGGCGACAGTTGTCGTCTTCATCTTTCTCCATTCTGACGTTCTGCTGTTCTCGGCTCTTCCTGTCTAAGCTATCTTCCAGATCCTCATCCAGTCTTCCTCAAAAGGTTATTTATTCTCATTTTTTAATTTTATGTTTGGTCATTTTTTAATTCTCATTTTATATTTTGTCATTGAATGGACTATGCATTTATTTATTTTTATTTATATAATTGTTACGTGATTTGAGTTTAACTTTTAGGCATTGAATCAGCATCACAGTTATATTCTATAAAATTTTTATAATAATTTTTTAAAAAAATTTACAAATATGATAATGTATAGAGTCCATTTTTAAGTAACTGCTTAGGCATCCAATTAATCAAAGCCGGCCTTGGCTTGATATACTTCACCTAGGTTTGGATTTCCTCAATCTCTTCACCAATCTCATCTCTCTCGATTTTTTTCATTGGATTTGTACTCATCTTCATTTTTTTTCTCATTCTTGTTGGGAATTGTTGGTTTGGTTTTTTAAACTTTTTTGATATTTAATGTTCTTTTGAGTGATTATTGAAGTTCTTTTGTGACAAAGAAGGGGACGAAGTTGACCGCATCGAAGACAAGGCTCGGCGTTGGAGCTTTGGCAACAACGACGCTATGCACGGCAAAGACGGCCGTAATCATCACCACTACGGCAAGGGGTTGAAGAAGATGGTGAAAGAGCTGATGGAGGAAGGAATGGGCAAGGAAGTGAGGAAAAAGGTAGCGGAGGTCCGTGTCGCCGCAGTGGCAACGACGAAAATGAGACAATTGTTAGATCTTGATATAAAAATTAGACATTTTATAATATTTTATTTTTTGTTGAAGGAAATATTTATTTTTAAAATGTGATATTTGTTTTGAAAAATAAAAATTTTTTTTTTGTGTAATTTATAAAATATCTCATTTGTTAAAAAATATCTCATTTATATAAAATAAAATATTATAAAATATTTTATTTTTCATTTTCATACCAAAATATTATGAAATTTTTTCAAACAAATGTCCTATTCTCCGTGTAATACTCCACTCTCTATGAAAATGAGGTATTTTTTTTATTTAACTATATATATATATATATATATAGTTAAACAAAAGAACCCAAATGCCGTCTTCATCCCCGTCGGCATTTAATAATGTCTTCAACCGATCTCATCTCTTTGGATTTCTTCGTCTAGGTTTGTACTTGTCTTCATTTCTTTTCCCATTCTTGTTGGGGATCATGGGTTTGGTTTTTTTAAACTTTTCTGATATTTGAAGTTAATTTAGAGTAATTATTGAAGTTCGTTCTTTCACGGTAGAGACACACACACACACACGAAGATGGTTTTCTTAAACAATTTTTTTTTTAAAGTAGAGAATTTTACTTTTTTATATATTTTATATTAATAATGATATGTAGTTAATAAATATAATAAATAAGTTATGAATAAAATGTATTATTATACTTTAAAAGTAATTAAATAAAATATTATAAAAATTTATATATATTTTTTATTTTTTTCCCAACTAATCACCAATCACTATATTTCTTATCAATAAGAAAGTGCATTATTGTTATTTTTCTAAACAAAGCACATTCTTGCCGATAGAAAAGAGTGATCGGTGGTTGGTTATTCGATTTTACTGTGTGTGCATAATTGAACTGGTAATTATAATTAAGGTGTATTGCATGATTATTCCATTAATGAGGATGCTAACTGCAAACTTAGTTTCGATAAGCCACCGTCACTGTGCAAAGTCTTTTTTTATCAAACTTGCAAAGAGAGAGTGAGAAAAAGGGTGTGAATAGTGAATTAACAATCCTTTTAAATTTTTTAAATATGAATAGTTTTTATCAATATCATCTTATTTTCTAGGCTAAAATTAATTCAAATTTATATTTTCAACTATTTTCATCACCAATAGAATATTTACAAATAAAATAATTCAATTATAACCTTTGATACCACTTATCTCATCACCAATAGGGTATTTAGAAATAAAATAATTTATGAACGTAAAAATATTATTCATTAATTTTTAGAATCCTAAAATATTTTCAAACTTCTACAAATTATGAAATCAACGAAAATTGTATATTTTTAAAAAAAGATAGAACTCATGAATTACTGGATGAATTAATAGAACTTCTTTAAATATTTTTAAATATTCAAATTAATAAGTAAATAATAGGATAAGTTGCTTGCTTAAAAAGTAACCATATGTTTAAATTCAACTATAAAACTATTTTCAAACCTAAAAATTAAAAAGAATAACTATGATGTCTGAATTAATTTTAAAATTAAAAATCTTAAAATAATACCCTATTGATTTTAAATTCAAAAATTCTTTTAATAATTTGAATTTGGACCAATCAAATTGTGATACATCTTATTGAATATAAAAAAATTATAAATTCTTAAAAACTGTGAATAGAACTTTGAAGTTTAAATAAATCATAATGTTTTGTTTTATATAATAATATAAATAGATAGATAATATATACATATTGATAGATAGACAGAATTCTCATATAAGAATCTAATAATAAATATCAAAATTTAAAAATAGGTATATCTAAGAAATATTTTAAATTAATCTAGGACAAAATCAGGTTAATTTTATATGTATTGATTTTAAATTTTATGCTTTAAAAGCATTTTGATTTTCGTTTAGAATTCAATTTTAGAGTAATTTAAATTTAAAAAATAAAATTAAAATGTAAAAGTTGTTATGCCACGATAGTAATATAAATCCAAGATATGATTAAATTAATCTTAAAATTCAAATTTTTAAAAATTTTAATTTGGATGAATCAAATTATAACACATAATTATTGAATATAAAAATTATAAATTCTTAAAAACTTCATATGAAGTTTTGAAGTTTAAAGAACCTATAATATTTTATTCTATATAATAGTATAGATTAATAAAAATGAGGTTTTCGTTTCGAGCATCAGAAACTTTAAACCCTCAATTCAATTTTTTTTAAATTCTTAATTGAAAATATATTCAAAACTTTTGATTTGCTATCTACCAAAAGAAATTATTAAATGTTGATATTTAAAATTTAAAAAAATATTTCCTTAAAAGAGATTTTTTAGGGAATTTTCTTAAATTTTTTTAAAGAAGATTTTCCTTAAAAGACAATAGGGTTTATGTGAGGAGTTTTTTTTTTTAAAAAAAAACTGTAAAAAGAAGTTTTCTTTTCCATTGAAATTCAAAAACAAATCATATGAAATGATATTTTAATGAAAAAAAGATCTATATCTGCTTTTATAGTTATTAAATAAAATGATATTTTTATTATTGAGCCTTATGGGAGCTCCATAACCCCATCCTAATTTTTTAAAATTTAAATTTCAAAAAATAATTGACTAACTCATTTAATAATTATTTTTTAATCTTAAAATATTTTCAAGAATGCATTTAGTTACTATAACCCTAAATTTTTGGGATCTTTCTATCTTATTTCCAAAACCATTGGCAAATTTATTTTCTCAATTATTTTTATCTTTTCTATTTACTTGGTACTAATCTTTATCTTTTTTATATTTTTGGTGTATTATCAATTTTAGAAAAAATCTATTATTATATTAGTAATTGAAGATAAATTATGATATAATTAGGTTTTAACATATATATAATAATATTTTAAAGCCTTTTAAATTATAATCTTTTTATATAATCTAATTTTAAAACATTGGTTATCTATAACATGCTTCTTATATATAATTGTTTTTGTATAAAATATTAAGTGAGACCAAATTTTTTTATTAAATGGAATAAATTAAAAATATAAATCTAATTGCAAATGAGGAATAAAAATTAATTATTTGTATAAGTTTTTTTTGTAAGAAAGTACATTTGAAGTTTTTTAGATATTTTTAACGACTGTTAATTTTAAATTAAAAGTATAAACTTATTATTGATTGGTGAATATACTTTGAGAAGTATAATTTATATTTCAACCTTAAGAGCAAAATTTATTTTTAAAATTTCAAACTTGAACAACCATTATTCAATTCAAAAATTTTAAATAAGTAAATTTAGTGTTATTACTCATAATTGTCATCGTTATTTTTAAGTTAATATACATTTTAGTTAAAATTTTGAGCATCTTTATATTTCTTTTAGTTCTATATTATGTTAAAATAATTTATTATAAAATAAATTTTTATTTAATTCATCTTATAAAATAATTTCTTTATCTAATCATTATAAGATTAGAGAGATAATTATCTAAAAAATAATGGGGGCACAGATGAAAATTAACTTAAAATAAATATATGATTTATATATATATATATATATATATATATATATATATTTTAAATAACAAAATGTTGAAAAAAAAATTAAAATAATTTAAAAATTATGAATGGTTTAAAAATTTATAAATTGCTAATAGTAACTTTAATTAAATGGAGAAAAAGAGGGAGATTGAAACCAACTGGTCATAAAATGAAAAATATTAATTGCACCATTATTTCTTTTTGAAAGGGAGAGTGAGAGAGAGAAAGATTGAAACTAAAACCAATTCCATAAACAACTTAGACTTTTTGTGCGCAATAACTGGAGGAAAACAGAAAAAAAAAAACAATAACAAAAACAAAAAACAAAAAAAACAAACAAACTAAGAACAACTCATATCTCGATTTGATGCATCTAATGTCTACTATTATAGTGATATGCACAATTCATCCGGGATTGGAGGATGGATCGCTCCTCTTGTTTGAACAAATCTGCAGCAGCTGCTGCGGCTGCTGAAGATCCATCGTCTCCAGCTCTTTCTGGCGAAGAAGAAGCAACATTCTCTCGTTCTCCAGCCTCATCCGCTCGTTCTTAAGCTTCTCCCTCTCCATTTCCCTCTCCTTCTTCCCGCTGAACTTCACCCATTTCAGCCTCTGCTTCTCGATCTCAAACGCTTCCAACTGGAAGCCCACCCGCTGCTCCTCCAGCTGCATCAGCCGCCGCTTCATCCACTGCCATTTCTCCGCCGCGCTCTTCCCCACGTCCTGAACCACGCTCGTCAATTCCCCGCTCAGTTGCTGAATCGACGACGACGACGGCGATACCAGCATATTCCCTTTTTTTGGTCTTTTTCTCAAACACCTTCCGTCCCCGATCTCCTCTTCTTCTTCCTCCTCCTCTTCCTCCTCCTCTTCCTCATCGTCTTCTTCGTCGTTTTCATCTTCTGAATCGTCTTCCTCGTCCTCCGGGCTCCCTCCCGACACCATTTTTGATCCCTCATTCTCCGCTGCTCTCCCCGAAATCGGCAAAGTCGACGCAGTATCCGACGTGTGGAAACACCTTTGATGCTGCAGGTGTTGCTGAGTTTGTTGCGATGGTTCAGCCACCACCTCCGGTGAATGATGAGAACCGCCGGAAACTCCACCGCCGCCGCCGCAACTATTGTGATAGGCACACATTTCTCTGAAAAACAAGTGTTTGGAATTGAGGAGTTTCTTGACTTCTTCCTTCTTTTTGGGGGATAAATTGTCCATTGAATCGAGCAAGCTCTGGTTCTTCACGACGCGGCACGCCGTCCCTTTCCCCAATATATCGTTAACCCTCTTGTACCTCTTGTTCAGGTCGTTGAACTTGTCTTCGCATTGCTGCGGAGACACGAAAAACCCTCTCTCCATCATCGCCCTCGACACTGACTTCCACTTCCCTTTCTTCTGCAACACCCCACCTCCTCCTCCTACTCCTCCTCCGCCGCCGCCCTTCTTCTTCCCGCCATGATCGTTCCCTTCCGACCCAGTTTCGTCCCCGATGTAAAAAACCACCATGATCAACAACTTCACCATACTATCCGTCCATTTCATCCTGTGCCAAGGAGACATTTTCCTCTTCGCATCGCCGGCGCTGTCGTCGGCGGTGACTCCCGGGTCGTCTTCATCACTGAGGGTTAACTGTTGGGGTTTGGGTTTGGGGGCAAATGGGTAGCCTTGTTTCACAGATTGCTGGCTCTGATGGCCATAACCAACCATTTGAGAGGGTTGTTGTTGTTGTTGTTGTTGTTGTTGAAGCTGGTGAGGGTTTTGAGGGTTTTGTTGGGGGTGGTGGTGCAGTGACATCTCTAACCCTAGCATTCCAGAGCCCATATTTGAATACATTCCGCCTGGTAAACCACTCGACTCCATTAAACCTCAAACTAGCTACTTCAATATTGACCAAATTATCGAAAATCCAGTTGAGAACATTCAAATTCAATCGTATTAAAACAAAACCCACTGATAAAAATTGCCAAAAGGCCAATTACGAAAAGATTGAATTGTTACGTCACCCGGTCCAGATGAACCTTCTTCGATGCCCGGAACGGTTTCATGGTTCGTCAGCTTTTTCAGGATCGCTCACAGTAATTGAACAGGAGAGAGAGAGAGAGAGAGAGAGAGAGAGAGGTGGTTTGGTGAGTGCAACGTACAGAGTCATATAGTCGTATAGATGAATAGAGACAGAGAGAGAAGAAAGTTGTAAGGTTCATAGCGGAGCAGCTGGTTTTAGAGTGGGAGAGGTTTTGGTTTACGCAGACAGGAAAGTGCCCATGGTTTTGCTTTCTCCACCAGCTTTGAAAGAGAGAGAGAGAGAGAGAGCCAGTCCAAACGACCACAGGATTCGGCAAAACCGACTTCTCCTGGAAAAAAAAAAGCATGTTACTTGGAACTTCAAATCAGTTTTTAACTCAAATTTATTATACTTTTATTTAAATTTATCGTCCTTTTATATATATATTTATTTTTTTATAAAAATTATATTTTTAAAATATATTTGATAAAATTTATCAAATAAAATTCATATAGAATATAAATGTATTTAAAAATAAAATTTTAAAAATTATAACTTTAAATTAAATTTTTTATCTTTTGACTTAAAGTCACGTTAAGTTAATTTTATGACTTATTATTTTTTGATTTAAAATTACACGTACATTTTATCAAACGAAATTTTTGTTTATTTAGTTTAAAATTACTTTTAAAAAAAACTTAACATAAAGCCAAGTTGTCAAACGAAACTCAAATACGCAATCACAATTTATACAATGTAAATTATTTTTTGTCTTTTAGAATCTGTTTAGAATAGCTTTTTTATTGGCTTTTTATTGTGGCTCTTTTTTTTTAGTATTTTTGATATTGTTTTTCTTTTTCGATTCTACATGATAAAACGAATAAAAAAGTATAACTATTTTGGCTAAAAGCTTTAAAATTGAAAAAATTTACTGAAAACAAAAATTACCTTATAAAAGATTTAAAATGTTTTTTTTCATCTTATATAAAAAAAAATTTGTTAATTTTTTTTTACTTTTTTGATTTTTCGTAATGAAAGAAATTTTAATACTCGTTTGAGTTAACACAAATATTTTTCACTAAAAATGAAAGAAAAACTCATATAAAAAAAGTTATCCCACACGATACCTTAATATTTGTTTGAGTTGTATTCTCGCATATGAATTGACCTCACTAAATGTTTTGAAAAATGTCTAATTAGTCTGGGCTTTTTTTACCCTCAGGCCTTATGCTAATCGCTTTGGAGAAGTATTAATCAGCCCAAGCCTTTTGGACCCTTAGGCCTTAAGCTAACCGTTTTGGAGAAGGACATATCAGCTCTAGCTTTTCAGACCCATAAGCCTTAGGCTAAGTGTTTTGGAGAAGGCCTGATTAGTGTGAGCTTCTCTAACCCTTAGGCCTTAGGTTAACCTTTTTGGAGAAGACCTGACCAGCCTGAACCTTTCTAACCCTTAGGCCTTAGGCTAATCTTTTTAGAGAATGCCTGATCAGCTTGAACCTTTCTGACCCTTAGGCCTTAGGCTAACCGCTTGGGAGAAGGCCTGATCAGCCTGAGCCTTTCGGACCCTTAGGCCTTAGGGTAACCTTTTTGGAGAAGGCTTGATCAACTTAAGTTTTTCTGAACCTTAAGCCTTAGGCTAACCGCTTTGGAGAAGGCCTAATCAAACTGAGCCTTTATAACCCTTAGGCCTTAGGCTAATCGCTTTGGAGAAGGCTTGATCAGCCTGAGCCATTCGGACCCTTAGGCCTTAGGCTAATTATTTTGGAAAAGGACTGATCAGCCCAAGCCTTTTGGACCCTTAGGCTTTAGGCTAACCATTTTGGAGAAGGACTGATCAGCCCAACCCTTTTGGACCTTTAGGTCTTAGGCTAACCGTTTTGGAGAATGACTGATCGGCTTGAGCCTTTCAGACCTTTAGGCCTTAGGTTAAGTGTTTTAGAGAAGGCCTGATTAACTTGAGCTTTTCTGACCCTTAAGCCTTAGGCTAATCTTTTTGGAGAAGGCCTGATCAGTCTGAGCCTTTTTGACCCTAAGGCAACTAGAGCCTTTTTGACCCTTAGGCCTTAGGCTAACCCTTTTGAAGAAGGCCTAATCAGCCTAAGCCTTTCTGACCCTTAGGCCTTAGGCTAACCATTTTGAAGAAGGCCTGATCAGTCTGAGCCTTTCGGACCCTTAGGCCTTAGGTTAACCATTTTGGGGAAAGGCCTGATCATCTGGAGCCTTTCTGACCCTTAGGCCTTAGGCAAACCGCTTTGGAGAAGACCTGATCAGCCTTGGCCTTTCTGACCCTTAGGCTTTATGCTAACCATTTTGGAGAAGGCCTGAATAGCCTTAGCTTTTCTGAGGACAAAAAAGGGACCAAGCATCTTACGCAAGTGATAAAGAGAAAACTTCATAACTTTCATTAATCATGAGCAAAACCAGGAATACATATAATGTTGATAAACTATTTTTATTATGGGCGATGTGCCTTTTACGGGTAATACCTCTTAAGGTGTTAAGCATTTCAATGGTGTGTCAAATCCTTTCCTTCAATGGTTCGTAGCTTATAAGCTCCTCTACCACACTGAAGTTTCACAATGCAAGGTCCCTCCTAATTTGGTCTCAGCTTACCATCACATAGGTTTTTGGTGGCTAGTACTACCTTTCTCAGCACTAAATCTCCCGGGTTGAACCTCCTCTCTTTGATGTGAGAGTTATAATACCGCCTCATCCTTTCTTGATAAGCTGCCACACGTACTGTTGACATGTTTCGAATCTCCTCCAGCAGATCCAAATCAACCCTCAACTCCTTATCGTTCTTTGTTTGTTCATACTCGCTTATGCGGGCGCTAGTCAACCTAATCTCGACTTGGAGAATAGCCTCATGGCCATAAGTCAACATATATGGGGTTTCTCTTCTAGGAGTTCGAGTGGTAGTCCGGTAAGCCCAGAGTACATTGGGGAGCTCTTCCTGCCACTGTCCCTTTGTGTTGTCTAGCTTAGCCTTCAAGATTTTGAGCAGAGAGCGATTTGTGACCTCTACCTACCCATTGGATTGGAAATGAGCTAGGAAGGCGTAGCACAGCCGAATGTCAAGATCACCACAAAATTTTCTAAAATATCTATTGTCAAATTGCTTTCCATTGTTTGTCACTAGAGCTTTGGGGATTCCAAATCGACAAATAACGTCTTTCCATACAAAGCGAGTGACATTTTTTCGGTGATTTTTGCTAGAGGCTCCACCTCCACTGATTTCGTGAAGTAATCAATCGCGACAACCAAGAACTTCAATTGCCTTTGTGCTCTAGGTAGTGGTCCTACAATGTCCAAACCTCATTGTGTGAAAGGCCACAGACTGGTCAGTACCGTGAGTTTAGTAGGTGGCTGCCTGGTCACATTTGCATATCGCTGACATTTATCGTACTTCTTTACAAAATCTTTGGCGTCGCGCATTAGTGCAGGCCAGTAGTACCCTGCTCGCATCACCTTTCCCATTAACGACCTGGCTCCCAAATGATTTCTGCAAACACCCTCGTGAATCTTTTGTAGAACATATAGTGCTTCTAGTTTTGAAACACACCGCAAATACGGGGTGGTTAACCCTCTTCGATACAGCACTCCTTTAAGGATGATGTACTGAGCAGCCTAAAATTTCAATTTTTGGTCTTCCTTTTTGTCCTCTGGTAGCTCGCCAATTTCTAAATACTTCACAATCGGCTGGGCCCAAGGTATATCCAATGTTTCCATAACTCCCAATGGTATCCCATGCTCCCCTATGCTTGGGTGGTTGATTACCTCAATCGTTATCTCGTCGGTTGCGTCAATGTCCCCTGAGGAAGCAAGCTAGGCAAGTCGATCAGCAGTCTCGTTCTTTTCTCGGGGAATTAGGGAAGCCTTGAATCATTTAAGTTGTTCGGATAGACTGTCAAAAAAGAGTTTGTGCTGCTGAAGTCGCTCTCCTTTTATTTCATACCCCTCGTTGACCTGGTGAGCAACCAATTGAGAATCGGTATAAAAGTGAGCCTGCTCCGCTCTATAAACTTTGACAACTCTGATTCTCCAAACTATGGCCTCATACTCGGCTTCATTATTGGTCAACATGAAGTTAAATGTAGGGCAAATTTGAGCTTGTCACCTAATGGCATTCCTAAAAGAAAACCAGCACCTCCTTACCCTTGCTTGGCTAACCCATCCACTTTGACTGCCCATATATATTGCTCTGGTTGATCACGACCACCTAGCTGTGCGTCGGTGCTCTCCGGTTGTGGTAGCCCATTGGGATTTTCATTGGTGTTTTGTGGGGGTTTCGATGTTGGTGTTGTGCCTATGAACTCTACCATGAAGTTCGCTATTGCTTGTCCTTTCATTGACGTTCGTGGCTTATTCTCGATGTCGAACTGTCTGAGCTCTATTACCCATTACATCAGTCTTTCAGACGCCTTCGGCTTCTGCAACACCTTCTTTAGTGGCTAATCAGTCAAAATCACTATTGTATGGGCTTGAAAATATGGTCTGAGCTTCCTAGCCAAGATGATCAGGGCAAGTGTTAACTTCTCCAGGTTGGGATACCGGGCCTCCACACCACAAAATGCCCTACTTACATAGTAGACTGGCATCTGGTGGCCCTAAAAGTCTTTTATCAAAGCCGAATTGACGGCTGTTGTAGACACGGCTAAGTATAGATACAGTGGTTCACGCATAGTAGGATTGGAAAGTAGTGGGGGCTCAGTGAGATACTTTTTCAGCTCATTGAAAGCTAACTCGCATTCTTCAGTCCAAACAAAAGCCTTCCTCAAAACTTTAAAGAATGGTAAGCACTTGTCTGTTGCTTTGAAAACAAATCAATTTAGGGCGGCCACTCTTCCCACCAATCTTTGAACCTCTTTGGTATTTGTGGGTGATGCCATATCCAAAATTGCCCTTATCTTGTCTGGGTTAGCCCCTCTGCCTGAGTAGATACCTTAAAATTTTCCATAAGAACACCCCAAAGGCACACTTTGCTAGATTAAGCTTCATCTCATACCTTCTCAACACAGTGAATGCCTCTGCTAGGTCACCGAGGTGTTGATCTACCCTTCGACGCTTAACTAACATGTATACTTTCATATTTCTACCAATATGCTTTTCGAGCATTGAATTCACCAATCGCTGGTAAGTAGCTCTTGCATTCTTGAGCGAAGGGCATAACCCTGTAGCAGTATAATCCTCTAAACATGACGAAGGCTATCTCCTGGTCAGAAACATGCATGAGAATCTGATTGCAGCCAGAAAAGACATCCATAAAACTGAGCAATTCATGCCATGCAGTCGAGTCTACCAAAAGATCAATTTAAGGCAGGGGGTAGATATCCTTAGGGTAAGCTTTGTTCAGATCTATAAAATCAATGCACATTGTGGCTTAGGGATTTGGGAATTATTTTGAAAAAAAAGTTTAAAAATAAGGAATTCAAAGAATGTTTAAAAAAATCTTTTAATACCTTGAAAATCAAGTTTTAAAAATCCATTTTGTTGAAAATAGAGTCGCTACTTAGTTTTTGAAAAAAACTAAGAAAAACAAAATTGGCTACTAATCTTTAAAACGTTAACCAGAGAAAGAGAGTTCGGGGGCTAAGCTACGAATCGAAAAAAGTATTAGGCACCCCGTTCGTTCAACCATAAGGTTAGCCTCTACTAATCATCATTGATTTTTTAATAAAAATTTTTAAATGTATGCAAATAAAGAAAATGGAGGTGAAGATAGATATGCAAATTCAAGTATAGAAAATACATAAAATATGTACATAATACTCTAGAACAAATAAGTATCAAAAGAAAAATTCTAAATCTTATGGCATGCAATTTCTATCTAACGGATATATGGAGCACTCCCTCATGCAATTTTACAAAATAAATTAACTATCACGATTTTCATAAAAGAACAAAATAAACATACTAAAATTATCTAAATATGGATTGTTGCAAAAGATAAATTAAAATGTCCTAAACATGCTTTCAAATAAATAAATTAAAACATGCACTAATATTAACATGGTGAATTAGTAAAGAAATGAGAAATACAAAACAAAATATGCATAAAAAAAAAATCCTAAACGAAAGTTACAAAGGAAACTTATGCTAAGATAAAAAAAAGATGTTAGAAAAATAAAATATTAACAAAATTTTTTTGACTATTTATATTTAAAATGAAAATGAAAGAAAAGAAAATTATATTTAAGGAATGAAAATTAGGTAAAAAATACTTTTTGTGATTTTTTTTAGAGTTTAGTGAAATAAAAGAAAAAGAAAGATAAAATAAGTGCTAAAAGAAAATAAAGCTATAAAAAGAAAAAAATAAAATTTTATAAAAAAATTAAAGCTAATAATAAAATTAAAAAAATTAAAATGCGACATTATGAAGAGAAATGATAAATAAAATAAAATAAATGTTATGAAAGAAAATTACACTATTATTGAAGGAAAAAGAAAAGAAATAAAAGTTAAGAAAAGAATATTATGCTAAAAAGAAGATAAAATAAAGCACTAAACTAATGTTACAAGAAAAGAAAAGAAAATAAAATAGAATGCTAATAAAATAAATTAAACTAATTAAAGGAAAAAAAAAATAAATAAATGTTATGACATTAAATTAACATAAAATGAAAGAAAAAGATAAGAAACAATATACTAAAATTTAAATAGATGTAATATTGATAATTATAACTATTTTTATGTAAGTGCTTGAATTATACAATAACAACATTATTAGTCGTATTGCTAATTTATGTTAGCACTATCTTAATGAATAAATTAAAGAAAAAAGACAATGTGCTTAGTGTGGGTGTGTGAACTAAACAATTAATTAAGAATACTAAGCTAAATAAGGCAAATTAAATAAGAAACAAGATTAACTATGCGAATGAAAGAAATGCGCGAATTAAAATTGAATTTAACCCGATCACTCCAAAAGAGAAGGAATTGAGCTAGAAAGATCGGAGGTCCAAACAAGGTACCTAGATTGTTGGGAAATTCTCAAGTAGGGGAATGTATCTCGGTGGTGTAATCCTCGGGTGGTGATCTAAGCAAGGCTTCAAAATGGCTGCCGAAGGCTCGGATCTCTGTAATTTAGCAGGGCTTCGGCGTCGGGGCTCAGAATTGCTCGACGTCTCGGTAGAGTTTCTCTTTCAAAACCTCTCACTCATTTTCTGTCCTTGAAAACGTACCAGATGTACGGTATTTATAGAATTCTTCAACCAATGAGATGTTGAAATATTTTTAGACACGTCAGGTCATTTGGAGTTGGCGGTCGCCACAATGTGAGTTGGCGGTCGCCATGTTGGAAAAGGTTCCACAAGATTCTACTGGCGGTCGCCATAATGAACATGGTGATCGCCAATTCTAGCAATGACTTGGGCAACAAGTTATCGATGGTTTGGTAAAACTTCATTGGTTTTGAAGGTTACTGATGGTTTTTGATGGTCATGTTCAATTACCGAGCTTGGATCACTTTTCGAGGATCGAACTGAAGCACTTGTTCTACCTGTTTTCATCATCGAATTCACCTAAGATTGATGGGGTCAAATTAGGATGTCTACAGTTACCCCTCTTTGATATAACTTGTATAGTATTGCGTGATACGAGTTATATCAAAGATCCAGAGACAACATTTATTTAACCGAACCGTCAATCTTAGACCACAAGCACACAAGTATGCATATGATGTTGGTCGTATTCGAACTTTTATCGAGTTGCTTACGTACCCTTTTTTTTCTAAGGATAAGACCAAAACGTAGTTCCTGGGGCAAAATGCAAATATGATGCAAAATGTAACATGATATAGATGTTAACATGATGCAGATGCTGGTATGATCGAACAAATTCTAAAGATCGAGTTAAGATTTAAAGGGAGTACAAACAAGTCAAAGATCGAATTTTAAGATCTAAGAACTCGGTTGAGGGTAAAATAATTAAAAGGGTTGAGTTAAGTTCCAAGAAATTATTTTAATCGGAAAAACAATCACGAATTGATCGGTCGAGTTAAGACCTCACAATTTCGGGATGGAAGCGGGATAAAAATAATTAAGTGCCAGATTTATGACTTAAATTTAGATTTATCAGAAGAAAACCACAAATTAATAGGTCGAGTTAAGATTTGAAAATTCGGGACAAGACATGAGATAAAAATAATGAAAAGTCTAGTTACGACTTAAAATTAAATTTATCAGAGGAAAGCCGCGAATTAATAAGTCGAGTTAAGGCCTGAAAATTCAGGACAAGACATAAAATAAAAATAATTAAAAGCCTAGTTACGACTTAAAATTAAATTTATCAGAGAAAAATCACGAATTAATAGGTCGAGTTAAGACATAAAAATTCGGAACAAGGCGTGAGATAAAAATAATTAAAAGCCTAGTTACGGTTTAAAATTAAATTTATCGGAAGAGAATCTTCACAAAAAAAAGAGTGGCAAAAATAAAATTTTAAGGATATGCACAAAAGAACAAATAACATATAATAAGAAAACAAAATTATTTATGTATTTTTAAAAATTATTTTTGTTAATAAGGTACACACAAAGATGAAATAAAACACTACGATAAAAATATATTAAAAGAAAATATAATAAACGTATTTATAATAACAAAAACCGCCCAAACAGCCCCTTCAGAAACCCAAAACGCCATAGTGATGCTCTGACATGGTGATCGCCAAGATGGATGTGACGTGACGGTTGACAACATGGCGGCGTCGGGACCAAATCCCCCTGACATGGCGGTCGCCAGGTGTAAATCCTTCCAACAGGGCGGTCGCCATGTGCCTCTTCGCCAACCTGGCGGTCGCCATAATCGAAGGTGGCGGCCGCCACCTCTGAATGCGGATAAGGTACCTTGAGGCATGCGGGTTAGGTTCATTTGTGCTTTTCATCCTCTCTCTCTAGCCTCTCTTGCTCTCGAACTCTCTCCTAACCTTTTCTTTGCTTTTCCTCACTTCTTAGCTTTCGTGCCTTTTTCTCTTGATCCGTGGAGATGTTTACTTTTTTATTTGTGTTCCCTTTCCACTTCATGGCGGGCGCATGCCAGGATGATGACTTGGGGGTGAGACAAGGCCCTTCTGTTGCTGGGAGCTTCTCCATGGGGACACTCAGGGATACGACAACTAGTCAGCTTTCCGGTGGGGTCACTGCTATACAGCCGAGCGCGGCGATGGATGCTCTCCTTCTTGAGGTAGAGCGTGCCTCTCGCCAGTCAGCCGAGGAGGAGACACGGGCAGCTGCTGAGGCACATGCGGCTACAGATGCTGCTGCTGAGGCACAGACGGCTACAGATGCTACTGCTGAGGCTGCGATGGCAGACTTTTTGGATCCAGACGCTGGAGAGGGTCACCTAGCACCTTTTGACCCACGCACCTATGATCCGGTCCCTCATCGCATTGTATACCGCAGGATGAGACGTTATGAGCCTCCTACCGATTCCATTGCTGCTGACGTCCTTTTGCAGGAGTCCGACCACCACATCTCTCGTTAGCGACCTTCGATTGGTTACCTATCCCTATTTTCAAATTCAAAGCATGTTTTTATGATATGTGAAATGTAGATGCATGCCTAGGATCCCCCAGATGATATGATAATGTGTTTTGATATGATAATGAATGGTGATGAATGATGTTTTATTTTGATGATGGTGTATTGCTAATGTCTTAGTTTAGGGACTTTTGCAATGGAGATTAAAACAGTAGGGATACTAGGATTTTGAATAAACAATAAAAGAGGCAATTAAAAAAAATTTATTTTATTTTTAGAAAAACATAAAACTAAGGTATTGAATTTTTTTTTTGGTTAGACATAAAAAATCTAAGGGGCTGAAATTGGGGTATGAAATATAAAGAATTTTATCAAAAATCCTAAAAAATTTAGAGGCAATGTTGCTGAAAATCCTAAAATCTAGGGTAAACTTTCTAGATTTTAGATTGCGATGTGACTAATTTCGAAAATCCTAGACTCACTCACAGGAGCCTTGAAAATAGTTGAAAAATAGTTTTTAGATTGCAATTCACACGATTCTTAAAAATAATTTGAAAACTGGTTTATCTGTCCCATAATGCAATACATGTAATCCATGATACTTACAACCAGCCCTTATACGCCATAACCACAGTCCTAACACCGAGATAAAGATCCATACATAAACATACATTCCCGGGATAAAATCGTGTACTATGAGGAAAAACCATAGACCAAACCACGGGGTAAAACCGTGCACCGTGGGATAAAATCGTAAACCACACCACGGGATAAAATCGTAAACCAGACCACGGGATGGAATCACCGACCACGAATTATACCACGGGATAAAACCGCATGCCACGGGACAAGACCGCATACCACGGGATAACACCACATACCACGGGACAACACTGCATATTACAGGATAATACTAAAATTACGAGATAACACTGAACATTCTTATGCATAACCTAATCAGGATTTAAATGCATATAACATACCACATACACCACATGCATGTGCCCCACAAATAAGTCACATCCATACCTAATAAAAATCTGAGTCTTACAGTATGCAACCATGATACACATAAGATATCATGCCATGTAATCCATACATAAAGAATAGTTATAAATGCACATAGCCATATAACCCAACTAGACATCACAAGCCACACACCTATCATTCGATACCCGAATGACCCATCCACAAATCGAGAGCCGTCCACACACAGGGACAACCAACACCTAATATGGAGATCAACACCTGAACTTCCCACAGGACGATTCTCACCAGAACTCCACCTTTAACCAAACCACGAACCCACACGTCATGCACATAACCAGCACTCACACAACCGTGCCACAAACCCAAAATCAACCATGCACGTCACACCCGAGGACGGCATTAGATAAACACCCGAGGCCACCACACGACCCCCGAAACCACAACGCCATTAACCAAACCCCAAAGGAATCCATAGGTATTTGAATCGATTAATTACCATAAATCAATCAATTGAATACCATAGGACGCCAATCGAACACCAAAACCCAACCACAGAACTACCAAAACACACCCCAGCACGTCAGTCGACCGACCCAAGCCCCCAATCGACCGAAGACCACACTGGAAAAACCAAAATGCCTCAATGCACGGTTCAGTCGATTGACCCTATGAGTTCAGTCGACCGAACCCCAAAATCATGATCCAGTCGACTGAACCTATGGGTTCAGTTGACCGAACTCACCCAGAAACCATTTTCAAGCTACGGGTTCAACCCTCCTAACCTCGAATCGAAGCCTCCAAACTCCAATCCAACACTCGTGAACATCCGCACGCCTAGGTCTAACACCAAGACCTCAAAAAGAACTCCTAATACCCGATTTCATCCACCAAAATCGACAAAAACCCGATTTTAAACCAAAAAATCCAACTTTATAGAAAGTTAGATCTACAATAATCTGATCGGTAAAAAGACACCCGATTACCCATAACACCCTTATAACACATACATATCTAGAATCCTACCTTGGTGAGTTTAAAACTCAACGTCTCGATCCACGTGCAAAATCAATCTTTGTCGAAATTAAATTCTGGCCGGATGGTTGCGTAACCCACGACGCTAATACCAAGGATCTACAGTCCGATCGTCGAAAATCGAGCCAGGGGCCCCGAGAACTTAGAGAGAAGGCAGAGAGAAAACGAAAAACTTAGGAGTTAAATTTTGAAAAATATCCTTTGAAAATATCTAACTCCAGATATTTATAGGCTTCCAAAATATATTTTTTTGAAATTTTTCGAGAATCGCACCATAACGGCCCGCGGCTCCGGGAACCTACCCTGCATGTATATCTAAGTCCGATCATGCATCAAAAGCAGTAAAAATATGCTCAAACGAAAATACGTAACATGCGTCCGAAAACACCGAAAAAGAAAACGGGTCAGGGTCTCACAGATCACCTTCAATTAAGCTTCAAATTTATCCCAAACCTTCCAATTTTAGGTTAACAAAGTTGGGCTTTCAAGAGTTTGGGAGGCTTACTACCTCTTGGAGGCCTATAAATATCGATCATCAATCACAATAAGTGAATCACTCTTCATACCAGATCCTCACGCTTAAATCTCTTCATAAGCATATTATCTATCATTCATTCCTTTTTATCCCATCAGAGTGTCGCACGCGTCTACAAAATCCTCATCGATTAATCATCAAGGCATAGCACCACACATACTCGCATCACTCCAGGACATCCCTTCATAAGGTCACATCATGTCCACTCAATTCTCGATAGGTAGGTAACAACCAAACAGATAGGAAAAAACTACGTCACAATCTTGAACTCGCGACTCCGATACACCAATCAAAAAACACATAACATTCATCCGAAAACACCAATCTCTTACGTCACTACACGAGTACTACTGACACATAGCTATCTGAACATAAAAGTAACCACGCGTAATACGAACAAAACAAATCTCGTCTACCAACTTTAGACCAATCGACACCACCTCATCACTCACCCCTAAGGGTAAAACAACACCACCACATTTAGACCTTAAGCCAAATATAGACCACCGCCATCATCCTCTTAAGGGATCTCCACCCATCCACACGTCATCCTAAGATGACCAAGTGAACTATACTAACAACATCCCTCACAGGCCCTACTGACCTCACACACTCACACTTATCAAACATCCCATACTACACATAGCCTCCCAATTATGAGAACAACAAATCAAGCCATAAACCTCTATTTCATGAAAATTCCCAAATAATTTCAAACCATCGCTCATCAAATCACAACCACCTCCTACATACATCTCATCATACGTACATGCACATTACTCAACAACTAATCCGTCGACAACATCTTTAATCCACTCACTCATTCCTCATACACTTTTGACTTCGATCATGAAACACAACTCAGCACCATATCACTAAGGAAACATAAGGGTCATCAACCTAACCTTCAAAATCATAAGTTATCATTGTGGCTACCAACAACACCCCTCGAGGTAAGGGATATTCCCTAAACATTGTCTAAGCCCGAACTTTCTAACACACCTTAGGCTGGAGATTATTACGCTCTCATCTACAATGTTCCCGTCTATACCCAATGTTGGGGCACATCGCTCAAGACATGGTATGGCTCATGATGTACATAATCCTCAACGTGCTCAAGGCCATACCTCATATCTAACCACAACCAACAACCTCCAAGGGGTTTCAAACAATCTACTATACTTGTTCGTCAAACTACTGGTAGCGCAACACATAACGAGAAACTAACTACAGTCACCCTCGACTCACATGGATACAACACACTCCAAATAGTCATTGCTCATCTCTTAAGCTTACACCCACCATATTTACCAACCATCGGATCACACTTCCACAACCCGCATTACCATCCTGATCACAACTCATCCTAGCCCCATGGGAATAACTTCTATAACAAGATATCCTAACACCCAACCAGATTAAAGTCAACTTAACCTTTTAAAGCTAAGCTACACTCGGCTCACCTCCTAGTCACATCACATCATCACATATTCACATACCGATGAAAAACCTCAAAACAACGTGATAATCCGAGCAACTAATTTAGATTTCTCATAGAAAGAACGTCAGCTTAACGCTTTTCTATTTCGAACCCCAAAATAGTTGATTGAACGCCATATGACATGCCACATCACTCTAAGACTCAATCCTCCATGCTCATATAATCACATAGCATGCGCAAGACAATTCAAGCGCAAACCCATGCAAGCACACAATTCATGTCGTGTAGTGATACCTAATCTCATCAAACAGGTCACATACTATGGTCATCGTTACTTCCCACGACTCCTAGGTATTTGAACCTAGAGTTATAATACCATTTTGTCACGCCTCGAACCCCAGGGACCCGTGAACTAACCCTACATCAAACCGTATAAGAAATCATTAAATAAAACTTCCATTTTATTTTAGGTTAGGGTTTGAAAACTTATATAAAATCTAATGATTTTCTTTAAGAAACCATATCTTCGACATATCAACTTCAAAACAAAAGCTTCGAGTTGTCAAGAGTTCATTTACAACAACATATCCTTACAATGATCTGTTTGAATTTATGTACAAACATGATATGGAATACAAAAGGGAAACTAAATCTTTCTTCAAGCCTTTCCCAAAATGCATCTATAGCCTAGGTGTTATCCTTGCTCCTCAGGGCCTAAAATGGTTTAACATACATACATGAGCCGAAACTCGTAGGATAAAGATTAACTCAAATGTTAGGCATGATTTGTGAGGTGTGATGGGTACAACTGAAGTAAAATGTAATTTTTTTTAGTTCATTATTTTTTCACACGCACACCAATTTATTCTCATTTATTCTTTTAGATTATCTATATTACTATCTGTGGCGTCGAAATTTAGGAATTTTTGAAAAATGGTAAAAAATATGAGATTCAAAAGATGTTTTGAAAAATATTTTAATACCTTGAAAATTAAATTTTGAAAACCCATTTTTATTAAAAATAGAGTTGCCATGTGAGACCCGGACCCGTCTCTTTTTGAGACTTATATGTAAATGTTGTGTTTTGCATATATTTGTTCGGTGTATGGTTTATTCGCTTTGATGCATGTTTAAATTTATCTGAGCATGCGGGGTCGGTTCCCGGGGTTATAGGGAGTTGCCGTGCGAATTTCAAATTTTTTAAAAAAAAAAAATATTTTGGAGGCCTATAAATATCGGAACTTAGATATTTTCTAAATAGATATTTTGAAAACTTAACTTCTAAGTTTCTTTCAATTTTCTCTCTACCTTCTCTTTAATTTCTCGAGGGCCCGAGGCTTGGTTTTTGATGGACCATCTGCTGATCCTTAGTATCGGCATCGAGGGCTTCGCATCCATCCAGTCAGAATTTGATTCTGACAAAACTCGAATTTGCACATGGATCGAGATGTCGAATTTTTGATCCAACAAGGTAGGATTTCAAATTCTACTATTGTATGAGGGATATATATGTAATCTTATGTTGTTTCACCGTTTAAAAACGCATGAAAAGATGATTTATGCTTTAGATCCAGTTTTGGGTTAAAACCGTTCTTCGGCGTTTGGTTGGATGAAATCGAAAGAGGGGCGTTCCTTTCGAGGTTTTATGATAGCCTTGAGCTCGGGTATGCTTCTAGGTATCAAAATGGGTATTTTTTAGGCTTGATCTGAGATTTAAAAACCAAAACTGTA
This sequence comes from Heliamphora exappendiculata, assembly GCA_034768845.1. NCBI lineage: Eukaryota > Viridiplantae > Streptophyta > Magnoliopsida > Ericales > Sarraceniaceae > Heliamphora > Heliamphora exappendiculata. Next base: position 7,133,042 of record JAOTRH010000002.1, read on the forward strand.
GCTCAAAACATGATTTGGGCTGGTTCAGTCAACTGAACCCATGAGTTCAGTCGACTGGATCATCATGTGGGAGGTTCAGTCGACTGGACCTGGGAGGTCAGTCGGCTGAAATGGCTTCTGTTTTGGGTTCTCATTTCCAGTGTGTTTTTTAGTCGACTGGAGGGTGAGTCTAGTTGACTAAACCTGGCTTTTTTTAGAAAATATGTGTTTTGGTTCAAGCTTTCCTCGTACGATGTTTATCCGAGGTTTTTATGAGATTTTATGGTTTCAAAAAGGGTTACCGGAAGTTTTCAAATGATGGTTTGAAAACGGAGTTTTGGGAAAATGTTTTGATGGAAATATGTGTTTACATGTTTTTGTTTGATCTCCATGGTTCATGGATTAGATCACACACACACACACACACACACACACATATATATATATATATGTGTGTGTGTGTGTGTGTGTGTGTGTGTTGTATATCTGCTTTGTGGGTTGGTTTAAAATGTTATCCATAGATGTACCGGGACAATGGGTTTGTGAGTGGGCTTCCATTGCTCTTTGGTAAAAGTTCAAAAACGTGCGCAGAGTAGGTACTTACGTGCCTTCGGGTTAGTCATCGTAAACGAGGTGGTTGGGTGCTTAGTGCCCTTGGGTTGTGGTCCTATAAACTAAGTGGTTATCAGGTACTTAGTGCCTTCGGGGGTAGTCCCGTAAACTATATTTTACATTGTCGTAACTCAGTATAGAACTTATCATTATCTAGCTGAACTTCAGTGGTTCAGGACTAGGATAATGGGCAGGAGTCTATAGCGGTTACCTTGTCTGGTATGGCAGGCAGAGTCGGTATATAGGATCTCATTTATCTTGTTTCCTCGGTTGATTGTTGTCCCGAGTGGAGAATGTTATTTTACTGCTTTTCCTTAACTATGGCATGATAACTCTCAGGTTTATATGCGTAGTTTCAAGGATGAAAATAATTATTTTTAGATGGAAAACTTGTGGTTTTTGTGAGAAAATCGTGTTGACTTTTGTGATCGAGCTAGCTCCCACCATATGATTGCATATCCTTCTTTACAGCTTTATAGTCCGTTCCTATTGAGCTTTGGCTAACGTGGTGGGTTTTTCTAAAAACTTTTTCAGGTGGATGTGATGAGATGACCTAGATGCCCGTTGAGACGAAAAACTAGTTGTAGTTTCTCTTATTTTGTGCATATACCTCGACATGTGATGCCTATTTCAGAAGGCGGGTTTTGTACACCTTTTGGCAATATACTTATTCATGTATGAGATTGCATGATTTACAGTTTTTATGAGAGTTGAACTGTGGGGATATTTATTCAGACGTTGGCTTTGATTTCTAATTGTAAAACATATTTTCTTAAATGGGTGTTTTGGTGGGTTTTCACGTGACCCGGATGTTTGGGGCGTGACACGCTACTTAGTTTTTAAGAAAAATTAAGAAAAATAAAAATGGCTACTGATCTTTAAAATATTTAACCAGAGAAAGAGGGTTAGAGGGCTATTGTACGAATCAGGAAAGACGTTAAGCACCCCGTTCGCCCAACTATAAGGTTGACCTCTACTAATCATCATTGGTTCTTTGATAAGAATTTTTCAAATATATGCAAATAAAAAAAGTAGAGGCAAAGAGAGAACATCCAAAATCAAATATGAAAAATACATGACATATGTACATAGCACTCCAAATTAGGACAAATAAATGGATAAATTCTTAAGTCCTACGGCATGTAATTTTTAACTAAATGATACATGAAACACACCCGCATACAATATTATCAAAACAACCTAAACTAGCATGATTCAAATAAAAGAACAAAAATATTTTAGAAATTGTTAAAATTACCTAAACATGAATTGTTAGCAAGAAATAAACTAAACTATCCGAAACATGGTTTCAAAGTAACCAAAAATATGCATATTAAAACATACATTTAGAGAAACATTAATATGGTGAATATTTAATACTAAATGTAAAAAAAATATGTATAAAAAAATCTATATAAAAAAAGAGAGTTTATTAACAAAGAAACTAAAAATAAAGACCTTATAACAAAAAAGGATTTAAAGATTTACAAGAAAAGAAAAAGTTCACAAAAGAAGAATTATGCTAAAAATAAAAAGGTTAGAACATATTATTAAATTAATAAAAAAGAATACCTAACTATTTATATTTTATGCTTTAAAAGAGACAAAAGAAAAAAAAAAGAAAAGAAAAGAGAATAAAATTACCATAATAAGAGAAATTTTATACTTGTATTTAAAGATTAATTTAAGAGACTTTTGTGATATTTTTGGGTTTAACAAAAGAAAAGAAAAGAAGAATAAGGTAAGCATTATGAAAAGAAAAGAAAAAAAATTAAAAAAAAAGGAAATATTAAAAGAAAATAAAACTACATTACAAGGAAAAAAAAAGGCTACATTATAAGGAAAAGGAATGAAAATAAAATCCTAAAAATAAAAATTACATTACTATAAAGAAAAGAAAAAGAAAAATGGACAATAAGAGCTAGAAAAAAAATATTATACTAAGAAGAAAATGAGATGGAGTATTAAATTAGTGTACAAGAAAAGAAAAGAAAATGAACTAGAATGCTTATTAATGAAAAATTAGACTAATTAAAGAAAAATAAAATAAAATAAATGCTAAAAAATTAAACTAATGCTAATAAAAGAAATTAAATTACATTACAAGAAAAGAAAAAAGACAAATAAGATAATGGAATATAAACTTAAAATAAGACTAAAAAAACAAAATGAGCCAAAATATAACTATTTAATTGTCAAATATAAATATAGTATTGGCAATTATATCCATATGTATGTAAGTGCATTATTATAACAATTAACAACATTAATAAGTTATAATTGCTAAGATATGTTAGCACTAATTTAATGAATTAATAAAAGAAAGAAAATAACAAATGTGTTAAGTGTGAGTGTGAGAAAGTTAATAATTAACAAATTACATAAAGAAATTACATAAGGCAATTTAGACAATAAACAAGGTGAATTACGTAGACAAAAGAAATGTACAAATTGAAATTGAAAGTTAACCCGATCACTTCAATAGATAGGAAATAGAGTTTCGAAGGATCGGGGATCCAAACAAGGTACCTAGATTGCCAGGGGATCCTCAAGTCGGGGATGTGCTTCAACGGTTTACTCCTCGGGTGGTGATCCAAGCAAGGGTCGCAATATAAACGTCAGGCGTTCGGATCTCGGTATTTCGACATGGTTACGGCTTGAGGCTCGGGGCTCGAAATTGGTCGGCGTCTCAACAGAACTTCTCTATCAAAACCTCTCACTCAAATTCTGTCCTCGAAAACATACCAGAGGTACGGTATTTATAGAGTTCATAAACCAATGAGGTGCTGCCACGTTTTAGGACATGTCAGGCCAATTAGAGTTGGTGGTCGCCATAATGTAAGTTGGCGGTCGCCATGTTTTTGAAGGGTTCCACAAAGTTCTATGACAGTCGCCGCAATACAAGTTGGTGATCGCTACTTTTGGCTAGGGTTTTCAAGAGATTCTATTGACGGTCGCCACAATGAACATGGCGATTGCCTTACTTGGGCAGCAAGTTTCGATGGTTTAACAAAATTTATTTGGTTTGAAAGTTCCGAGTTCGAATAAGCTTGGATCACTTTTCGAGGATCGAATGAGGCACCATTTCACCTGTTTTCATCATCAGATTCACCTAAGATTAGGCGGGATCAAATTGGGGTGTCTACACTATCCCATTACCAGATCTCTCATAAAAACAGTATCACATTTTCATTACCCTGTTTATCACATCAAGGAACCGGTGTCAGACGCAGCTTATAGAAACATCGCCCCATTCACCCCCAATAGGCTACACAAAGCCATTGTGGAATGGGTCGCTCTATAACTCATCACGACACAATCCCAATTTAATGAACTGGTGTTAGGTGTAGCTTATAGAAACTACTCCCTATTAATTTTCAATAGGCTACGTGAAGCCATTGAGTAATAGATAACTCTATAACTCACCACGACAAAATAACACATTTTGGAGGCTAACCTGTGGACATGTGGTCCCCATCTTGAGCAAGTTTTTGGTCTTTCACCGCGGAGCAACTAGCCCAACTTAATTCATTTCAATCCATACGGTTTATTAATCATCAATTCCATCATTTTCAAAAATCCAGGTGTCCAACCCTACATCCGATTCCTCTCCCAATCATTTTCAAATATTCTCATTTTGCTTCCCATTTCAAGTTTTTTGTTTAAATTTCACATCATATTTTATTTAAGTACTCGAGTTCCCTTTCATGTTATATGCATCATAACATCAATATATAGCTTCTCATATATCACATTTCATTTATCCATTTCATAGAATACCAACACAAAACTAACTCAATAGTGATCATATCAGTTAATGAAAAAGGAATGCACTCATCATATGCACATATACAAGCTTAAAACCCATGTGACTCTTCTAAATGCTTGAAAATGTGAAATGATGGCCATATCATATCATAACCTTCATTGTATGTAGAAAGCCAACTTTTATCTTAAAATCCATCTCACCGGTTCAACACATGCATCCCAATCCCAAATGTAAATATATATGTGTATCCATAGCCCAAGGAACGAGAATTTTGATAAAAAGTCCAGTGAGGATGAAAAATAACATTTTTCAAGACATTTGACAAAAAATGGGTGAAAAACGGTTAAAAAAATTTGATATACCCTCTCTATTTTAGTCATAACTTTTTTTTATAAGACACATTTTACTGTGAGAGTGGTGTCATTGGAAAGAGGACTTCTGGGGCTTTAATTTGAGTACAAAAACGACTCAATTCGGAGTCTGAATGAGGGAGATACGTTGATTTAAAGAAATTGTTTTTTGACCAGAGAAACAGACCACGGGCTAAACAGCTCGAGCGGTCTATCGAGCGGTCTGGCCTACAACAAGAAGCTGAGAACATTCCAAGACCGCCGTCTAGACCGCTCAAGCGGTCCTACACCGAAAACTGAGTGTTTGCTAAATTTTGAAGCCAAAATCAATGTAAACCCAAATTTATGCAAAAACATGGAATTTTAAGTAATTTATACTCCCTTTTTACACAATAAACTCACAATTTCATAGCTAACCATTACTCAAAATTCTAAATTTTCTTAAAAATTCAACTCACCCCTCACACACATCGGTCAATATTCAAAGCATGCATGAAATCCTCTAAATCTTTACTCATAAATCAAAGTATCAACCCAAATCAAATCAAAACATACGAAAAAATCTAAATCCTACCTCAAATCGCTTCCAAGCTTTGAAATCACCAAAGTTTCCCACCTAGGTTTTGGCTACCTCTTTTGGATTCCTCCTTGATGCTTCAATCTCACTCCTCTTACTCCATAGCTTTAGCTCCTCTGTTGATCACCTCCAGTTAAGCTTCAAATTTGTCCCAAACCTTCCAATTTTAGGTTAACGAAGTTGGGTTTTCAAGAGTTTGGGAGGCTCACTCTCTTGAGAGAGAAAAAGAAAAGGATAGAAGAGAGGGGGTGTTCACGTGAGAGGAAAAAAACATGGGAGGGGTTTAGGATTTATTCTCCTCTCTCTCTCTCTCTCTCTCTCCATAACTCTAGAAGGTGCCCCTCTAGGGCCTTGTTTTCTTTCCTTCCAAATTTGCCTTCAAAACTTGTTAATTAAGCTTTAATTTATTCACGTAAATTAAATTAAATTTTCTTTTCTATTAAAATTTAAAATTTCAACTATTATTCCGGTGCGCCAATACCCCCAAACCGCACACAACGTGCCAAAATTATTCTCCAAAACCACTTTTGGCAAATTAATCATAAATAAACATGTACCAGGTCTCTACAATTTATTTGAAATTGATTTGGTGATCCAAAAGGCTTAACTATCATATTTAATATTTATGTTCATAAGTAGCACAAATTGATGGCTTGAATTAAAATATCTAAATTTATTATTTGTCTACTTTTAATTAGTATGAATCTTTATTTTTCTTTTGTATTTTCATTTTAATTTTCTAATTGTGTAATAATTAATTCTCTAGAAACTAATTCTTTACTTAGAGGAAATGAGAAAGAGAAATAAAACTATAGAAAGAATCCAATAATAAAGGAAGGTTAAAAAGAAAAGAAAATCTCTTTTTTGGTATCATAATTCAAACTTTTTATTTAAATCTAAAAAATTAGTTAATTGAAGTAACTAATATGTAAAGAATTTAATTTAGTATTAAATGTTTTTTAATTTATTTTATGGCAATTCAAGGTGGTTATATATGTGTATATCTCCTAAGTGGTTAGGATGAGTTCAAAAGAATTTGAGTTATCTTGAGAGTTTGGTTAGGATAAGAATATGTTAGATAGAGAATCTTTCATTTGTATCTACCAAAATCTTTTTGAGGAGTTCTAAATTAAAGACAATAAGCTCCATGTACAACCGCACAAGCTAAGAGTACATGCAATCAATGAAGGATTCGACATGACAAAATACAGTCTGGCACATGATCGCTCGAGCGGTGCCAAGTGCGCTCGAGCAGACCCCAGGTAATTTTAATTCGATTGAAACTCCAATTGCTTAGTTTTGAGGCCTATATAAAGGATCATAGGCCAATCACAAAAATTAACTTGCGTACTTCAATAATTAGAGATTTTAAAGGAAATTAGAAGTTTCTTTCGAGTTTCAAAAATTTTGAGATTTTTTGTGTTCAACTTAGAAGGCGTTCTAAGTTTATCGACGAAAAATTCTGCCAGTGTAAAAGTATTAAAGATTTAATATGTGTAAACCTTCGAGGATTCGTTGCTGTGGTGATCAAGCAAAAAACGATGCACATGCATTTGACAAGATAGCTCAAGGCATTTAGATTGAGGATTCGACCAAAGTCTGTAAGTGGGTGTCTTGTAACTGTTCAATTAGTTAGTGCTTGATTTATCTGGATTAGGATTAGTCCCGTTGTTGTTTACCCAAGTTGAGTTTTCCACGTAAAATATTTCGTGTGTTGAGTTTGGATGTTTGATTTTTTATTTCTGGCATTCCACGGCATAGATTAATTAAAAACGTTAAAAAAATAAATTTTTTTTCAATTGGTATGAGAGCGAGTTTATTGTTTTTTCAAAAATAATTATAATTTTTTTTATTAAATTTTTTTTTCAAAAATAAAAGATTTTTTTTGAAAAAATGGTTGTAATCAATCTTAATCATGGAATTTTCAAGAGAAGGAAATTCAACCATTAGACCACCCTTATTAGATGGAGAGAACTACCCTTATTGAAAAGTTCAGATGCAGAAATTTTTAAAATCCATCGATGAAAGAATTTGGATTTTAGTTGTTAATGACTATATCCGACCCACTGTCAAGTCTGAGTGTGATTTTATTTTAAAACTAACTGAACAATCGGATAAAAAAGATTTTATAAATATAAGCTGGAATAGCAAGGCTATCAATGCCATTTTTAGTAGAGTTATACCAAAAAAATCTCGACGAGTTTGCATGAATAAAATTGCTAAATAAGTATGGGATATCCTTGAAGTCACTCATGAATGTACTACAACTATTAAAATTTTAAAATTTTAAATGCTCACTACCAGTTTTGAAATCTTAAGAATGAAAGAAAATAAGACATTTGATGAATTTTATGCAAAATTGAGTAATATTATGAATTCTTGTTTTATACTTGGTGAAAAAAATTTGGAATCCCGTATTGTTCGAAAACTCTTATGGTCACTACTTGAAAGATTTCAACAAAAAATTACCGCTATTGAAGAAAGCAAAGACATTGATCTTTTTAAAGTAGAACAGTTGGTTGGAAACCTTCAGACTTATGAGTCGACTCTTCGTCAACCAAAAAAATCTAAAGGTGTAGTTTTAAAATCTTCAAATGTTGAAATAGAATCTACTGAAGATGAGATGGATTTTGACCATGAAGTTGTGAATTTTATTCTTAAAAAGTTAAAAAATTTCGTTTTAAATAAAAAATCCAACTTCAAGAACAAGTCTAGAAAAATTGGTGACAAAAGTAAGAATGCTGCAAAAAATGAGATTTTTTTTTCAAAAAATTAAAACCAGACGATATAGTGTTTTGAATGTTAGGGGTATGGTCATATTTCTCATGATTGTCCAAATAAAAAAAGAAAAAAAAAGTTTTTTCAGTCACGTGGGATGATGAGCCAAGTGATAATGAAATAGAATCCAAACCAGATAATGAATAGTGTAATTTTGTGGCTTTTACTACATCGAATGGCTCATATAAATTTGAATACTCTGATCAAGAATCAGGTGTTTCTTACAATAATTCTGGAAAAGAGGATTTAGATTCAAGTTTAGATTTAGACGATGGTAGTAAAAAAAATCTTCAGTGGACTTATGATAAACTGTATAGAGAAAGTTACAAAATGACAAAAGTTATCGCAAAGCTGTCACTGAAGATTAAAATCTTTGAAAAGGTGAATGAAGGCCTTAAATCAGAATTGACCGAGTCTCAAGCTCTTATTTCTCAATTGAAATTTTTTAAATTTAAAATGTCTAAAAAGCTGGTCAGTTCTGAAAAATAGAGGAATGAGCTTATCGAATCTTGTAATTCCCTGAAATCAAAAGTTTTGGAATTAGAATAGGAATTACAAAATTCAATAAAATTAAAATTTTCATTTGAGGAAAAAATCAAAGAATTAGATTCTGATTTGAATACTGCTAATATCACTCTTAAGAAGCTAAATGCAGGGTCCCAATGTTTGGAAGAAATCCTAAGGTGCCGTTTGGTAACTTTTATGTTCTATGTTTTATGTTTTTAAATTTTTCGTAAACTGTAAACAAAAACATGCTTGGTAACTATTTTTGTTTTCAAAAAATTGTAAATAGTTTTTAAATTTTACAAAATTTTAAGAAACAGAAAAAATGTGTTTTCACTTGTTTTGTAAACAAATTTTTATTGGATTCATTCGTAACCTCAAATTATCACTTTTCAAACATTTATGTTACCAAACATGTTTTTATTTTTATTTTTTTTATAAAAATAAACAAAAACATGCTTTTTATTTTTTGTAAACAAAAAATAGAAAACTGTAAATGTTACCAAACGGGCCCTAAGTGTTCAGAAAGTGGCGTCAGGCCGAACTTAATTAGGGTATGCTAAAAATTCATCTTCTTTGAAGACTTCAAGTAAAATCAATTTTGTTAAAGCAATCAACGTGCCTACCGGTTTGGGTCAAAATTCTTTGAATGTTCTGATCAATTCAAGACCCAATTTTCGAGAAATTATTTTCAAAAATCCTCTGTGAGATCCTGATCCGTTTTCTTTTTCAGCATTTTTTGACGCGTGTTTGCCGTTTTGTTTCAGCATATTTATATGCGTTTATATGCATGTTCGAGTTAAGATATGCATGCGGGGTTAGTTTTCGGGGTTGTTGAGCATTGTGCGAATTTCAAAAAAAATAAAATAAAATATATTTTCGTGACCTATAAATATCTGGCGTTAGATATTTTTAAAAGATATTTTCAAAACTTACAAGCTAAGTTTTCTTTCTTTTCTCTCTGCCTTCTCTCTAATTTCTCGGGGACCTAGGGCTCAATCTTCAACGATCTAACAGCTGATCCTTGTTATTGGCACGGTGGGTTACGCGTTTATCCAGACAAAATTTTATTCTAGCGAAGTTTAATTTTACACGTGGATCGAGGCGTCGAGTTTTTAACTCAACGAGGTAGGATCCTAGACTCTCATGTCTTATAAGAGTGCTACGTGTGATCGTGTGTGTTTTTATAGTTATTAAATGCATGAAATCACTTAATGTTTCAAACGTTGGTTTTGGGCTTCAAAACCATTTTTCATCGATTTTGGTTGGATAAAATCGTGTTTCGAGTGTTTCTTTTGAGGTTTTGGTGTTAGGCTTAGACTTATGTATGTCAGAAGGTGTTGGATGGAAGTTTTTAGGCATCATTTTTGGATTTTGGTGGCTGAACCAGTAGCTCGGAGTCAGTTTCTGCCTGGGTTCAGTCGACTCGATCGTGGTTTAGTCGACTAGATTGAGGAGGTCAGTCAACTGACGTGTGTTTTGGGGAGTTCTTGCGAGATTCCAGTGGCTTGTTTGGGTTGACTGGATGGGGTCTAGTCGACTGGGTCCTGTGTTGGGCGTTTTGGTGTTTTGGTGGTTTTGATGAACGTGTGGTGTCCTTTCAGTCGATTGGATTATGGGGCTCAATCGACTGCTCTCCTCTAGTCATTTTTCAGTTGATTAGATTATAGGGTCCTGTCGATTGAAGCCACGGAGAGGGTGTTGGTCCTTTCATGTGGGGCGTTGGTGCACGGTTGTGTGCGTGGAGGTTAGTGTATCTTTGGGTGCGGGACGTGTGGGTCTGTTGTTTTGTTAAAAGGTGGTTTATAGTGAGAACCATTTTGTGGGAGGTTTGGTGTTGGCCTCCGGGTTGGGTTTTGGTTTTCTACATCGTTGGTTGTCCTAATGAGTGGACGAGTCGTTCGGGTGTGGCGATGACTGGTGTGTGGCTTGTGATGTCGTGATGGGTTGTGTGGCATCGTTGTGTGGAAAGTCGTGGTTACACACATGTTTCTGTGCTTATAGAACTATGGTTAGTTTTATTCTCGCATATTATAGGATGGGTATGTGGTCCTATGCGGTCATATGTGATCATAGTTTTAAAATTGTATATGTGGGGCGAATTTTGGTCATTCGGTGAAAGTCCGTAAAAATTCATATGACAGGCAGATTTTGGTCATACGGTGAAAGTCCGTGAAGATATCTTTTGGCTCTGGTCAACAAGGCATTAGTTGGGGCAGATTTTGGTCATTTGGTGAAAGTTTAAAAAGATACATGAATTGCAAGTGATGCTTTGTGGAATGGATAGAATCATTTTCAAACTGTATTTAAGACTTGTGTGAGTCATGATATAAAATTGATTTCAAATCGTTTTTGTGGCTCATCTGAGTCAAAAAAAGGGTTCTTATCCTAGCATCTTATTGAATGTGATATATCTGTTGTTAGGGGTCGAGAGAGAGTCGATGTAAATGTATATCTATTGTCGGGCTCGTGGGAGTCTTGGCTCGTAGGAGTGTATCTTTGCTAGTGAGGCATTGTACTATATATATCAAATTATTTTCTAGGCTTTGGTGAGTCGTGATACAAAATCGTTCTCAAAACTGTTTTCTTTGAGGCTCTTGGGAGTTCTCGTATGAGTTAAGATATAAAATCGATTTTCCTTGGGCTCCTCTGAGTTGTTATCCAAAGCTGCACCTCGTTTTTCGAGCACATTTTGTTTATATTACATGCTTGCCTAGTTTCTGCTGAGCTTTAGCTCACGGTGTGGGATTTGAAATATTTTTCAGGTATCGGTCACGCAGGTTGATTCGGGGTGCCAGAGAGGCAGAAGACCTGTAGTTTTTCTTTTTGTTCTTTTAATCATGTATGCTATAGCATGTTTATCAGTGTTGGGACTGTGTAATGTAAGTCTTTTTGGCGAATATATTAAATGCATGTATGCTTAAATTTGTGAGTAAAGATCGGGTTGGGTGTTTGTATGGTTATCTATGGGCTTTTCACATGATTCGGAATTTGGGGTGTGACATCCTCACCACAATCAATCGGTTTTAAAAAATTTGTGCCTATCTATCATATTGTGGTATTATGGGTCACATCCGACTTTTTTTTACATAAAGTTAAAAGATGTGCGTTCGTATTAGTATGAAAGAAAACCTAAAAAACTACATGACCAAATCAAATTGGTGCATGAAAAGCTCGCTGGCCGTTGGGCGCTCGAGCGAATAGTTTGAGCGTTCGAGCGGACAATTGGCAGATAGACAAAATAGCTTACTGGCAGTCAAGCACTCTAACAGACTCAAGGGGCGCTCGAGCAGTAAACCGACAAAAGTCATTTTTGGCCAACAACCCAGCACCCCCATGAGCTCTTTGCTTAAAATTCAATCTACATGGGTTAGAAAATCTGACTTGATTGGTAATGTAGTTTTTAGTGCCTCAAGAAACCAACTTATTGGTAAAGCATTTATAAGTACTCCAACTGGAACATGTGTCTTAGAATAATATTTATCTCTCCTTTAAAAAAAGGGTTTTATATATGTATATAATCTTTTTAGTTTTTTTAACTTTCAAAATCTGTAAAACTCGATTAATTCGAAGTTAATCAATTTTTTTGAAGTAAATCAAAATGAAAAACTGACTTACTGGATTTTGTCAGTAAGAAGTTAAAAACAATCTTAGTTTTGAGTCTACTTGATTATTTTTCAAATAAAAGATATCCAAATTTGTGTTCAAATTTTTTATTGGAACTTTTTTGAATATTTTTTAAAATAACACTTTTTGATTGACTATGGTGATAAGATATCTATGTTGATGTTGACGTCTATAACCACCCACATCTGTTTATCTATCCACTGGTCCATTCTCATTGAGAACTGTTTGTACTATAAAATGCTTACAGAAATGGCTACCTATACGAATTTTGCCTTTTCGTTTGTTATAATGTGAAAGCTGATGTTTATGCTATTTTTTTACATGCACATGAAAATGGCTACCTATATTAACCTTGCTTTGTTGTTCATTTTAGTGTGAAATCTGTCACTTATGCTGTGGTATGAATATGCTTAAGGAAATGGCTACCTATGTGAACCTTGTTTTTTTGTTCGTATTAGTGTGACAGTCACCGAATAAAAGTATAAATAATTTTTTAAATACAGTTCTTTTTAAGGGGGAGTTTCCATCTTTTTTTAACAGATATACATTGGGAATTTATCTGGTTTAACTTCAAAAATATGAAAAAAAAAATCAAAAGGAATAATCCCATTAATAGTTGTTCTGAAATAAAACAAAAGGAATAAATTATATCATCTCACAAATCATGAATCATGAACACTTATGTATCTCCCCCTTTGTGCGTGCCTAGAAGTGCCTGAAAATGCCGCTAAGAAACATCATGAAAAATCTAAAGAAACAATCCCATGAAATAGTTATTCTTGAAAAACTATGTTTATAAACTCCCTATTTTTATTTTAATAATAAAATAAATTAGATCCTTATGAAATTTAAAAAAAACATAAATCATTCAATGAAGATCAAAATTTATTAAATTTTCAAAACAAAAACAAACTTAAGGTTCAATGTCACGAGGAATTAAAAAAAACTTAGGCAAGAGTTTACTCAATTTTTTAATACATGTGAAGTTTTAAGGATTCATTGCTGCAGTGATCAAGTGGGAAACGGTACACGTGGATTCGACAAGATAGCCTAAGGCATTTGAATTGAGAATTCGATCAAAATCTGTAAGTGTGTGTCTTGTAATTGTTCAATTGGTTAGTGCTTGATTTACCTAGAATAGGATTAGTCCCGTAGTTTTCATCCAAGATGAGTTTTTCACGTAAAAAGTCTCGTATGTTGAGTTTGAATGTTTGATTTTTTACTTCTCGTATTTCACGACATAGATTGATTAAAAACGTAAAAAGAGTACTTTTTTAATTGGCTTGATTAAAAATATAAAAATATTTTTTTTCACAGTAGTAATTTTAAAAAAATATTTTATAATTTAGAATCTTGGAAAAATAAGATGAGTTTCGAAACTTGCAAAAGGGTCGAGATAAAACCCACATTTTCGTTAATAAATACTAGCATTTTATCGATGTTATACATGAAATAAAATAAATATATTTTAATAATATACTAAAAATTAATTTTAATTAAACTATTACTACAGACATATAATATATACAATTTAAATATGAAGTTTAAACTATTTTTATATTTATTTAGATATGAAATTACTAAATTATTTAATTTGTAGGTAACAAAATTAATTAAATATCTTAAAACAAAATTTATGTTTGCTTGCCTTATTTTTACTTTCTTAGGTTAATAAATTTTCTTGTATAATAGTCAATATATCCACAATTCACATGATTGTGAATTTGTTCCTAAATTGATTAATTTAACTAACTACATATTTTGTAAACTATAGATACCCTATTCACCTGTATGTTTTAATATAGATAAAATACATTTATGGTCCTTAAAGTATGGTTGTTTTGTTAATGTGGTTCCAAAAGTTTTGATTTTGCTAATTGCATCCTTGATATCTCGAATTACACTCAATGAGGTCCAATTGCTCACGGGCTCCCTAAAAGTTAATGAGATCAGCTTTGCAGTTTCTTCCAACTTCTAAATGATAACGTTGGAGGGTATTATGGGAAATTAGAAAAGACTATTCAAAGAGTGAGCGACTGAGAGACGGAGTCGATCTTCACAGTGCAGTTAGAAAAAGAGGGAGAGGAAAGCTGATCCCAAAGGTTTGAATCGTGTATTAAGGAGAAACAATGTACAATATACCAGAGGTTTCAATCGTGTATGCTAGGGGTTTTACATCGACAGCTGATAAAGGTGATGGATGGTGAAGATGGAGTCGATAGACCTCAGTTTGGTAATAATATAGCATTCAGTTTGTTTGTAAAAGTTGATTTTCGTTTTTATTATTGTGTTTTACTTTTGCCTTAATTTTTTGTTCCCAATACCAAGTTTTTTCTCTGATATGTTTTCAATCAAAATTATAGAGCACTCAGTAAGAGTTTACTTAGGAGGTAAAGTTGATTATATTAACAACTGTGAGGCAAATAAAATTTCATTGTTAGAACTAGATGATATAAGATTATAGCCAGGTTATGCACCATATATTGGATTTGCTTAGAAAATTCCAAAGACTAGTTTGAAGGATAGCTTGGTACAAATGGTTATTGACAAAGATGTACTAGATATGATTAAATGTTTGCCTAAAAATAGAATTGTTGAAATGTATACAATCCATCCATGTGGTATAAAATTATTAGATGGCACGCGTGAAAAATAGGTCAATGAGAATATGGGTGATGCCTCTAATGTTGAAGCAGAGAAGATAGGTGGGAGCAATAATGCTGAAGCTGAGAATATGGGTGAGCGCAGTAATGTTGAAGCGGATGATATGAGTGAGAGTACTAATATTAATTTAAGAGGTAGCCATAGGGTTCACACGAGAGGGTATGCATCTGATTTAGATGCTGGTGACTATAAAGGTCAAACTGATGATGAATATGAGTTGTGCCTTGATGATAATGAGTTCTATGAGACTAACATAGATAAGGATGTTGAATGGAATGGTTTTAGTAAAGGAGGAAAGGTTAATGAAGAGCCATGCAATGCTAATATCGAAACTAGTGTCAAAATAAATTATGGGGATTCAAATGACCTTTGCAACTTGGATAGCTCCTATGATGAGCACACATCCTGACCAAAAAGGTCTCATTTCAAGCAATTTAGGCCTGAAACTAACATGAGAAACCCAAAGTTTAGAGTAGGCAAGATATTCACATGTGTTGTTGAGGTTGTATGTGTGTTTAGAAGCTTGCAAGAAAAGATTTTTAGTGGGTTGTAGACCCTTTCTTGGGATAGATGGCTGCCACATAAACGGTACACACCATAGGTAATTACTTACAACAATTGGTATTGATCCTAATAAGTGTGTATTTTCCTTGGCATATGTTGTGGTGGAAACAGAAAATATGGAGTCATGGGAATGGTTCATACAATTGCTTTAAAAATTTGTATGTGGTACACCAGCAACATCTTTAAACATTTATAACAAACAAACAAAAGGGTTAAATACCAGCATTGAATTAGTTGGTTTCATACTCAAAGCATAGGCACTGTGTAAAACACTTGCATGACAATTTCGAGAAACAATTTGGTGATGTAGCCTCGGAAGGCTACCACCATTCAAAAGTATGTTGCAGAGATAGAAATGTTAAAAAGAGAGGATGAGGGAGCTTTTAAGTGGTTGGCCAATGAACCAGTGAGATATTGGAGTAAGTCACATTTTACATGTTATATCAAATGTGACCTTATGGTAAACAATTTGTGTGAAAGTATGAATGGCCAAATACAAGATGCAAGATATAAACCTCTCATTAAATTGATTGACAGAGTGAAAGGTTACATCAAGAAGAGAAGGTTGATAAAGAGGGAATGGGTAAAGAATCACACAAGAAAGTTATGCCCAAAAATTTAAGAGTTGTTAGAAATCCAAAAATAAGAATCCGCATATTGTATTCCTAACTGGTTTGGACAGTTGAAATATCATGTTGAGTGCCCATATGGAGATCAATTCATAGTGGATTTGACCAACAAAGTTTGTTCTTGTAGAAAATGGGATTTAACAAGTATTCCTTGCTCGTATGTAATTGTTGCACTTCATTACAAAGGGATTTAAGTAGAAGTTTACATAAATTCATATTATTCTAAAGAGTCATACGAAAAAGCATATGAGCCAATGATTCAGCCAATGAATGGCTATAAAATGTAGCCTAGGATAGGAAAGCCATTAGCCTTTCTCCTTTTTACTTTACACAACCTGTGAGGCCTAAGAAATTGAGGAGGAGAGAACCAGATGAGGCTACCAAGTTAGGGAACCCAAAAAAGCTTAGTATGAAAGCTCAAGATTCAGTTCACTACAGCAAATGTGGAAATAAGGGGTATAATAGTAGGACTTACACATAAATCCAAGGCAGTGAGGGAGGTGGGGGAGGTAGGGGTGTCCAAGGCAGAGGAGAAGGCAGGGCTGGGCAAGGCAGGGGTGTCCAAGGTAGGGGCAGATGCAGGGTTATCCAAGCTACTGGGCAAAGCATAGCTGGGCAAGGTGTAGTTGTCTAAGGTAGGGCTGGACAAGGGATAGCTCAGCAAGGAAGGGGCCAAGGCATGGGTTCTCACCCACAAGTCAGTTAATCCTCTTTGATTACTTGCTCCAATTCTTTAAATGGTTTTATCTAATTAATTTATATGAATACACAGATTTCATTGGGTACTTAAAATAGTACAGTAACTTCATCACAAGATCATAGTTGAGGATCACATCAATGAAGGCTGCAATGCATTCGAACAATACATACTTAGGTTTTGAAAGTCATCTTACTTAGGTTTTTTCAACTATATTTTGGACTCTATTGTGCACTAGATTTGAAATATATCTTATTTCTATTGGTTTCTAAAGTATGGGTTGTTATTGTCACACCCCAAACTCTAGGTCATGCGAAACGCCCACGAACGACTATTTTGGTATACTACGATCCACTAAAATCGCCCAAATACAAACGGGTCAAAAATCATAACACCAAAACGAGGTTAAAAACCTTTGTAAACGCACTACCGATGGTTTATTAATTTAAAAGAGTAGCCAAAGAGGCTAAGGTCACGGCCCCAAAAAAAAGCTAAGCCTTTGAAACAAAACACACATTTTAGGTAAAGAAATAACTTTTAAAAAGAAGCATAAGAGTTTATATGAAGTATAAACCAATCGAAAACCTGTTTGTACAATGCTGAACCAACCAACAAAAACCGTAATAATAAACTATGAAAAACGACAACCAATCCATGGTCTCTTTCTCATATATCATGCATACATCGACTCTACGGTCATAAGAATTACATAACCCATGCCTTCAAATCTAAAACATGTTACATCATACATGATCCATTTACAAATGGTATAAACTACCTAATAAGGACAAAACAAAAGAGTCTTGTCATCAACCACCTCTGAGCACCTCAAGATCAGCCTACATGACCACGCTCACCTGAAAAAGGTTTTCACAAATCCCACATAGTGAGCCGAAATCCAATAGGAAAAAGACTAGCATGAATTAAAAAGAAAAACATGCAAGCACGAATAATATAAATATTTCGATTCACACAAGCCTAAAAAAGAAAATAACGATTTTACTTCTCAAAAACTACAAGTTTTCTCGTTGTCTCTCGACATCCAACAATTCCGACAATATAGAAAGCATACACAACAAATTCATATGCTTGTTGTACTCTTTCACAGTATTTCACCGTGGGATAATACTAATCCAATCATCAAGTTCTTCGCGATCTTTCACCACGGGAGAATCACTTGCCCTAATGTGCAATTCTTCGTGGTCTTTCACCACGGGACAATCACTTACCATAATATGCAGTTTTTCAAATGATTCAACATATATAAGTAGGCACATAGTCATGTACTAAATATCCACATACCTACCATCGTATCGTTCACATAACCATAGAAATGAACTCACATCTCAACCAAACATTTAAAATCCAAGCTCAACCCCAAGGGTTAGCTCTAAACCTCCAAAACACGATTTTCAAGACTTAACATAAATTCCTCGATTTTTAAACTACCTTTTTGAACACCACGGACACCTACGCGTCCAATAACATGGAATAAATCATAAAAACACTTTAAAAGCCATTTCGTCCAGCCAAACAGAGATTTAACACTTAAAATAACTTTTTATGCATGTTAAAAAGGTAAAAACGCATAATATTCCACGTAGCACTCTTTTTAAGACATGAGAGTCTAGGATCCTACCTCGTTAAGCTAAAAACTTGACGCATCAAAAAATGAACCTCGACGAAACCAGATTCAAACTGGATGAACACGAAACCCCTAACAAGGATACTAAGGATCCGCTATTTGATAGTTGAAAACCAATCACTAGGCCCACAAAAAACTAGAGAGAAGGTAGAGCTTTTGTGTGTAAAAGAGGAAACTTAACCTTGAAGAAACAAAAATCTGAAAATATCTTTCCAAAGGCTGATATTTATAGACCACACCTAAACATAGGAAGTCAGTCGATTGAATCCCCCAGTTCAGTCGACTAAAAGGCTACTAGAATCTCAAAATCATTTTGCCGCCACAAGTCAGTCGACTGACTTCTCCAAGTCAATCAACTGAACCACCACACTTTCCAGTCAATCGATTGAATTGCCACTCTCAGTCGACTGAACCACCAGTTGAATTTCACGAAACTTTTTCAGTATCCATGCATAGGCCCAAAAATGCACCTAAAACACACCAATGTCAAGTGTTAATTCCAACTCCATCAACACTTAAATAATTCTGAAATGAAATAGGTCGGGGTTTCATAACTCTCCCCCTCTTAAAGGAATTTCGTCTTCAAAATTCAACACTGAATCTCAAGCTAAACACCTGTCCATCGATCATCAACAATCTCTTATGCAAACCCAGCAACACCGCACAACAGTAAAAATGCCCTAGCAACTGAAACCCTAAAACTATCATCACACAAGGTAAACACGACTTGAAGAATCAACCTCCGCACAGACTGCCCACACATGCAAGTTCCACTGACACTACTGTCATCTATGAAACATCCATAAAACATCGGATCAAGATCCAACTTACACTTCCAAAATCTTAAAACTCAACTCTCACTGAACGCAGTCCACTTCAGCAAAAAGGCACAACATGAGACCAATCTATCATGGAACCTAGTCCCTAACACTCTCTATTACAGGACATAGAGACTATCGCCCTTGTTCACACTGCCACATACCAGCTCAATCGCACGTCACAATGCACACCAAGGATTATCTCCGCGAGTCCAAACACACGACGTCAAACCCTGACATTGGTCACACGAAGTCACATGCTCCACGCACAAACCTTACTTAAGTTCTGACGATCACCTGATCACCACCCACTTTGGTACCACAGCGCTACCCTGTTGATGCTAACAACGCTATCATGAAGCTGACACGATGCCCATCCACGAGCAACAGCACAAACACCCGATTCTAGAGAAATGCTCATTCTATTCACCTGGAATATCAAAGAACGCACTTCATCTAAACCTTCATCCTTTATTCGATCTCCCATCATGAACCACAATTCTCACCCTGGAGAAACACTAGGCGTCACACCATTGTCCAAGGCAATGTTCCACACAAACAAAAACTAACTCGGCATCATAGCCACAAAATCACCTGACCCCAACGAGTCACTTGACCAGACACATCCCGCAGACAAAACATCTCATATGTATCCAATAATCTACATAAGCCCAATTATGTCTCCCGTGCAACAGCACATCACTACACAACTCAATGTCTTGCCATTAGATCACTGATTCTAAGTCTGCAGATCAACCTCAAATCAAACATGATCTCCGTCATGCGACATCAACCCCAAACTCATAACACATACATCGATCCTTTGAATCTACAACAATAGAATATTCAAGCTCAAGACTTATTCGTCAAGTAACCAACCAAGACTTATGTCTTACACTTAGCAATATCTTCCTATACAGAACTCATCACAGCCCTTTCGTTCTAAACCTATCAATCACATCAGTCTCAACAGGCCATTCTAACTAAGGCTTCTCAAACATTGAATCCTTCCTGACTCATACCTTACCACATTCTTGGAACTTCCATCCGAACAAACGGTTAAGTCAAAACACAACACTTACCACAGTCGACGATCACTCCTCTACTCTAAGAAGAACTCTGAGTAGTTATAACCCCAAACAGAACTCAAATCCAGATTCACAAAAGTTTATCAAAAACCCACCATGTGAATATCCCAGCCGCACGATTCTGACAAAATTTTCACTCTGCCAAGAGCTAAAAGTACAACTATACCCACATAATCCAGAACAATCTGCACACAACGGTTAGCGATTCTCAGTTGATCACTGCAGAAAAGAACTCTACGTCTCAACACTAACTCCCTCTTCAGTAAAGACCAACCCGATCTCACAGTGAACATAACCCCACGTACTTACACTCACACGGTAGAGCAAACAAACTCCACCCAAAAAACCCACGAAGAACTCAGTCCTCCAATCACCCGATCTCGGTAGTATCCATTCCCTAAGCATAAACTCACAGATCACAACACGAATACTAATCCACGGGGACTCCCCTCTCCCCAAAACAACCAAACCAAGAATCAACCAACGATCCCGACAGTTACACGCAACCAAGGTGGAACAGTCCGCACACCACATTGTTTCGCAAGATAAGTGTATCCTCTTCCTGAGAAAGAAACGGCCAACCAGAAACCATGGCCCAACCTCAACGTACAACTACCCATCAACACCTGGCCCCCAAAGGACCCTATAAGTCCTACCTTGAGGCCGCATCGGCTATAGTCACACGGCTACTGTTGACACCGATCGCGATACTCAGATCATCCGCTACAATGAACTCTCCACTCTTAGACCTCATTTGCACACACACGAACACCATCAATCCTCATTCCTCGTACAACACACCCCGTAGGACTACAACTCATCACTAGTCCTACATAAAAACACACGTTAGCATTCCCATCGTGCCAAGACCTCACTTTACAAGGTTGCGCTTCACGAATCTAACTCCCATTAGGCAGACCACAACCATGTCACGGCCTTGAGCCCACTATCCAAGCAACATACATAGAAAGCACACGGCACCACACAAAGAAAACCAAATCTTGAGAGCTTTCATCCAAAGGTACTAACAACTCCCATGACCATACAGACGTGTTCCGCACTTCCGCTCTCAAAGCTCACATCAATCACTGATATCTTAACCCACGATTCCTCGCCTATCGCTCTAGGTTACCCAAACCACACGGTATACTGCTGAACCTTATTACTTCACACTTCGTTCCCATGGGTAAAGAAAATACCAACCTCAGAACCTAAGGTCGAACACAAACAACCTTTAGACATATCACACTCAAGATATACCATCTCAGAACTAAGCTAACCACACTATCAAACCCTTCTATGGTCCTTTCAAACCTCATACACCCAGCATGGTTTCCAAACACGATCTCCTAATCACTAGGATAACGACCAAACCACAGACCTGCATTCTCGTAGGAATCCTACCGAACTAATACTCATTGCATGTTAGAACCATAACTCGAACCCTTACACATTCCAACATAGCTGCGACCCATACTCATTCCAGCATATCTGCAACTCGTACTCGTTCCCATATCCTCGGGCTCATTCGCCCGTAACTCAATTCCCAAACCTCACTAAGGTATACAACGTCCAAAGTCATCAGATACTACTCTGACTGCCAACAACACCTTGTTAGCAAGGGATATCCCTAGAACCACTTACGTTCTGTCATCTCAACATACGCCTGACCAAGGATTACCACGCTCCCATCTACTATGTTCCTGTCTATACCCCATCCCGAGTACACGGCTCATAAAATAGGATGGCTCACGACGTACCTAATTCGTCACACAGCCAAAACCACGTACGCCAAACCATAACCGAAAAGAATTATCACTAGCCATAAATCCATCCACAAATCCAATCATAACAACTGATTCTCTAGGGTCTCCGACACCCCATCGCCCTACTCACCAGGCCATCCATAACACGACTTCAACTTCTAGTAACATACTCTCAAGAGGAGCCGGCTACAAAAACCAAGCCACTAACCATGCTTCAACTGCACGTGAACAAAACTCTGCTCATACTAACGCTCAATAGTTTACCAACCAAGGTCAACTTCACATGGCTAACCCCAACTCACCAACAAGTTCCACTGCGCACCAAGCGATCGACACTCAACTCATAACCTTACCTTTCAGCAATCAAACGCCATCGAGTCGCACATCCGAGACCCAAACAACGGCCTCACCCTCTCCCAAGTTACGTAGTTCATATATAAAAGAAATATAGAACACAACAACCTAAGGTCGATCCATCATGTTATTTATAACACATACCACATAATCATTCTAACACTTAGTCATTCAAGATCATGTTAAACAAACCACACATACCGAAGAGAACTGACAAGAATGACGCATCAAATTGGATAACCTACTTAGATTTCTTGCCAAAAATTAAGTTGGCCAAACGCATTTCCAACTTGGTTTTCAAATTTGTTAATCCAAACGTCCAAAGGCAAGACTAATCAATCATAAGGTTCAATCTCCAAACTCACCTATACACAATATCCTCATGCTCGACAAGCTATTATGCTTATGTTATAAAAACACTTAAACACATGCAACCAAGCACACACATCTTTCCTCATAAGGTGATGCACCCTTTTCCCATAGCTCTTAGGTAATCGAACCCAGAACTCTGATACAAGTTATCACGCCTCAAACTTCAGGTTATGCGAAATGCCCACGAACAACTGTTTTGGGATACTACAATCCACCAAAACCGCCCAAACACAAACAAGTCAAAAACCATAACACCAAAACGAGGCTAAAAACCTTTGTAAACGCACTACCGAGGGTTTATTAATTTAAAAGAGTAGTCCAAGTGCGTAGGGTCACGCCCCCCCGCCCCCCAAAAAGCCTAGCCTTTGAAATAAAATACACATTTTTGGTAAATAAATAACTTTTAAAAAGAAGCATAAGAGTTTATATGAAGTATAAACCAATTGAAAACCTTTTTGTATAATGCTGAACCAACTAACGAAAATCGTAATAATAAACTATAAAAAATGACAACCAACCCATGGTCTCTCTCACTCATATATCATGAATACATTGGCTTCACATCTATAAGAATTACATAACCCATGCCTTCAAATCTAAAACATGTTACATCATACATGATCCATATACAAACAGTATAAACTACATAACAAGGACAAAACAAAAGAGTCTTGTCATCAACCACCTCTGGGCACCTCAAGATCAACCTACATGACCACGCTCACCTGAAAAAGGATTTCATAAATCTCACACCGTGAGCCAAAGTCTAATACAAAAAGAATAGCATGAATTTAAAAGCAAAACATGCTAACACAAATAATATAAATATTTTGACTCACACGAGCCTAAAAAAAAGAACGATTTTACTTCTAAAAAATCACAAGCTTTCTCGTCGTCTCTCGACATCCAACAATGTCTGACAATATAGAAAGCATACACAACAAATTCATATGCCGTCATACTCTTTCACAGTCTTTCACCGTGGGATAATACTAACCTAATCATCAAGTTCTTCGAGGTCATTCACCGTGGGACAATCACTTGTCCTACTGTGCAATTCTTCGCGGTCCTTCACCACGGGACAATCACTTGCTCTAATATACAATTTTTTGTATGATTCAACATATATAAGTATGCACATAGTCATGTACTAAATACCCACATACCTACCATCGTATCATTTACATAACCATAGAAATGAACTCACATCTCAACCAAAATATTTAAAATCCAAGCTCAACCCCAAAGGTTAGGTCCAAACCTCTAAAACACGATTTTCAAGACTTTACTTAAATTCTTCCATTTTCAAACCACCTTTTTGAAAACCAAAGATACCCACACGTCCAACAACATAGAATAAACCATAAAAATACTTTAAAAGTCATTTCGTCCAACCAAACATAGATTAAACACTTAAAACAATTTTTTATGCATTTTAAAACAGTAAAAATGCGTAATATTCCACGTAGCACTCTTTTTAAGACATTAGAGTCTAGGATCCTACCTCGTTCAGCCAAAAACTCGACGCCTCGAAAAATAAACCTCGACAAAATGAGATTCCGATCGAATGAACGCGAAGCCCCGACAAGGATACTAAGGATTCGCTATTTGATCGCTAAAAACCAATCACCGGGCCTACCAAAAACTAGACAGAAGGTAGAGTTTTTGTGTGTGAAAGAGGAAACTTAACCTTGAAGAAACAAAAATATGAAAATATCTTCTCAAAGGCTGATATTTATAGACCACGCCTAAACATAGGAAGTCAGTCGACTGAATTCCCCAGTTCATTCGACTGAATAGCTATTGAAATCTCAAAAACTTTCCACCGCCGCAGGTCAGTCGACTCAACCCTCCATGCCAGTCGACCGAACCACCACAGTGTTCAATCAGTCGATTGAATTATCACTCTCAATCGGCTGAACCACCACTCAAATTTCACGAAACTTTTTCAGTATCCATGCATAGGCCCAAATATGCACCTAAAACATCACCAGTCAAGTGTTAATTCTAACTTCATCAACACTTAGCCTTGAAGAAACAAAAATATGAAAATACCTTTCCAAAGGCTGATGTTTATAGACCACGCCTAAACATAGGAAGTCAGTCGACTGAATTCCCCAGTTCATTCGACT
>JAOTRH010000002.1:7159658-7169810 GCA_034768845.1 Heliamphora exappendiculata
GTTCTTGTAATTTTATGGTGAGGTCGATATTTCTCCGATCTCTCTGTGACATCAATGGCGGAGATCAGGATTCAAGAAAAATGATGAGAGAAAGAGAGAAATAGAGAATGACATTAAAGGATGATAATAGTGGGAACGTGTGTTTGAGTGACTTGGCAAGATTTTACATTTATACATCTTAAGTTATTAATAGATTTGGAGTAGAGTTGTGGATATATTTGGAACTTAAAAAATTATGGCAAGACTTCATGAACTGGGTGTTTGCTTTATTAAATAGTATAGATAGTATAAATGACTTTGGACTATCTCACAATATGACATATGAACATTGAGTAATTTACAAACTATTGTTAATATATATAAATATAATTCAGCTATGGAAGTAGAAATTAGTTCAATATTCACAAACATAGAAACAAATTTGTCATTCAAATTCTTCTATAAGATAAAAAATAACTAAAGTTTCAGAACTCCAAAATTTGAAGTTAGTTCAAAAAAAATATCACATATGTGGAAGTATGAAATATTGAAAAGAAAATAAATTAAATTAAAAAACCAGATTATATGTTCCTTCTCAACTCATAAATTTAAGCTAAATAGTTCGTTCAAATACGAACTAGCGACTGAAGCACACATGATGCGTGCGCAACTCGAATTAATTTTAAATATATAAAAATAATATATTTATTTTATATCGTAAAATTAAAAAAAATAATAGTTTGAAAAAAAAAACTGTAGTTAATCTATAGTTAAGTTTTCTTAAAAAAAATATATCTTGCTTACAAATAAGTTTTCTAAAAGAAAAAAAAAACATACAAAGCAATTATCTATTTAAGAAAAATAATAATTAATTAAAAAAATAACAGTTTTGAAAAAAATAATCTGTACCTAATTTATAATTATGTTTTCTAAAAGAGAAATACACACATTCGTAGTGAAACCTGTTTCAAAATAGTTTCTTCCCCATCCTCCGTCCCCCCCCAAAAAAACTTGGACCTAATTTATGAAAACTGTTAATAAAAATACTTAGAGTTGAATAAGATTTCATGGTATGATAAAACAATATATACTTTTAGAAGAGGAAAAATATGGTGATTCTTTTTTCAAAAAAAATTTAGTAAAATGTATGCTATGTTAATTCATATCTATTATGAGCGTTAAAGCATTGAGAGAGAGAGAGAGAGAGAGAGAGAGAGAGAGAGAGAACCAATGGAATGATTGGGAGACGGGATTGCTATCTAGAGAAAATCAACTTTGAGAGAAAAATTGATCTCAAATGGTTCTTTTTTAAATGAATTAGTAAGTTGGTCATATAGACTTTCAGAATCAATTTGGGGAAAAAAAAGCTAGGAGCAATTATGTTATGAGAAATGAATGAAAAATATTTCAATCCTCAATTGCACTCTTAAAAAGAAATAAACATACTATGAATGGAGAAAACGAACATACTCTTCAGTGAAAATCAGAAACCTCCATCATCTTCGAAATTGAAATGTCAGATCAAAAATGTCGACCTTAGGTTGTTTACCTTAATTTTGAAAAGATTAAGCGGTAAAAATCGGTTGCAAAAACATGAGACGGAAGGTGGTGTGGTGGTTTTTAGTGGAAAAATCAGTGGGAAATGGTGAGAAAACGCAAGAAAATGACGTGGCTGGGGTTGAAAAATTCTGCGAGGGAGAAACGGTAAATAAAAAAAAATAGTGATCCCATAAATTTGGATAACTGTTGATCACGAAGAGATTAGTGAAGAGAGTGGGTGAGTAATTAATTGATTTTTGTCTGTTTTAACCTTTACACTTCTACAGTCAATTGATAAAATATAATGGGTAAAATATGACATATAATATACGGCTGGCTTCAATTAGTGTTGGTTTTTAAGGATAGTACAGATACATAACTAGCTACTTTTCGATTTTTGTGAGTGATACATTTGTGTTTCTAACATTTTACTTAATTCTTTTCCAAATTGATTATATGATGATTGATTTTTTTACCAATTATTTGCTAATTTTATATTTCTTTTGTGGCTATTTTTCACTAATATTTTATTAATTTTTAATCTTAATGTACTTAAAAAAATTAATGCGAGGATTGAATAATTTAACGATTGTGCTTCAAATTTCACTGTTTTTCTCATCTAACCTTTTGATGATTGGATATTTGGTGTCATTGATTTGTAATTTAAAATTTCTAATAATTTATTTATATCAAAATTATTATTTCAATAAAATCAATTTAATTTAAAAATTACGCACACACGTTGCGTGTGCCTCCACCTCTAATATATAATAAAGCACCATTTGGTGTCCATTCAAAATTAAAGTTCTACGACTCAAAAAATATTCAATAATAATTATACCATTTACATGATAAATATTATCTGGTGACTTTTTTTATTATTAATTTATCAATTTTATATCTATTATGTGTCTATTTCTAATTGGTATTTTCTTTATAAAAAGATTATTTGAATTTCTGTGGAAAAATTAATGTTGTGTGATATACTTTTAGTAATTAAATTTAATTATTTTTATATTTATATTTATTAGTGTTTTAACACCTGTTAGGAATTTTAGCCTTGGTCTAAATTCGTTTTTTATTTGATAAATTTGTGATCAAGTTTTATTTAAATTATTTATATTTTATTCTGTGATATTTGTAACTTAGTCTATGAGATGTATGTTGTTATTTTGCAACGGAGCAAGAAACCAAAACTAAAAACGTTAAAATACAACAAGTTGTGTCAAATCGCTCAATAGACCGATTGATTGGTCTATCGAGCGGTCAATAGAGTGTCTCGATTTCTGTACCTATTATGCGACTGTACTGCTGAAGAGTGGAACTGAAGCAAAATATCGAGAGACACAAAAGACAGATCGATCCGTCGAAAGACTGATTGATCAATCTGTGGCGTGAACAAACTTTAAGTTACGGCTATCTGCAAGCTTTTTTGGTAGACTATTTATAAAAGGGCTACTAGGGTTTATCATTATGTGTCTCCTTAGTTCATACTTAACTCTAGTCGCCAAGGAGTCTTCTTAGTTGATCAAGAAGCGTCACAAGCTAATCTACAATATCTTGATGATCACTTAGTTTCAGCACGTTTAAGTCTATTATTAAGTCATTCAAACATTCAACGATCTATTAGTATTCGTGGAGTCACTTGAGAGAATTCTCAATTATTCGAAGTCTGGTGGAAGATTTTATTAATATTGAAGTTCAGTGGTGAATTTCAACGGCAGTCAAACACGTAGTTGATGTACGTGAATTCTGTAAGAATAACCTTATTACCATTAGTTGTCGGTTCAACATCAGAGTTGTAAAATTTCTTCGTAACCAACGTTTAATATAGTGTTTGATTTCTTAAACCCATAGTAGTCTCGTGGTTTTTATGCAATTTGAGATTTTTCACGTAAAAATTACCGTTTCATGTGTACTTGTGGTTACTTTTATTTTCTACTTGTGGGATTCATTGTTTAGCTTTGTTTGCGGCGTTTAGTTTTTAATTAGATCGATTAGTGCAAATCAGTCTATAAACGGAATTTTTCAACACCTTTTTTTTTTTATCATATTGAGTTTTGGTAATTGAATTTTACATCATTGCTTCCTTAATTATGATTTTGTTATGATTTAATTTCTTTTATGCTTTGAAGTTTTTTTTGATTTAATTTGTATGTAATTTAATTTAAATTTTTATTTAATTTATTCTAATTCAAACAAAATTTAAGTTTTTAGTGCTTTTATTTGATTTAGTTTTTTTGTACAAATTAATTTTAATTTTAGTTTTTATTTTATTTAGTTTACTTCAAATTAAATTTAAGTTTTTAGTGTTTATTCGTATTTAATATGTTGTTAAGTTTTTTTAAGTTTTTATAGTTGGGTTGCATTTAATTTAATTTATATTTACATTTTTAAACAGACTAAATTAAGTTAAATAAAAAAATTAAATTAAAATTACATAGTGATGAGAAAATATTTAAAATATTTAAAATTAAATGGTATAAAAAATATTGAACCCATGTATATGTAGTAGAATATAGGCATAAAGGAGGTGGTACTTCCTCATTTATTTCTTTTTTCCCAATATCTCACACAGCCCAAGCACCGATTTCCATTCGAATCGAAGCAAGAAGAACAACTTTTTAGTCATTTGTCGTGATCAAAATCAAATATGGATGAGACCAATCATCATCGTCGTCATCGCGGAGCGGAGGAGGAGGAGCAGGATGAGGATGGGAGCGAGAGCAGCGACTACACGTCGGAAGACGAAGGGACGGAGGATTACCGGCGCGGCGGCTACCACGCCGTCCGCGTCGGCGACACCTTCAAAAGCGGCCGGTACGTTGTCCAGAGCAAGCTCGGCTGGGGACACTTCTCCACCGTCTGGCTCGCTTGGGACACTCTCAAGTCCGTACGTCTCTCTCTCTCTCTCTCTCTATATATATACATATATATATATATATATATATATATATCTCTTCAAATCTTGTGTTTATCTGTTGATCTTGTGATTTCTGTAGTATTATGTGCAGAAAAGCCTCCTCTTTGATCTGATACTGCGTTGAGTAAATTTACCGTTATTTAGTTACTTAGTTTCTTAATAATGTGTTTTGATTTCTCTTCTAATTGGTTAGGAAATGGAGGAAGAGAGAAATGGAATAAGCTTCCATCTTTATAATTAGAAATGTGTTTTTTCTAGGGGTGAATTATTGATCGCATTTGTTTAGTTGCTGAGACAGTGGTTGAAAGGAAGAGGAAATGAAAATCTTGAACATTCTGTTATCTTATCTTTGGTTTCTGAGAATTTGAGAACTTAACTTTCTTTATTTTTATCTTTGTGATAGGTAAAGTAAAATATGTTAATATAGAAGAAAAAAAGGGGTGCTACCCAAGCACAATAGGTTATATTACTAAACCTGAGAAAATAAAATAAACTTGGCCTATACATCTCAAGAGGCAAAGAGCCTAGAACTTCTTACAAATGTATAGAATCTACAAAATTAACAATCTGAGCCTGATCTGCACAACTGGCCCCAAAACCCCGCGATACAAAATTGTCGAAAAACAACTTTCCGAGCTTATGAAAATGCCCCTTAATCCCTTGACATGTCCTCATATTATGCTCCCTTCATAAAAGTCACATCAAGCATAAAGGAGCTAGCAACCAAGCCTTCCGTTCCAGTTTCTCGACCCTTCCACCACACCACTTCGGCCTTTGCAACAAAAAGCCTGACAACTTCAGTAATTCCACATAATTTCAATCACTACTACCAAAGGTTCAAAATATGCTAATTTCATAATAGCTGCAATGTAAGGCCTTTGAATCAAGTTATCAATCGACAAAATCTTGTCATTTGATGGATTCCACATACAAATAATGCCATCTTGGATGGGGCTCTAACCAATCAAATACACTTCTAAGGATTGTTCTCCGTACTTCCCAACAAAGCTTCATAGAATTGACTTACCTATGAATCTTTGTTTCTCATAGATGACCAAGCACAAGCAATTATTCACCTTCTCCAACCCAACAACATCATAGAGAAACTGGAGAAGATTATTTAGTTGATCAATTTCCAAATCATGCAAACTTCTCCTCAAATCAACATCTCGGGAACATCACTACTTGACCCGTGGCATAATTTGCCATTTAAGCATAAATATTTGAGGCAAGAAGAAACAAATCTTGGAATGCCTTGTGAAGCTCCAAATTTTCGGTAACGTTTAGAGTGATAAAAGAAAAATATTTGTAGAAAACTAAAGAAAAATCACCCTGTCATACATTAGGTACAAAAATTAAAAACACAGTTCAAGATTACATCACCATAAAATTAAGAAAATCTGCTACAAGTCTGACATGTTTTAGATAAAATTAGAAAACAATAGAAGTCTGTAAATGGAGTAAGTGAGGCACTACTTCACTTCATTTGCTCTAAAATTCTTAATTGGTTCCTTGATGTCTTGATAACCTAGCATGAAACATCATGAGTTGCAAAACCCGGTAGATATAAAACCGAAAACAAGAATTCTACCGCATGCAACAAAATACAAGGGTACATATGGACAAGAATGAATGAGATAACAGTGATTGTGATAACAAAATTATAGAAAACAACAATTAAGGGTTACATTCAAATTCTCATATAAAAAAAGGGTTAAATTCAAATTCTAACATTCAATTAACTAGGTGATTCGAGGATTCGTCTTGCCAAAAGGACCATTCCAACCTTAACTTCCAAACATTAACACCCGAGCCATCATAAAAGCCTCCTTGTAAAGTAAAAACCACATGGCCGAGTTATTTATTCAACATTGTCATTCAAATCACAAGTACATAGACGTTGGTCCACGACAATGATAACCAAACATATAGTTCACCACTGGCTCATGCTGTCAAACTTTCTATACCTAAATAGTTTCGATGCCAGGGCTGGCGTATGGGGTCGAACGAGAGCTCATTGCACGACTTGTCATATCAGAGGGCCAAGTAGGAACATGTTTATAACAACATCCAAGCAGGAACTTGCCTGTGGTCATATCGCAACTAGTACATGGCCATAACCAACAACTGGGAACTTGCTCATATCAACGATCAACCGGGAATTTGCCTATATCAACAACCTTTATTGAGTGTGAACTTGCGCGTCCATATTCATTCCTAGTATTGCTAGATAATCGTTTCCCAAATTCCAAACCAACGTTTAACAAATATAAGATAACATGGTAGGACATAAACTTAACAAGTGACAATGAGTAAGTACATCTACCGAAGGACCTATGTTATTCATGGCTCAAAATAAATGAGATAAGTATATGTCATAACATGAGATATTAATGTGGTTATAAAATTAAGTATGCATTAAAATTATTATTTAGGCATGAATATAATGAAAGACCTAACATTGCAAATATGATAACATAAGACGACATAGAGATCAAACATCACATATAGGAATAAAAATGGTGACATGACTTTTGGTGGCCAGAACAATGTACTTTAATTAAAAATTGTGGATTTCAGCCAAAGGTAAAAAAAAATAAGCTTTAATGCGCAAGATTTATTAATAAAAATTTTAACATGCAAGGTCCAATTGCGTAATTTCTTTCGAAAATACCCTGCAAATAGATAAATTTATCTGTTTTGTATAATAGACAGATAAATTTATCTGTTTTGTATAACAGACAGATAAATTTATTTTTTTGATATTCATCTGTTTAATATGCAAACTATTTGCATATTTATGCCTAACAGATAAATTTATCTGTTTACATATCAATACTGATAATGCAAACAAATAAATTTATCTGTTTACTTATTTATGCGTAACAGATAAATTTATCTGTTTGCATATCAACACAGATAATGCATACAGATAAATTTATCTGTGTTATTTATACATGTTTTGAAAATGCATAAATAAATTTATCTCTATTTTTTATACGTGCTTTTAATAAGACAGATAAATTTATCAGTGTTTTTTACACGTGCTTTCAATAAAAGACAGATAAATTTATATGTGTTCTTCATACATGATTTGAAAAGACAGATAAATTTATATGTTTTAGGGTATTTTTGTCCCAAAAGGACCTTGCGCGTTAAAATTTTTATGAGGATGAACCTTGCTCGTTAAAATTTTTTTATACTGGATGAAAAACAGTAAATAGTCTATAAATTGGACTGTTCACTAGTTTTCCGTTAAAAATACTAATTTTTAGATATGTACCATCTTACAAAAGATTATGATTAAGTGGGTTACACATATCCTAAAATTATAAAATTTCACAAAGACATACTACATG
Organism: Heliamphora exappendiculata; assembly: GCA_034768845.1. NCBI lineage: Eukaryota > Viridiplantae > Streptophyta > Magnoliopsida > Ericales > Sarraceniaceae > Heliamphora > Heliamphora exappendiculata. The sequence continues at coordinate 7,167,459 of JAOTRH010000002.1, forward strand.
ATGTTAGGGTGATGTGGATGCCAACCATGTACAAAAATCTTATCAGGTTAGAAATAAAATTAAAATAATGTTGTCAGTGGTCCAAATTTGACACTTTCTAGTACAATAGTCATATCTCAAGCTATACATAATATTTTGAGCAAGATCAATGGGATTTGAAAGGTAAAACATAAATCTAACTTTTTTTTTCAAGTGAGTTCACCCAAAAAGTAGTTATGTACTAAAATAGGTGCTATTTCAAAGTCGATTGTTCTGGACAAAACAGGACCAGAGGCAAAGATGCATGTAATAATATAAGATCAAGGTATCCTAAATTTATGGAAAAATTAAATTTCAACTGGAAGCACACAAAGTATAATATCAAAACAGAAACTGAACAGAGCAATAGCCAAAAACATGCTTAGTTTTGAAACCATGCCTGCCAGCTTAGAGCATTTTAAAATAATGTTTTAATGTAAGTTTAAAATAAAAATCAGATGTAAAAAGTTGAAGAAAAGTGCTCAAAGAGCTGAAAGTAGAAGTAGGAACATATTGCTCTTTAAAGAAAAGAAAGTAGAAAAGAAATGGAGGGAAGAGGTTTAGAAAATATATTTTCAGAGGTATAACTACCTTAGTTTTGAAACAAAAAGGGGTGAGGTTGGGAATGATGAACACTTGAAGAACACCTTGGAGCTCCTTGGATCTTCCTACTACTTTCTTCTTCTCCCTTCTTTCTTCAGCAAAATCAGCACTCGCAAGCTCTGTCTCTGTCTGTCTCTCTGTCTGTTTCTCTCTCTCTCTCTCTCTCTCTCTCTCTATATATATATATATATATATATATATATTGGCCAAGGGTGGTAGAGGGTTGTGAATTTGCTGAATATAAGGACATCGAGTGAGTGGAGGAGTGATCGAAGAGGTAGGTAAGTTTAAGAGAGAAAAGGACAAGTGGCAAAGGAGCCATGTGATCTCTCCATGCATGGTTTATATCACTTCAACTATTAGCACACTCAAAGGAAGGGACAAGGGAGAGAGATGGCAAGCCATGTGTGTGTAAGGCTTGATAGGACAACTTTTTGATGTATAAAAGGGGCCTTGTATATATAGGTATGTACCACCTTGTTTAAATTAAGCATAAAGGGAAGATATGGTCCTTTGACTTTTGAATTTGATAAGATAATAAAAATATGTTAGGCACCCTATATTTATTTATATGAAATAGTTATTACATGCTAAATGCATATTTGAAGGTGCATGGTTAAAACTAAGCCAAGTGGCAAGAATTTTCGAAATTAGGCCTTATAAGTACTTTTGGTGTATATAGTATTTAGTACTTAAAATAAGCATTCGAAGGCTTTCAATTTTTAATCAAAATAGGAATATTATGTTTGATATATGTATATATGTGAGTGTGCGTGTGTGTGTGGGTGTGGGTGTATAAGGACCCACCCACACATTAAACAAATAAAAAAATAAACAAGTACATTTCTAGTTATTATTTCATGAACTTGAAATTAATTTATATTTATTTATTTATGATCTTGGAATTATATATATATGTGTGTGTATATATATTTGATCTTCAAATTATTAATTGTTCATTCATGCTTTAAATTGTTTATTCCCTCTTTATTTATGGTCTTTAATCTATCTAATTTATTTTATCCACTTTATTCATTTAATTTTCTTTATTTTAAATTATCGGGACCTTACATGCCCTCTCGAGAGGCTATCATCATGCCACTTATGATGCCGAAGCTTTATCTTATCACCCCTTTCATTCTTGAAACTAACATGCTTTGAAAAATCCTGGTTAACAAAGCTGAATTTGAGCCCCTTCCCAAAGCCCATGGTCGGTGGTCACAAATAAAGAACAATCACTTTAAGAAGTAACATATTTAACAACTATTTCTCTCTTCCAAATTCTATGCTTCTCACTAGCAAATATTCATAACCACTTTCTCAAATTCTTCCCACTTGTCTACCTCATAGAAAGTGTGTTGCAACTTCTCCAGCCTCCATAGCTATTGAAGCTGGGGATTTTATGTAATGTGTAATGATACAAAATAAGTAAGAATGCTCGACAAGGTGTTCTTCATTAGAGTTATCCAACCACTATTTGTTTGACACTGTTACTTCTAACCATAGCTGTAATAATTTTACTCTTTACAATTCAGTTTGCGATTCTAGTCACAATTCATCTATAAATGGACATAAATCTCTAAGAGAATATATTTTAGAATAGCACCACCGATGAATCTAACAATTCACAATTTGTTCACAATTTAAAGTTCATGCGATTCTTGAACTTATTAGGTCTAATAAATTTTGAATCCGTTTTCACACACACACACACACACACACACACACATA
>JAOTRH010000002.1:7169910-7198916 GCA_034768845.1 Heliamphora exappendiculata
TTTTCACACACACACACACACACACACACACATATATATATATATATATATATATATATATATATATATATATTGGTTTTGAAAATGTCAAGAATACAACTTTCACAAGTGTTTAATATGAAAACAACCACTTATTGTATAATTTGTTGATCATTTGACAAGTTAGACTTGACATGTTCTTAATTTTTTTTTAAATAAAATCTATGAGGAAAAAAATGGTCTTATTAGGACATTTACAGTTAAATAACATATATCCATTAATTATCTAGTATCATTTTGGTGAAATAAGTTTAGGTTAAAATAATACTAATCGAATAAGTTCAACTTAATGGTAAATACTATGTTTTTAAGTTATTCTGTCTTCCCATTCCAATTTTCTCTTCATAGTATGCTGGCTTTAAGGTTTCTAAGTTTATGTTTGAATGTTAAAAGACAACATACTATGCTTTTTTTAAGAATCTTATAGTTGGTGAGATCTGCACCCTCATATCTTGCAATAAAAGCAAATGTCTTCTCAAATAATAACTGTGTCCATATAGAAATACTGTATAATGTCTTAAAATCAATTTAATTTGTTTTGTTTCATATTAACATCATTTTTTATAATTTATGTTAAATTCTATGATTCTTGTTTCTATTAGATTCACGATTCGCAAAATTGGGATTTCAATTCCCATTAACGTTCTTGCTTTGATAATTATGTTTCCAACTTGTTAAGCTCTTTTGAAACTATTCCACAACCCCATCAAACACTGTATATACATTAAAACGAGGAACCTAACGGCAAACCAATGTAAGAAACTTGGAGATCAACTTAGGTGCACCTGAGGATAGGGGCCAACCCACTAGCATTAAGGGTTTCTACAGGCTCCGACTTACTTGGATTAACCTTCACCCTTAGAGCCAAGAATGCCACAAAAAAATATCAAAATACAACGCATGTAGTCTAAACAATTTGGATCTGCACCACAAAAAACCACGGTATCGTCGAGACACAAAAGATGAGAGGCCACCATCAAGGCATTCTCTAAATGCCCACCCGGAAACTCTCCATAAAGTCCCATGCACTGTCCTGCTAGTCATCTGACTCGAAACCCCCATAACCAAAATAAACAGAAAAGGAGATAGAGGATGTCCTGCCTAAACTCTCTTCATGTCTGAAAAAGGCCAACAAGATCCATTCAGCACAATCGAAAGCTGAACTATGGGTACAATACTGAACCTGGCTCTATTGATCTCCAATTCCCATCCTACCCAGTATATAAAATGGAAAATCTTAATTTACATGATGATCATAAGCCTTCTCAATATGCATTTTTTGTTGTTGTTGTTGTTGTTGTTGGTGGTGGTGGTGGTGAACCTAATACAAGATTTTCTTGGTTTTGTGTATGTGATCTAAGATTTGGTTTGCATATTCTTTTTCATTGATTTTGGTTCTTTAATTTGATTTTCATTTGATGGTATAACTCCTTTTTGCTTTCTATTGATGTTTTAATTTTCACTAACATTTTCATTTATATTGAAATAACTTAAAAGCAATCTTCTTGGTATAAACAACAATTTAATTTTATATGCATTATAAAGTAATACAACTTCTGGGAAGGACCAAAGTTCCAGAGTCTTTGGAGCAAATCACTCGCTCCTCGCTGCTTCTCAATTTAGAGTCAGCACACTCATTGCCCACCAAAGCCGCATCCAGAATCTAATGGCCCTTTATAAAAGCATTATGAGAATCTGAGACCACTATGTTCAATACTCCTTTTTAATTGAATAGCCAATATTTTTGCCAACCTCTTATAGGCTTCATTAGGAAGGCTAATAGGTGTGAAATCTCTTGTATCATCTCTACATTCTCTTCAAGTTCGACAGAATAAAGATGCATTCAGGCTCTTTTCAAACTTGGAATTCTCAAAAATATGGTGCATGATATCCATTACGTCTTCGATCTTCTTTACCACATCCAACATTGTTGAAAGAAACACCATCATCATACTGTCAGGCACTGGAGCTTGGTATCCCCATTAAGTTTCTTAAGTGCACTTGGGGAACCTCCTCTCCTGTGAATGGTCTCTCGAACTAGTCTTCCTGCTCAAGAGAGATGCTGTCAAACTTCATCCCATCTATTCGAGGGCACCAACCTCGCTGTCAAGAAACAAACCTTAATAGAAGTTCAAATCCCTTCTTTATTTTTGCTTACTTGTAAGGATCCTGACAATGATGCACACTGTACCAATAAAATTATTCATTTGATGAGGGTTGGCCATCCTATGATAATAAAAACTAGTATTTCCATCCCCTCCCTAAAGCAGTAAGGACCTAGACTTTTATCTCAAATTACTCTTCTTAGTTATGGCAATCCTGCCAAATTCTCCCTCTGCCTCTAATTAATCTCCTCTATTTTTGAAATTCTGTCAAATTTTGCCCTTTTCTTATCTTTCTGAACCTTATCACTCTTTGATAGACGTGACTCCCGTCATGACATAAGGGAAGCAGCCTACACAGTAAACGCCAAGGGCACTCCATCTAAAAGCAACTGCACTCAACTCCTCCTCCATCTCCCTTCTAACTCCATCATCCACTGGCCCTTACACCACAACACCATTTGAATCCATCCTCACTTCAAAGGACAAGAAATAGAAAACACATCCACCACCTCCTCTCTTCTTCCCTCACCACCACTCTCTTATCATAATCAATTGAGCAATCCAAGTTCCTAAGTTCTCTGCCTGTTCTACTCCATTTCCCACCACTCTTTCTAGCCTCATAGCTTCTTCCATCCTCTCATAAGAGAAACCCAAGAATTTGCTAAAATCCTTTATCTTCCTTATATAACCCATTCCGTAACTTCTTTGCCCTGCAACTTTTCACAAGTCAGAATATGCCAGAATGTAGACAAGATTCTAGTCCAAAATCATTGGCAAATGTTCCAAAGAATCTGACAGATTATTCTTGGCAGGAACACATTTCCAGCATTCTTACCCACCCCTTGTTGGGGTCATACAAAGGCCACTTAGCCCTCTGGTCGCTCCCATCATCCAATGTCCATGCCGCCCTTCCCCCTAAGTTTCCTAACTCCATTGCAGCACCTCTCGCCCTTTTGATTAGTGGAACTGTTATTTAACATTTATTTGATCCAAGGTAATGAAAAGCGTGTACGTGGCTCTGCTTTTGTGTCGCATTGCAGAAGTGCCTTTTTTTTCCGGGGTAACACAGAAATTGCTTGGTTTTGGATTCCCAAAAGGGGAAGGAAGTACTTCTGAAATCCTGACCAAAATAGCATCTGAACTGCAAAATTTACTCTCTTTTTAACACTCAGCAATCAAGTCACCAACTGCAACATGATTGAGTTACTGCTCATTTCCTATTCATGAACGTTGCAGCGATATGTGGCCCTGAAAGTGCAAAAGAGTGCACAACACTACACAGAGGCGGCAATGGATGAGATAACCATCTTGCAGCAGGTTGCCGATGGCGATCCGGATGATAAGAAATGCGTGGTGAAGCTGCTGGATCATTTCAAGCATTCGGGTCCAAATGGGCAGCATGTTTGTATGGTCTTTGAGTATTTGGGGGATAATCTACTTACACTTATCAAGTATACCGATTACCGTGGAATGCCTATCCAGAGAGTCAAGGAAATATGCTTTCATATTTTGGTGGGATTGGATTACTTGCACAGACAGCTCTCAATTATACATACCGATTTGAAGCCGGAGAACATTTTATTGTTGTCCATGATTGACGCATCTAAGGATCCTAGAAAATTTGGTGTTCCTCTTATACTTCCTAACAGCATGAACAAGACTGTGTTTGAGTCTGGTATTGCAAAAGATGTTAAACCATCCAATGGGGATTTGACTAAGAACCAGAAGAAAAAGATTAAAAGAAAGGCTAAGCGGGCTGCTCAGGATTGTGTGGGGAAGGAAGCTTCCACAGAAACCGAGACAGAGCCTGAAACTTCGGGTGCAGTGGAGACTTCTAATAATTCTAATTCAAATGCAGATTCTGTAGAAGAGCAGCCTTGTGGTTCTGTCAATGCAAATATGTTATCAAAAGCTGATGGAACTGAACAAAGAAATCAGGTCCATAAACGAGGGAGCCGATCCACAAGGCAGAAGCTGTTGGCATCGGTAGACCTGAAATGCAAATTGGTTGACTTTGGGAATGCTTGTTGGACATACAAACAATTTACAAATGACATCCAAACGAGGCAGTATAGGTGTCCAGAGGTTATCCTAGGGTCTAAATACTCAACTTCAGCAGATCTTTGGTCATTTTCTTGCATCTGTTTTGAGCTTGCAACCGGTGATGTTCTTTTTGATCCTCATAGTGGTGACAACTTTGACAGGGATGAGGTATGGATGCCTTTCAGTTCCCAATATAATCTTTGTTTATTGTGATTCTTGTTCTCTGTTGTTGTTTTTCCTATTTAAAGTCTTAGCATTTGAGCCCATTAACACATGCAAGTATTATGTGGAAACAATGATCCAAGTGAAAGTTGACGATGGGGGAGAGTGAGTGAGGTATACTAAGGATATATCTAGCATTGCAGCCAGCTGATAATTACATATGCAACTTGAACAAAATTCAAATGCTTGCTAAATTACCTCTCTTTTCTTTGGTTCTTTTTTTTCTTTCCGTTATGTATATTTATATATGTATAAGTATATAAGGTCATGAAGGTTTCCAAACCAAGGAGTTGTTTTATCCTATTGTTGTGTTACTGTAGTTTTGATTTTCAACAAAGACATAGAAATTATCTCCTCTTCATTTCATAACTAATTAAATGATTTATTTGTTTTTATATAACATTAGTCATCTGGAAAGTTATAAATGATTTATTTGTTTTTATATAATATTAGTAATCTGGAAAGTTATACAAATTGGAATCATTCTGTATAGAACTACAGAAATTTATCTCATCTAATGTTTAATTTTAACTCGTAGTAGGATTGGCGGTAGAATGTCCAATACACTGATCACTCAATTCAAGCAATATTATGGCATCCAATTACTGAAATCAGTTTATGTTAGCACTGAACTGTTCCTAACTTTGGATTTTAACTGTTGCATTCTAATACAACCATAATGTGATAATAAATGTTCTTGGTGTCTTAATATGTGCTGATTTATCTGATTAAATAAATTTATTTATGTTACGTGTGCAAAGGCATGCATTCTTTGGGGTCAACGTGTTAGGAAAACATTTTCTTAGCTTTCAGTTACATGTGGCAAAGGTGTGCATTCTTTGGGGCCACAGTGTTGGGAAAACATTTTATTGGCTTTCAGTGAATTATCTGTAGGAAACAAATTGTAAAATGGTGGAAGAAGGTTAACTGTTTTTAATGGACCTAAATCTGATCCTATCCTGAATTTGTTCTGGATTTTTGTTTTGTTTTGTTTTTATTTTGTTATGTTTTTTCTTTCTGGGCTTCAATATATATAAATTTGGCAGGGGATTAGTTTTTACCTAATTTGACGAATCCTTTGGCTATCCCAACATGTTGGGTAGAGTGGGTAGGCTAAATTATAGAGTCGTATTTGTATTCTATATATCAAATACTAGAATTATGTTTTTGTTTTCTGTTTTCTATTGAAAGAAAATAAGAAACAAATTTTTATTAATTTGCAAAAATCGAAAACAAAAAACATGAATGGTAGGCTTAGAACATGTTTAGAGGTGGTGGCCTGCAGTGGTGCTTGGAAGTGGGAGTGGTGGGAGGTGGTGGGGTGAAGGAGGAGAGGATAAAACTTGTCTTGAAAACAATTGAAAAATCTGTTTTTTTTTGCCCTATAATATTCGGAAACACGGGGAATTTTGTGTAAATTTTGTAAACAAAAACATCAACACAAACATGATTTGGTACATGTTTACTGAACTTTTGAAAACAAAAACAAGAAAACATAAACATTAGCAAACATGGCCCTAGAATATGTTTTCATAGGCAGCAAAAGTATGAAGCTTACAAATTAAGCTTAGTGAGGATGATAGTCAAGGTTCATGGAAAATTTGAGCAAGTGAGCTGCTGCACAGTAATGGGTGCATTATACTATGCTTGATCTTTGTCCATATGGATCATAGCCCCCAAACAAAGATAAATAACACACCAATAATGCTTACTACATCACCAAATTAGAAAAATTAGCCCAAAGGTGGATGATCGAACAAGGATGTTGGGCTGGGGAACCACCTGCCACTATTACCAGGATTTGATCCCAATGCAGAGTAAAGTCACATACCTTTCAATAATGGTCCATTTCCATTTATACATGATACATTATGCTTGTCATGGAATAATGGTCAGGAGCTATTCTTGTTCAAGAAGACTACAGCTATGCTCCTTTGGTCATGCGCCGTTGTCTTATTCCTTGCACCGTTATAGCACCGTTATGGCTTGAGTAGCATGATTTTAAGTCATGAATTTTTTTATTTCTTTTTTTCATCAACAGATCTTACGTTTTTTATTATTTTCAATTTAAAATAATTCATAGTAGTCTAGCAAGTTAAATATTACTTGGGCGTTGTGAGATTTGCCTCAAATCTCTTCAATTTCACAACAATCAACTAGTTTTGCTCCTTGTTATTACTTTTGACTCTTCAACATGTTCATTCTTTTTTCAATTTTGATAAGTTTTTTAATATTTATATTGTCTGAAAACTAAATAATCTGTTTGATTCAATAGTCATATTTCTTAAAGATTCACTGTTTATGAATTCGATTTTTTATGATGCTTAGTAGTAGGTAGAAACTATGACGCTCAAGTATTTTGTTTTTGAGAAAATTGTTCAAGATCCATACTCGTTTACAATCTTCTAAAAAAAAAAAACTAAATCTATACAAATTAAAATTCAAACCACAATATAAATTTTGGATAGTGAATTCAAAATTAAAATTTAATGAACAAATCAAATATTGTGCTTTAATATATACAATGAATTTATTCATTAATTACTATAAAAAATAATTAAACTATTAATTTTAACTAGATATATGGTAAGAAAATTAAGACATATATTGAATCATGTCTAGAAAGTAAATGAAATTTATCAAAAATTATTTTAAACTCTAATAAATATATTTATGAAATAAAAAGAGAAATCAGTTATTTTTTTATTGAGTTGTGCAAAAAATAAAAAAATTTACGGCTCCAGATATCACTACCGTTACGCTACAGTTGTTATGTTTCGAAACCACGTCACCGCTACTGTTACTGTTACCGTTACGCCGACTGCTACCACTATTTAAAACTATGTCTGATACCAAAATGATGTAACATCAATAAAAAGTATAAAAAGAATAGAGATTATAAAAAGAAGAATATAGATTAGAAGAAGAAGAAGACAGAAAGAGGAGAAGAAATCGCACAACTCAATTTCAGTTCTTACTCATCAATGTCTACTTAATACATCAAAAAGACTATATTTATAACCCTAAAACCGAATTAAAAAGAAATTAAAATCCTTAATAAAATGGAAAAAAATAAACTCGTAATTAGTACTTATTCAAATCTTGACAAATAAAGATACATGGTACTTATAAGAAAACTTAATGAATTATAATATTAATAAATCCCATATTTGATCTTTATTGTCATCTATTGTCAGCATCACATAGTTTTCTCTAGTTATTAATGTTGGTACTATTTGTTAGATACTCAGATACATCAACTAAAAATACTGGTAAACTTGAAATTAATGTCTTCAGAATTTGTTCTATCTCAGCACTCAGCAGGCTTCTATGTTGTCTTTTTTCATTTGGAAAAGCTCCTTCGAAGTTCTTTTTCTTGTATCTTGTACAATTTTTGGGATCTTGAGAGGTTTAAATAACCAAATTTATGTCAGAACATTTTGTTCTTTTAAAGGACGTGAGCTTCTCTAAAGTTAAGGTTTAGTCTACTGAATCAACTGGTAAATAATGATTTGCATCATCTGTTCGGTAATCCTATCTTTTCCCTAAAATGGAATGTAATTAGCTGTTTTTACACCTAAATCTGTCTGGTGGTGCATGATTTTGCAATTAAAGTTTGTTTAATAATCATATTCACTTGCATCTAAAATCTGAAAATTCATTTAAAAAAAGATCTTAATTTTAAGCCAAATAGACTTGTCACTGAAACTTGAATGTGCTCGGTGCAGGGCAACTTTAAACTTTAGTCTCAACATCTAATTTTTGTTGAATAATACAAATTTCATAATAAATTTTCAGTTTTATCAAACATTTGTAAAAGTTACCTACATGCATTCAAGTCTATTGCAAGCTGCTAGTCAACTCCTTTTTTAAGGTTCCAGTTTTAGTTGATCATGCTGTGGGTTGATGACTTGTATTTAACTTGGTTTCTCTTATAACCCATTTTGGCCGTTTACGTCGTGTGTGACACGTTTACAACCCGATTTGGCCTATTAGGATTTCATATATATATATATATATATATATATATATAGGATATTTTGAAATATATGATTTCATGTGAAAGTTACTGGTACTGCCAGTTCATAGCATTCTTTTCTTTCATAGTGCATTCTCTGCTATCTCAACCTATTAACGTAGGCTTTAAGCTGAATTACATAAATCCTATGTTATTGTGTGATTAATTGTGTTTTCTTTTCTCGTTTGATTGGGTATAGACATTTAAGGTCAATATCAACCAAATGTTTTTTTCTGCTTACAGGACCACTTAGCATTGATGATGGAGCTTCTTGGGATGATGCCACGAAAGGTAGGAATTTCATCTCCATGAGCATTGGAGAATCAGTTGGTTGTAGTAGGCCCTTCGAATCTGACTTCGGATGCTTTGATATCTTTACACAGATCGCCTTGGGTGGCCATTATTCCCGGGACTTCTTTAACAGATACGGTGATCTAAGGCACATCCGTCGGTTGCGTTTCTGGCCTCTAAATAAGGTTCTGATGGAGAAATACGAATTCAACGAGCAAGATGCAAATGAGTTGGCTGACTTCCTCATACCCATACTGGATTTTGTGCCGGAGAAGCGGCCAACTGCGGCCCAATGTCTACTTCATCCATGGATTATTAGTTCAAATCCTCGTCTTTTAGAGCCTTCAGTGCCATCTATTCGACCCCAAGCTGCCGATACTCTAAATTCTGACAAAAACTCGAGGGACAATGAGGAGAGGGAAGCAATGGAGGTTGGAATGGGTAATATTGCCATTAATGCACATTCCAAACAGGTTGAAGATCCTCGGTCTCGTAGTGAACCGTCCAAGACAGCCAATGCCAGTTCATCCCAGTAGGTTGGTCTTATCTTCCCTCGTCGGTTTGGAATTCCATTTTGATTCGCGGATGGGGATTGTGATAATGTGGGTGAGGTCTACAATGCAATTGCTTAAAGCAGCCAGATGCCCTGATTAAGAAAATGATTCTCCTCTCTAGCGCGATCATCGGAGCTTACTTTTGCCCATTTTGGATTATTTTTTGTTACTTTGAACACAATTCAATATTGGTTTTTACTAAACATTGTTGGGTGGTGTCAGGTGCGCCCCGTGCTTGTTTGTGAGATTTGGCTAATCCTTCATACACTTCCTCTATTTTTCGTTGTGTTCTGAATTTTGCTTTCAGGTCCATGTGAGAATGAGCCTTTTGCTGTGAAGAATCCTCTCAAGTTGCATGGGAGGTAGGACTTATTTGTTGTTTGTGTTGTCTAAAAATTGAAGTATTTTTTTGACATTTTTTCTTTAAAAAATAAAAACAAAAGAACAGTGAATTGTTCTGCCATCTTCGTAGAGTTGCGAACCAACCGAGTCGAGCTCAATTGTGAGTTGTTAAAAAGTAGAGTTTTAAAGCTGCCATTTTGACAGTAATATTATTTACACAGAATCTAACCACAGATCAACCATTTGCATTGGAGTTCATAGTATTGTAGATTTCAGTGCAGGATAGACAGGATCCAGTTTTTTATTTTTGTGGTGGTGAATTTTTGTGTTCTAAGATTTTTTTTTACAAGAAATGAAACCCTTCATATGAACAAAATTTTAATTTTGTTCAAATAAAAGAACAGTAGGCGAAAGTAAGAACAAAAAATTGGGCCAAAAAGAAGTTTGGGGGAAAAAAATCCAAACGAAGCATTAGTGAACCATTGATTCCAAATTTCATTGGGTTATGATTCTTGCAAGATCAAAATGAAGACACTTCTGGTGTCCAGTCAGTCTGGGTTTTTTTCTTTGTTCCACAAATTTTGCTTCCAAATTTATTACTTGTTCAGTTGTTAGTTTAGCTTTTATTGGGTGTTTGGCATAACTTTTCTTTTCAGTTTTTAGTTTTTTGCTACTAATTTTAATAGTAAGTTACAATCTTTTCAAATTCATTTTTTTAATATGTTATAATTATTATTCTTGTTATTTCAGCTATGAGTTAACAAATTTTTTAAATACTCATAATTTTTACTACAAGCAATTTATAAATTATTAGTTTTGAACACCCACATTGTTGGGTTCAGGCACTTGCTAAGTAAACGTTGATAGAAGCTTGAGTTTCAAAAAAAAAACATTAGCTATTTTAAATATTATTTAGATCATTCTCTTAACAAATTTAAAACCAAAAAAAAACAATTAAAATATTATTTAAAGCTGAGAATATCAAAAAACAATTATATTCCGTGAAATTACTTGCGTAATACTTCAAATATTAAAAAAATTAATAAACAAATAAATGCATTATCCTTATTGAATTAACATTCAGTATCTTTTAAACCATATTAAGAACAGCATCGTAGTTCTAAAATATTATCAAGAACAGCATGTGATTTAGGCTACTGGATACTGAGTAACTACACCCATGTGGATCCTTCGCCTCAAATGTTTGAGTTGACCCTTAATAGTTTAACGCATTCGGTCTTTCGTCTCTGGCGAATTCTTGATATTTCCTTTCAAACCAATATTAAATATAGTTAGGTTTTTTTTTTTTTTTTTTTGCAAAATCTATTTCGCCAGATGATGTTGATGGCCCAATTGAGGTAGAACATTCAATGGGCTAAGGTGATCCCATTTCGCCTTACCAAATACTAACTCCTAAAAAACTTTTTAGTTTTGAGTACTGTAAAAAATTTAAATTTTATGATTAAATTATGTTTATTTGTTTTATAGCAATTTTAGGTGATTTTATGGAAAAACAACTCTTTTAGATAGGTCCTTTTAAAAGAAGAGTTTGTGGGCTTGTGTAAGTTCTGGTTAAGATAAGATTGTTTAGTTTGTGATTATCTATTCCAAGTCCGTTGAGTATGAGAGTCCTAACAAGGGTAAGATTTCAAGCTACCGACGCACAAACTTGATGTATGAGTATGTAAAGCAGAATTCGGAGTGGCTGCTTGAGCGGTCACCTGCCCACTCGAGTGAGTCCCAGACGTTTTAATTGGAATTAAATTGTACTTATCTGGGAATTAATGATTTATTTAAGGGTCATTAAGGATACACGAAAATCACTTTAGATATTAAAAAATACAGAACTTCAAGACCATATCAGAGAATTGTTCATGTTTCCAAAAATTATCGAAGATTATTTGAGAGAAAACCTTAGACGGTACTCTAAGTTTCAACGGAAGATTCTGCCGGAGGAGCTGCTATGAGGATTCGTTGCAATAAGAATTAAGATGAGAACGGTGAACGAGAATTCGGCATACAAACATAGAACTAAAAGATTGAGGAGTCGACCAAAGAGTCTGTAAGTTGTATTGTAACTGCTCAATTGGTTAGTGCTTGATTTACTTAAATTAGGATTAGTCCCGTGATTTTTTACCCAAGTTTAGTTTTTTCACGTAAAAAATCTCGTGTGTTGAGTTTAAATGTTTGATTCCTTACTTCTTCCATTCTACGTACGCTCGAGTAGACCATTGGCAGAGATACGAATATGTTCAGTAGCAGTCCAGCGCTCAACCGACCCCTATGAGCGCTCGAGCGGACAACTGGCCCGGAAACCCAGCACTAAATCCAAATCTTTTTCCAAAATTTGTGCTGTATGGGTTCGTAAGTCTAATTTGAAATGTCATGTAATTCACATCGCCTTAAAAATTCAAAAAAATTTCATGTGATATTTGGACAGCAGTTGTTCCCGATATATGTCAGGTGATAAGTCCATATTTTCTAGTGTCTAACCATATGATGGAGGACCGGTCACATTTGGTAATGAAAACTCCTTCAAGATTATTGGGAGAGGATCCATCAACTCTTAAAGGCTTTCCAAATTGGACAATGTCCTTCTTATAGATGGTTTGAAAGCAAGTCTTCTTAGCATCAGTTAGATGTACGATACACACCATGAAGTTCATTTTACTAAAATCGAATGTTTAATTTTAGATAAAGAAAGTCTTCTTATAGATGGTGTTTGAATTTCTGACAACCGTTATGAAATTTTTCCTAACACCAATTTAACATATTATTCATCCAAAATCGATGAAACTGAATTGTGGCATCATCGTTTGGGTTACATGAATTACAAAAACTTATCCAGGCTTGCAAATCTCGAATTGGTTAACGGCATTCCAAAGTTGAGCAGTATTTCAAAAGTTATTTGTGGACCTTGTCAACTAGGTAAACGAATTAAAAATCCCGCACAAATAATTAAATTAGCTTGCAACCTAGTACCATCTTCAGCTTCTTCATATGGACCTTATAGGACCTACTAGAACAGGGAGTATAAGCAGTAAGAAATACATTTTTCTTGTTGTGGATGACTTTCTAGGTTTATTTGAGTGAATTTTTTGAACGAGAAATCTGACACATTTGCTATTTTCAAATATCTATGTCTTAAGTTAAATAATGAACAAGAAGGATATAATCATCACATCACAAAGATTCGATCAGATCATGGTAGAGAATTCAAGAATTTAAAATTCTCAAATTTTTGTGATGAACAAGGGATTCAGCACGAGTTCTCAGCTCCAAAGACACCACAACAAAACGGTATCGTGGAACAAAAAAATCGGGTGGTACAAAAGATGGCACGAGTCATGCTTCATGGTAAAAATGTTCTACTCAAATTTTGGACCGAGGCTGTAAACACCGATTGCTACGTGATTAATTGGGTGTATTTACAGCCAGGCACAAAAACAGACTGCATATGAGTTGTGGAAAGGTAGAAAGCCTAATGTGAAATATTTCAGAATTTCTAGGAGCAAATGTTATATATTAAAAGATCGTGAACAATTAGATAAATTTGACTACAGAAGTGATGATAAGATATTTATTGGCTATTTCATTAATAGTAGAGCTTATAGAGTTTTTAATTTATGCACTTCTACTGTTATGGAATTTATTAATGTAGTCGTTGATGATACAGGAACTATTGAAGCAACATTGATACCAAAAGCAGATTAGATTGATTCTCAGATACTTGAAGATCCTGTTCAACACACCTTCCCTAAACAAATAGTGAATGCGAGTTCTGATAGTGTGACAACATTAGAGGAGCAAGCAACATTGGAACCCTCCTCACGAGTTAAGCTAAATCATCTATTGGAACAGATAATTGGAGAGCTAAAAAAACCAATGATGACACATTGACAAATGCAAAATCAGGTAAATTAGGTAAGTCATTTGTGTTATGTGTCTTTGACCGAGCCAAAAAATGTGAAAGAGACTCTGACTGACAATTGTTAGATAAATGCTATGCATGAAGAACTCAAACAATTTGTTAGGAATGATGTTTAAGAGTTGGTGCATAAACCTGAGAATGTTAATGTCAATGGCACTAAGTGATTTTTTAAGAACAAGTCTGATGAACAGGGCATTGCAGTGAGAAATAAGGACATGTTAGTTGTACAAGGGTACACACAAGTAGAAAGAATAGATTTTGATGAGACATTTGGACCTGTGGCCAGATTAAAATCTATTCGCATTCTCTTTACTGTGGCTTATTTTCTAAATTTCAAATTGTACCAAGTGTATGTGAAAAGTGCTTTTCTAAATGACCAGTTGAAAGAAGCAGTCTATTGTGGCATCGGAATTTTGGGAGTTTTTAAAAAATGATCAAAATAAGAGAATTCAAAGATATTTTAAAAATACTTTAATACCTTGAAACTAAATTTTAAAAATTCTATTTTTTGTTGAAAATAGAATCGCCACTTAATTTTTTAGAAAAACTAAAAAAAATAAAAAATAACTACTGATCTTGAAAACGTTAACCAAAAAAAGAGAGTTCGGGGGTTAAAGTACGAATTGAAGAAGGTGTTACACACCCTGTTCGCTCAACCGTAAGATTGGCATCTACTAATTATCATTTGTTCTTTAATAAAATTTCTCAAATGCATGCAAATAAAAAAAATAGAGGTGAAGAGAGAATATCCAAAATCGAATAATAAAATACATAACATACGTATATAGAACGCCAAATAAGACAAGTATCAAAAGAAAAATTATAAATCATACGACATTCAATTTTTAAGTAAAGAATATATAGAGCACATGCACATGCAATTTTACCAAAATAAACTAACTATCATGATTTGCATAAAAGAACAGAAAAATGTTAAAAATTGTTAAAATTACCTAAACATGAATGACTGCAAAATAAGTTAAACTATTCTAAGCATGATTTTAAAAAAAGTGACTAAAGCATATATGTTATCAAAATAAACTAAGTTAGCATTAACATGGTGAATTAATAAAGAAATAAGAAATGTAAAATAAAATATGCATAAAAATCCTATAAAAAGAAAATTTTCAAAAGAAATTTATATCTAAAAAAAAAGGTTATGAAATTCTATTAATAAAAGAAAATTTAATTATTTACATTTTGTATTTTAAAAGAGATAAAAGAAAATGAAAAGAAAAGAAGAAAATGAAAAGAAAAGAAACAATAAAATAGAAGGAAGTTACACTTAAAAATATATATATATATATATAGCTTAAGAACTTTTTTATGATTTTTTGAGTTTAATGAAATAAAAAAAAAAAAATATAAAATAAGTGCTAAAAGAGAAATTATACTAATATTGAAAAAAAAGAAAAAGAAGAGAAAATAAATATAAGTAAAAATCAATGCTAGTGAAAAGATTTTTAAACTATAAAAGGAAAAAAATAGAATAGAATATTAGAAGAAAAATAAAATTATATTACAAGAAAAAGAAAAAAAAAGACATGCTAGCATTAAATTATAGATTAACTAATATAAAAAAATACTAAATGAAACATTATAAGGAAGCTAATATTAGAAGAAGAAATTATACTAATATTAAAAAAAAAATAAAAAATGAAAGCTAGAAAAGAAATATTAAGCTAAAAAGAAAATAACATGGAGTATTAAATTAATGTTACAAGAAAAGAAAAAAATAAAATAGAGTGTTAGTAAAAAAAATTAGACTAACTAAAAGAAAAGAAAAGAAAACAAATGCTAGAACATTAGATTAACATAGAGAGAAAAGAAAAAAATAAATAAAATACTATAATTAAATGGGTGTAATATTGACAATTATAACCATTTTCATGTAAGTGCTTGGATTATAATAACAATGACATTGTTAGTCATATTGCTAAATTATATTAACAATATTTAATGATGATTTAATAAACTTAAGTGTAAGTGAATAAATAAACAAAACAAGTAAGCTAAATAAGCTAAAATTTGAATTCAAATATAAATAAAGCAATTATAAGTAATGCAAAAACATAATAAAGATGACACAATTAAATTAACTCAATCATTCCAAAGAGGTAGAAAATGGAGTTAGAAGGGTCGGGGATCTAAGTAAAGTACCTGGATTGTTAAGGAATTCTCAAGTCAAAGAATGCGCTTCAATGGTCCAATCCTCGGATGGTGATCCCAAGCAAGAGTTTCGATGTAGGCGTCGGAGGTTTGAAACTCGGTATTTCGACAAAGTTTCGGCGTCGGGGCTCGAAATTACTCAGTAACTCGGCAGAATTTCTCTCACTAAACGTCACTCTAAAATTCTATCATGAAAACGTACTCTGAGGTAAGGTATTTATAGAATTCTTCAACCAATGAGATGCTGTCACATTTTGGAACATGTCAGGCCATTTGGAGGTGGCAGGCGCCAGGTTGAAAGTGACGGTCGCCATATATAAAATAAGTTCCGTAAGATTCTATTAGCGGTCGCCAGGTTGGAGGTAGCGATCGCCACTTTTGGCTAAGATTTTCAATAGATTCTATTAACGATCGCTGAAATGAGCATGGCGGTCGCCTCATTGGGAATAGCTTGCATAGCAAGTTATCGGTGGTTTCAATAAAATTTTATTGGTTTGAAGGTTTAATGATTGGGCTCGAATACCGAGATTGTATTATTTCTCGAGTATCGTACTGAGACACTATTCTAGCTGTTTTTATCATCGAATTCACCTAAAATTGGACGGAGTCAAATTGGGGTGTCTACACTTATGTTGAACAGCCTAAGGGCTTTGAGGATCCTCACTATCCTAATCGCGTATACAAGCTCAAAAGAGCATTATATAGGCTAAAACAAACCCCCCAACCATGGTATGAACGTCTAACCACCTTCTTGGTTAACCACGATTTCCTCAAAAGAAGTGTGGATAAGACTCTTTTTATTAAAAGGGACAAGAATGAAATTTTGGTTGCACATATATATGTTGATGATATTGTGTTTGGTTCTACTTGTGAATCTCTTATCATTTTGTTTTCTAAATGTATGCATAGGAAACTTGAAATGAGTATAGTAGATAAACTAAATTACTTCCTAGGTTTATAGATTAAACAGCCTGATAACGGGATCTTCATTTTACAGTCAAAATATGCTTAAAGGCCTATTTAAGAGGTTTAAACTGAAATCCACTAAACCTATTCGAACCCTATGAGTACATCTGTGAAACTGTTAAAAGATGAAAAAGATAAAAATATTGATCAAACTATGTTCAGAAGTATGATAAGGAGACTTTTGTATCTCACAGTCAGTAGACCTGATATTGCTTTCAGTGTAGGTATTTGTGCATTCTATCGATCTAATCCAAATGAATCATATTTAACTGCTGTTAAAAGAATTATTCGATATGTGAATTCTACTGTTGAGTTTGACATTTGATTTTTTAAAGACACTAACTTGAACATTGCAGGTTTTTCTGATGTTGAATGGGCTGGATGTGCCGATGATAGAAAAAACACATCATGAGGTTCTTTCTACATTGGTAACAATTTGATTTCATGGCACAGTAAGAAACAAAATGCAATTTCATTGTCTACAGTCGAGACTAAGTATATTACTGCGGGTAGTTGTTGTACTAAGTTACTGTGTGAAATAAATGCTCTCAGATTGTGGTCTTATCAAAGAGTCAGTGATTATCTATTGTGATAATATTAGTGCGATTAACATTTTAAAGAATCATATTCAACACTCTAGGACTAAGCACATAGATATAAGACATCATTTCATTCATCAGTTAGTTGAGGATAACATTATCACTCTTGAGTACATTGACACTGAAAAACAACAGGCTAATCTATTTACAAAACCTTAGGAAGCACTCCGATTTGAGTTTATTTGGAAATCAATTGGCATTGGTATTTTGGACTAAGGTTTTTTTTTTTTTTGCCTTTTTTCTCCAGTTGTGCGCTCACCTGCCCTCTTGAGTAGGCCCCATGCGTTTTAATTGGAATGAAATTCTGTTTGCCTGGGAATTAATGATCTATTTAAGAGTCATTAGGAATGCACGAAATCACTTTGAATATTCAAGAATACAGAGCTTCAAGATTATATCACAGTATTGTTCGTGTTTCCAAAAATTATCGAAGATTATTCGAGAGAAAATCTTAGACGGTGTTCTAAGCTCCGACGGAAGATTCTGCTGGAGAAGCTGCTACGAGAATTCGTTGCAGTAGGGAATCAAGAGGAGAACGGTAAACGAGAATTCGACATACAAGCTTAGAACGAGAAGATTGAAAAGTCGATCAAAGAGTTTTCAAGTTATATTGTAACTGTTTATATGATAGTGCTTAATTCATGGATTTAGTAGTCCCGTAATTTTTTACCCATTAGGTTTTTTCACATAAAAATATTTTGCGTGTCGTGTTTTTTTCTTATTATTCTTATTTCGTAAATGTGATTAATTAAGTCTCTAAAATATTATTTTTTAATATATTAAAAAAATCATATTTTTCAAGTAGTCTTAAATCATTTGCACATATAAACTTTTTGGATATTAAGATCCAAAATGAAAAGGTGCAAAAAAAAAGTGATTCTTATTTTGTAAAAATCATTACACCGAAAATGTATCAAAGCTGAGTGGTTCATCGGAGCTGCTATGTGTTTAACTTAAGTTATGGTTAACAACTAGTGGGAAAATGAATTTGTGGTTTAATTGGGACAATTGTGATAATGTGGCAATTTCTTGAATTACTTTGTTCGAATGTCGAATTGTGCATTTTATGGAGAATCAATAAATTGGATCTAATATCAATTGGAAAACGAGATTAAATTAGGCTTTAGAAAGGGTTATCAGAATAAGTTGGATTTGATTTATTGAGGCATGATATGAGTGTTAAATTGATGGTTCAAGTGAGAACTTAGAGAATTGTGAAACTACTAACAAACCTCTTGATTTGCAAGTTTGATTTCTAGAGAACAAATTTGAATCTTTATAAGTGGAGACGAGTGAACAATTGTGTTGAACGATTGATTTGATCATTGAAAATCTAAACTTTCATAAACTTCAAATATGAGATTCGGCTCTAGTTTTTGAAATGAATAGATGAAGTTATAATATGTAGTTGAGGTTGATACATCTGATTCATTAAAGTATATTTAGTGTTTTATGACTTGTTAGTTTATGTTGGGTGAAACGAAATGATACTCTCGATAAAGAACGTTTGAGAAATTTATAACAATAACGTGAACCTTGCGACAAGAAAAAGAAGAATATGTGCTAATGAACATTCTAGCTAAATGGAAGGATAAGAAGATGAAACAGTGATGAACACTTGATGAGAAAAGGTGACATGGTTTGAGATATGTGATATTGATTTGAAAATGATGTAACATAATAATTAATTGATTAATGTGATTTGCGTACTCGAATTGGAATCAACTGACTGCATGAATATGAATAAGGATGTTTGTTGACGGTATAAGAAAAATTTGATGAAGTGGTTAAACAAGCTGAGTTTTTTTTGGAATTCCATGAAATCTAATAAGATTTTACGAAAAACCTAGGGTTGATTGAAAAGAAATTGAGAAGGCGTTTATGTTATGAGCATGAGCATTTGATTTTATGGAGTTTATGAACTCTCTTGTGATGTGTGAACACGTGATGAACAATGAATGCTAGAAATCTTAATACGATGATGAATTTGGTATTCAAACCCCCACAGCCCCAATATTTTGAAAACCAAGTTATGAAAATGGAAGTAACTCAATAAATGGGTGAGTGAGTTACGTACATAACTGATATGATTTGATTGGATGAATAAAACGATAATCGTGGTTAAGAAATGCTAAAATTTAAACTTGGTGAGATACATTGATGTAGTTGGAGACATGAAAGAAATTGTGAAATTCTTGATATATGTTGGAAATGCTTTATAAAACAGCTTAAGTTCATTAAAAGGAAAGTTGTCGTACACTAGGAGGAGATTATGAAATTTAGTTTGGGACAATGATGGTTTGATGAAAATGTGTTTGAAATCGATGATACTGAATTGAAAGGTGAAATAATGCAACGAGTAAAGAAAATGGCGGAGTATCGGGACGCCTCCCGTAATATTCCTTCAGGAAATTGATAATGGCTAAGTATCGGGTCGCCTCCCGGGGTATTCCTTTGAAAAACTGAAATGGCTTGGTATCGGCCTAGGGTATTCCTTCGAAAAACTGAAAATGGCTTGGTACCGGGACGCCTCCCGGTGTATTCCTTCGAAAAACTAAAAATGACTTGGTATTGAGATGCCTCCCAGGGTATTCCTTCGAAAAATCAAAAATGGCCGAGGATGTGAATAAGTTGGGCTTGAACAGCTCTGCGATAAAAGACCGAAAACTTGTGCAAGCTGAGTGTCGTTCCCATCGAGTTAATCTCCGAAAATCTATACTTTGGATGATTTGTTCCCTCGGGTGAGGCCTGTAAAACGAGCTAGGGTTTATGATTGGAATGTTTAACCTTGTGAAAGAGAAATTAATAAATAATAGAAATCGAGATTTGAATTGTGTGCGTGTGAGTAATTAATGAGAACAAGAGAATGATGAAACTAAAAATTAAAGCGACGAAAGTTTGAATTCAAGTTATGTGAGTGTTGATGGCAATATTGTAAAGCATATAATAAAATTTACTTGATAACAATGAAATAAATGGAAAATTGGGTGTGACAAGATATTAGAATGAGGGTAGATTGATACCTTATTTAAAAATTAGAAAATGCGTATGACATTGCTCATGTATGAAAGTAACTTAAAAAGTGATTGTATTAGGGTATATTTATTTATACCTCACATATCATGCATCGTATCATTACTCATTATCCTACGAGTTTTGACTCACGTATGCTGAATAAATATTTTACAGATGCAGATAATTATTAAAAAAAGAGTAATCACGGGACGGGATTCTGAAGAATGTTTGAGAAAGTGAGAAAATTTTTACTTTTTATATAAAGATGTGAATTATGTATATAATTTCAAACTCCATGCATTTGTTTCAAAGTCTTATATTGCGAAACTTTATGAAAATTATGAGATTATCATGGATGAATGTAATTAGTTATACGAATTTAATGAAAATTTATGTATGATTTGATTCTCATGGAGATGAATGCAATAGTAATGAAATGAATGTTAACCATTATGTAGTTTAATATGTGATTGTGAATTAAGATTTCAGGCGGTGCCTGAGTATATATATATATATTGTGATTTGAGTTTGACAGAAAAATTTAGAATAGTTTGAAAAATAGAAAAAATTGTCAAAATTTTTTTAATTTTATAATACTTAGAAAATTTTAAAGTTGTGAAATCGACGACTTTTAAGATAAACTAAGTTTAATGATTTCTCCTAAAAAAATGATAATTCCTAACATTGAATTAATGAAACTAGGTTGTCTTGTAGGGTTCACGTGCCTCGAAGTCGAGAGCGTGACAGTTTGCCTAGGGATTAATGATCTATTTAAGGGTTATTAAGGATACATGAAAATCACTTTGAATATTCAGGAATACAGAGCTTCAAGCTCGTATCATAGGATTGTTCGTGGTTCTAAAAATTATCAAAAGTCATTCGAGAGAAAATTTTAGACGGCATTCTAAGTTCTGACGGAGAATTCTGTCAGAAAAACTGTTATGAAGATTCATTACCGTAAGAATCAAAAAGAGAACGGTGAACGAGAATTCGATTTACAAACTTAGGACTAGAAGATTAAGGAGTCGATCAAAGAGTTTGTAAGTTGTATTGTAACTGTTCGTATGATAATGCTTGATTCCTAGATTTGATAGTCTCATAATTTTTTACCCATTAAATTTTTTACATAAAAATATTGTGCGTGTTTTTTTTCTTGTTATTCTTATTTTATGAATGTGATTAATTAAGTCTAAAATATGATTTTTTGATCTATTAAAAAAATCATATTTTTCAAGTACGGTCCTAAATCATTTGCACAGATAAACTTTTTGGATACTAAGATCCAAAATCAGAAAGTGCAAAAAAAAGTGATTCAAGAGGTGGGGCTCAAAAGCAGTCATCCCTTAAAAAATGCATAACTCACTGTTCTACCTTCGTGGACCAGAAAATGTATCAAAGCTGAGTGGTTCACCGGAGCTGCTTTTTCAATTGTCAGAAACGAGACATTCCGTTGATCGGAAAAAGTTATTAGTGACATCGCTTGAAGATATTAGATGTGAAAATGCTAACATAAGTAATAAAATTTTTTTATGAAAAACACGTTCGATTGCCAAAAAAAGATTTTTATTTACGGAAATGACAGAAATTGCTTTGACTACAAAATCATGTATGAATGTTCTAAACAAAATAAAATAAAAATAAAAATAAAATAATAATTTAAAATAATCTACAGAAAGTAATTTGTCTTTTTTACTATGCTTTCAAGTTACAATGTTAAGAATAATATTATTTTTATTTTTTACTTCTAGCATTAAAATAATGACATTTTTTTATTTATTAAAAGTAGAATAACTTCTCCGTTGAGGACAGTTTATTTTCATTCCAAGAACAATACAATTCATTTGTTGGTTGGTTAGAGAATTGAAAACGTGTTTAAAATGTGAACTTTTTTCCTTTTCTTAAAAAAAAAATAATAATTACATCCCCCAAACACTATCACCTAAAAACTCAAAAGTTTTTACATCTTTAATTTTTACCCCCAAAAGAGGCAACAAACACGCCAAAAAAAAGAGCTTAAATGCAACAGTAATGTATGTACTCAAAAATAAAATTAATAAATATACTTAAAATATAATTTGAATAGTCAAAATTTACTTAAAATATATTTTTATCTTATTAAATATAAATCTTAACTATTTAAATTATATTTTAAATATATTTTTAAATTTTATTTCCAAGTAAGCAGCGATAAATGCAAACACCATGAAACCAGAGACTTGAGTAACCCAAAAGTTCCCACCAATTGCCCCCGTTTTGTCCCACAGAGAAAAGAGGGAGCTAGACATCTGGCACATGCACAGATCATCATCATCATCATTTGAAATTCTAAAAACGCATCACACAGAGCTACGCTATGAAACTGTCAAAAAGAAAAGAGAAAAGGGCTTTGCAAAAGAAGGGCATCGTCACTTGTTGTGCCGGCGATCCACGCGTTCCAGGCGCACGACGCCCACGACCTTGCCCCCGTCGCCGGAATCCTCTACCACCACCACCTCCTCCACATCACCTCTCTTTGCACCGCCATGCTCGCGTGCCGCGCGGGTCTCCTCCGCAATGTCGGTCGGCATTGTTAGCTTCTCCTTCAGAGCTTTCCTTCACGCTGTCAATGGCACTAAATATGTTTTTTGTTGCCGCAGTTCCCCCGCCAATTCCCACAATGAACACAAGGGGTTGAACATAAGGAGTTGGGTACATGTTGATGTGCATCGAGATTTGAACTTTAACATATTAAAAACAGTTCTGATACGTGCATTTGAACACATGCATATTCATGTCAATGCACTTGGCATTTTTTCAAAGAAGATGGTCCAAAAAATTCTCTCAAAAATTATTTCAAAATTTAAAAATAGATGGATTAAATGAACTTTGAGCGTCTGTGATCTCACACCCCAAGTAAATTTTATCCATTCGTTTATAAATTAAGGGACAATTGGGGACAATTAGTATGTAGTATAGAGTACTACTATTTAGAGTTGTGTTGGAATCATGCACTAATGGAATGGATGGGTTGGCAAGCATAATTCATTCATTTTTAAATTATGAGAGGGACAATTGGTAAGTACTATAATCTAGTTAAGCTTATTTTGAACTCCAAATAGGCCGACGACAATAATTTAAAAATGAAGGCCGGGGAGGCGAAAATCGGGGAGAGGTTTCGGAGTCTCGATCACCTGTCCTCTGCAGTTTCCCTATTGGCCTCAGCTCTCTTCCTGTCTTCTTCTTCGTGACCCTCCTCTCTTAAGCTTAAACTCTTCCATATTCCGTCTGACTTCGTCCTCCGTCACCGTGTATTTTCCCTGCAAAAAAGTAATTCTCCATTATTTTAATCCATACCCTTCATTTGAAGATCTTGCCACTCCCGCCAAAGTACTGGGAGAAAAATAAAATAATGCATAGCTGACCTCCAAGCAGCAAGATGAAGCCCACCTCCGGCGGCTTTGTTCATTTAACAGAAAGAGAAAAAATAAATAATCGTTTTATTTTTTATTTTTTGCATAATTGTTTGGCTGTTACAGAAAAATAGAAGTTTCAGATTATGCATCATGAGAAAACTAAAATTAAAATTTTTTATTCTTTATTTTGCAAACTAAAGAGATAACGAAAATTAATTTCTTTATATTTTTTTTTGTCTTTTTTTTTTCTCTTAATTCACTTTTACTTATCTCGTAAATTATTTTCTAACACATTGAAAGAGTTCCTACGTAAACACATGGTATCGACGCAATAAATTGTGGGTAAGTTTATGACTGTATTTTATGAGTTCATAGCATTTTTATAATAAGTGCTAAATTATAAAATTTTCAAAGGAAAAAGAGCAAATTTTTTTTATAAAAAGACCCAGTTATAATTCAAGTAAAAACTAAACCAGTAGGAGAATATAAGAATAGTGGAGATGTGGTTTTTAAATTGTGCTCTCATCATTTTAAAAGATCATAAAATGAGTTGTAGAAAAAAAAATTAATGAATATTTTTGAGTAAGAAAAAGAGAGGAGTCCTAATTTGGATCGGAGAAGTTTAGTTTTGTTTGTTTTGAGTCCAAAATAGACCCACTTTAATTATCTGATCCGTTTATTTTATTCTTCTAAATGTATATATTATTACGGTAAAAAGTTAACTTGATCGGATATCGATAATTACCTTAATAAATTAAGTTTGTGTTAAAAAAATAAATTATAAATTTTATTTTATTATTTATTTATTAAACACATATGTAATTTGTTAAGGTAGTTACCGATGTCCAATTAACTTGATTTTTATAATAATAGTATATACGCTTAAAACAATAAAATAAACGGCTCAGATCATCAAAATTATCTATTTTTAACACAAAAAACAAAAATTTACCTCTCCGGTCATTTATTAGAACAGCAATACTATGAACTAAAAAAAAATCAAAAAATTACTCAGAAAGTGATTTGAATAATTAAAATTTTTATTTAATAAGATGTGAAACATATGAGAATCTTAACTATTTAAATTACTTTCTAAATAATTTTTAAAATTTTTTTTTGAAATCTTAGTATTACTGTTATTAAAATGGAGTGAAGTCATGGAGAAAAAGTCACACAATTTCAAATTTCGAGAACATTAAATAAGTGATCTCCCATATAGCTATCAATATAGCAAATAGTATTGACCTGATAAATTTTAATATATCAAATAGTATCAACAGTAAAAATACAGTACAAAAGAAAATCTAAATCAATGTTCTAAATTGTGAAAGATATATTGAGATTGGTGATACGGTCATGTATTAATAAATATCGAACAATATCGATTAATACAGTAATAAAGATTGATATCAAAAATTTAAAATTTTAATACATATCAGTCAATATGATACGATACGTAATTATTGACATTTAAAATATTAATCTAAATACTTCAGGAAAAACCATGTACAGATCTTAGAACATTTCGAGCCTCATCATAAAAATAAATAAATAAATAATAATAATAATAATAAAATAGACTTTGTTCTTCTATAATATGAACTTCTGTTCTCTTTCATGTTGTTCCCAACCAAGAGCAGAAATCAGAGACGACTCACCTTGGCGGCCTCACCAGTCTCCGCTGCCTTCTCCTCCGTTTCTTCTTTCTTACCAATCAAGAAACCCATAGCCATTTTCGCCGTATTGACGGTCGTATCCTTCAGCTCCGCAATCTTTCCGACGGTAGTCACCTTCCCTTCTTTCGCTTTCTCCGCCGTGTAATCCTTATACTCGCCGGCCTTCTCCATTGTCGCCTCCTTTTCTTCCTTCGCTTTCTCCGCCGCCGCGTCCTTCGTCTCATTCGCTTTCTCCACCGCGTAATCTTTGTACTCGCCGGTTTTCTGCTCCGCCTTGTCTTTCGCCTCCCCGGCCTTCTCCGCCGTATAATCCTTATATTCCTCCGCTTTTCCCTTCACGGTCTCCTTTGCCTTCTCTGCCTTGTCCGCCGCGGAATCCTTCGTCTTCCTCGCCTTCTCGGCCGCATACTCCTTTGCTTGCTTCGCCTTCTCCGCCGCAGACTGCATCGTCTCCTTCTCTTTCTCGGCCGTGTAATCCTTGTACTCTCTGGCCTTCTCGGCCGCAGTATCGGTGGCCACGCCGGTTTTCTCCTTCGCCGCCTCTTTCGTCCCTTCCGCCTCCTCTGCAGCTCTGTCTTTCGCCTCTCTCGTCTTCCCCAAAGTTGCCTCGGCACCTTCCCATCTCTCGCCCGAAGTTTCATCATCTTTGCCGATGACGGCCTCCTTCGCATGCTCCAAAGTTTCGGCAACCGACTTCAATATGGTCCCGATAACGCCGGGCCTTTCATCCGGTCTCTGTTCGTGGTATTCCCGGGTCTGATCAGACTCCGACTCCATTTTAGCTCCTTCTTCATACTCTCTTCTGGTTTCTCTATTAACATCACTAAGCTCTGAAACCGCTGCCCTAGCAGCTGCTTCTGCTCTTTCCTCCTTTTCTTGCATTGATGCCATAACTTTCTCCACCAAATTCACTTTTTTTCTCTCTCTCTGTCTCTCTGTCTCTCTCTCTCTCTCTCTCTCAGATTTTGGAACTTCAGGTTTAAAAGACCGAAGGAGAAACTAGGGTTTTTTAAGGGAGCGAAGGTGAAAGGGTTGATTGGAAAAGATGACACGTGGATAGGTGGTTGTTAAATGGATGACACGTGGTGGTTGGTTTGTGATGGTTGGTGGACACGTAGGTTAGTGTGATGACCAAGTGTGACACATGGTGGTGCATGCAAAGCTGCATTGAGGGCACGTGACTTGGGTGGAAGAAGGGTGGTGTCGGTAGCCGGTGGGTTCTTGATTGACCCAGACCTCCAAGGTGGCAACGTGGATCCACTAAAAAGTTAACTTAAAAAAAAAAAAAGTTTTTAAGTTATAACGAGGTTGTTTGACATTTTTTAAATTAGATAGTAATTTATATGTTATAATTTATGATAAAAGTTGTGACTATTTGATAAAAATTATAATTTATAATTAAAATAAAAAAATAATTATAATTAATTTTTAGCAGAAGTTATGAGTATTTAAAAAAATTATAACTTAAAACTAAAAATTAATAGCAAAAAGCTAGAGCTATATATTTTTGAAAATTCAGTGTGTCTCAGCTAACTTACGCGCATCTCGATTAATTCCGGAGATATAAATTGCACCGCCTATTTGCAGAGATTTCAATTAAAACTGAGACAAAGTCGCGTATGAACTGATTCTAAAAAATTGATAGCACTAAAGAAGTTTAAAACTTGAGAGTGATTGTTTTTGTTTTAATTTTTTAAGATAAGTTTTTTTATACACATTTTAAACATATTATTTTTTTGAATAAAATAACTGTAAGTCTAAAATACTTTCAATTAAAAGTTAATTCTATTCCACTAAAAAATGGTGTCAATATTATAAATATTATAACTTAAAAATAAATAATAATATTATATTAGATATTTTAACAAAAAATCAAATAGAAAAAAATCACTTTAAATAAATTATTTCAAATAGTTTAATTTCTTTTTAAAAATAATTTTTTAAAAGTCAAGTTTTTTATATAATAAGATAAAAAACAAAATAATAATTATACAAAGATTAAAAAAATAGAATATACGGTTGAGTACCACAACATTACGAAGAGTTGTGAAAAATAATTAATAAGATAATATGAATATTATTAATGATGAAATTACATAATATAAGATTATATATACTATGTTTAATAAGATGATAAGTTACTTAAGCAATAAAATATAATTATTTTATTTTTGACAATTGGATGAAATGAGTACATAGTCTAATAAAATTTTATTTCTCATAATATCATATTTCCTATTATATTAATTATTTCACTATTTAATCTTTTATATAATTAGTAGTGCTATCTATTCCTCTATTTCTATCCCTATTAATAAAGATGTAGTATACCAAATGTGTACTAGGTTTTATAATTCTAATATACTATAAATTTTAATTTAATACATAATTATTATAGTTACATTATAAGTTTATGTTAATAATTTGTATAGTTCATTTTGTGGCACTCATTGATAAGATCATTTATTCAAAAATTTAAATTGGTCTAATATATTAAGTAAATTATTTTAATATACTTAATTTAAATAAAATAAATAGTTATTATTAAAATTACATATACCATTAAATTAAAAATTATAAGAAACTGTACCTATAGATATATAATGAATCTAATTTTTTATTTGGATGATCTCGCCAATGTCTTATATAAGATAAATAATTTAAATTATTTTTTATTCATAATCTTATTTTAGATTTTTCTCTTTCATTTTATATAAAGTGTGATAATTTTCTGTTTTCTTCTCCAATTCAACCTATTATATAGGTTGGGGCAAGGGCACAAATTTATACGAGTAGAATTCCATTTTGCATTATTGTAGGTTTGTAAAATTAAATCTCGAATCATCTCAATGAGATAGATCAAAATAACAAAATAAAAAATTATATATAAATATATATGAGGACAGATAAATTTACGAGCATGAAATTCAGTCCAAAGAAAACAGGATCAAACTCGCCACAAAGGGCTGGTCTATTGACAGTTTGGCCCATAATGAGTTCGAGCCATCCCAGAAAGGGGCCGTCCACAACACTTAAGCTCAAATTGGCCACAGGAAAATAGATAGCTCAAAAAGATTCTATTCCTGACTTAAACAGTTCAAGAATGCAGAATATAAGTATCATGAAACAATAAGAATTACTTTAGGATAAGGTAAAATATCTAAAAGAATAAGAGGCAAAATCATAAAAGAACTCAACCTCCAATGGTTTTGACCCCTATATAAAGGGAGGCATCCCATGCCCACAGGTACGAAACTCCAACCCAAGTTCTTGATTAGAAAACACTCATAGAGAAATCTAACTTGAACGTCGAAGTACTTTCTAATCAAATCAGGCCGGAAAGCACTGACGGTGTACTTTGTCTTGCAGGAGTTTGGTAACAGCATTAGCAACATTCAGTGTGTTCGGCAACTGGAAGTTTGGTTCATACCCCGTTTGGGATCACTGTATTTGAACCAATCCGATTAGTTCTGATTGTGTCATCCAATTTACAATGCGTACAATTTGGCACTGTCTGTGGGAACGACGATCTCAAAATAACAAAACCATGAGCTAGATTCTTACTGAATTTATGGAAAACCATGTAGGAGGGTAGGGAAGCATCCCTCAAAGATCCATATAAGTTATCCCAGAGCGGCCAAGGG
>JAOTRH010000002.1:7204047-7259044 GCA_034768845.1 Heliamphora exappendiculata
AAATAATAAAAGTAAGAATTAATTTAGGCTACTTAATTAAAAATATTATGTTAGATAAATATTTATGTTATGCAAATATTTACGTTAAATATAATTTTTATTGACAAATTAAGCTAAAAATATATATTACTTTTTTGCAAATAAAATAATTTATGTCAAATTAAAATTAATAAAATTCTGCATTAAATCGAATATATTACAATAAAAAAATTATGTGAATTTATTTGTTTTGTAGAAATGTAAATAGAATATTATAAGAATTAGTATTATAATTTTATTTTTTGATTTTTTAAATTTTTTATTTTTTTATCAAATATATTATATATTTTTTTGTGTGTGTTTTATTAAAAAACAAAAAACAAAAAAATTTCAATTAGTGTGCAATGTCTTGGCGAGGGGGAGAGAGGAAGAGAGGAGAGAGAGAGTGGTGAGTGAGTAAGAGAGAGGAGAGAGGAGAGAGAGAAAGGGGAATTAAATACTTTTTGGGTTTATTTCTGGGATACAAATTTGGTATAGTATAATTACTTTTTTTTAGATAATAGAGAATTTAAAAAAAAAAAAAAATTAAAAACTCATGTACATTGTGCACGATAATAAGTTGTTAAGTATATGCTTAATGAGTTAATATTCACATTCTAAATAATAAAAAAATTTAAATCACACAATAAGTGCATTATAGATTATAGTAAAAAATAATGTGTTATCTCATTCCACATTAACAGGAATAAAAATTTAATCGGGTATAAAAATATTTAAGATTATAATACCCGTTTCTCATTACATATCACTTAATTAATAATTTTAATTTATTATCAGTTACTATTACCTGTTTGGATACTGCGATTTAACACTATTATTCACTTCACAATGCCTGACTTTGCAACGCCCATAATTTCTTTATTTTATTTTATTTTATTTTATTTATTTATTTTTTTAAAAGTATGTTTAGAAATTTTATCAAGAGAAAAAAGTAAAATTGTTTATTTAATTTTTTGCGCAGACGACTTTCGAAGCTCCGTTGGGGGACGATCCAGTAGTTTTGGATTTACTGGGATTAGGCAAAGGAATTGCTTGGGTGAATGGATTCAACATTGGGAGATACTGGCCCACCTATCCTGCATCGGACGATGGGTGCACTGACAAGTGTGACTATCGTGGGGCCTACACTAATAGAAAATGTCTGACAGGATGTGGACAACCCTCTCAAAGATGGTAAATTCAAGGCACCCTCTTGGTCCCTTTTTAAATAATGGTTTGTTTGTTTATTTTATTTTATTTATTTTTATTTTTATTTTTATTTTTAATAAAAAATAAATTATTATTTAGTTAAATTATTATATTTTTTAACTCTTTTCGTTGGGATAAATTAAAAAATTAAATTTTTTTAATCAAAATATAAAAAAATCTAAAAAGATTAAAATAAGTCAATAAATCAAATTACATTGCTTATTTTTATTTTCTTTTTCTATTTTAATTAAATTTTTTTATTTTTTTCTGTTCAACTTATTGAGATGATTTGAGAAACTAAAAATTTTAGTCAATAAATAAAAAAATATATAAAAAAAATAAAAAAAAAGCAAAAAATTGTGCCCAAACAGGGTTGTTTGTCTTAAAACCAATTTTCTGAAATTTTTCTAACTTTTTTTTTTATTTGGGTAAAATACACTACTTTTCTTAAAGTTTGTAACTGATAGATAATCACTCTTGTAGTTTAGATAATCACAATCTCCTACTCCAAGTTTTTAGTCCCAATCACAAATTCTGAATTCATTTCATTATTATACTTGGTAGGTTAATTAACAATTAGTTCTAGTTAAGATTGATAATTAAAAATACTAAAATATTTATTTTATTCATGTTAACTCCTCTAATTTCTTTTTGTACAATACAAAAATACTAGTAAAAAAATTAAAATTTCTTTTAACTAGTAGAATAAAAAAAAATTGAACTACAAGTTAAAGAAATTACTAAAAATGAAAAAAAAAATCAAATAAAAGAGTGTCCCAAATAGAATCAAGAATTTTCAATATGTTTTTTTTTTCTCGCACTAATTTAGAATTAATTTTTCTATTAGGTACCACGTGCCGCGCTCGGTGCTCCGTGCCAACAATAACTTGTTGGTTTTATTTGAAGAGTTCGGAGGTGATCCTACCCACGTGAAGGTTCAAACGGTGACGGTCGGAAAAGCTTATGGAAATGCTTATGAAGGGAACAAATTGGAGCTATCATGCCAAGGAGGAAAGGTTATATCTGAGATTAGGTTTGCTTCTTTTGGTGACCCGAAAGGAACTTTCGGATCTTTCCAAATAGGCAGCTGTGAGTCTCCCAACAGCAAATCAATCGTCGAAACTGTAAGTTTGTTAATTTCACTCTCAATTTCTTTGTTTTAATGTGTTGGATCATTTCTCAAAATTTGGAAAATTTTGAGATTTTTATATGATTCGATACTTTTATTACATTAAGATAGAGGGGTAACGTCATAATTATAAATACCTTATAACCCTTATTGGTATGGATCGGTATGTACGTATCGTTTTAGATCAAAATTGGTACGGTAATTATTTATTTTTGTATTGTTCAAAATATTGGCCGGTACCAAATATTATTGGGTATGTACTGGTTCATAATTTATTTATTTGTTTAAAAAAGATAAATTTTACTTTATTTTGTTTATTTTTAATTTTTTAATTTTTGTACTTTATGTTATACTAAATTATTTATTATTGAACAA
This sequence comes from Heliamphora exappendiculata, assembly GCA_034768845.1. NCBI lineage: Eukaryota > Viridiplantae > Streptophyta > Magnoliopsida > Ericales > Sarraceniaceae > Heliamphora > Heliamphora exappendiculata. The sequence goes on from JAOTRH010000002.1 coordinate 7,206,779, forward strand.
CATATTAAAACAATCCATATATAATATTTTATAGCGATAAATTCAAAACGATACTCGATATTTTATCGGTATTAGTATCTACCATAATAGTAAGAAAATCGTTATTTCTTTCCTATACAATATTTAGAATATTGGGTAAGGAATCACATATTCCAAAAATTATACTTTCTTCTATCTAAATATATTAAAAACTATTAAATACATATCGACATTTCCGTGTTTAGAGATTCTCAAATAATTTAACGAATTTTCGTGCTTTTTTTTTTTGATAACTAATTTGTTTTTAAAATTATGTTTTTGGCTTGTTTTTTAAAAATGGCAGGCGTGCCTAGGCAAAGAGAGTTGCTCCATCGATGCATCCGAGATGACCTTTGACCCTAGTGGTTGTAAGCTCCCCACGAAAAGGCTAGCCATTGAAGCCATTTGTTAGGAATAACGATCCTCTGCATCATAATTATTGTGCAATATATGTTTGTACAATGCATGATCGTTAAATTATACAATATATAATAATTATATTGCAGAAGATTCATTCACATTTGTTAGATATTAGGGTTTTTAGGTTTAGGTTTAGGATCGGGTCAAGGTTCTTTTGGCTAGAGATATTAGTATTTTAATTTTTTTTTACAATATTTTGATCTGAAGAATCTTCTTTGGCTTAGTGAATTTTAGTTTTTCGTTGGTATAACATTTTTTTTGGAAGTGGGTATATTGAAATTTTTTTTTTGATGTGCATTTTATTTATTGAATGAATTTATTTTAAATTATTATTTAATTTGTTTTTTAGTTGATAGATTTTCAAGACAAATGATGTGCCATTGATCAACTAAGTGCGTTAAATTAAAATTTATTATTATTATTTTTTGAATATTTTGAAAATTAGATTAAAAATCCAAGAAAAGAAGACAAACCTAACATGTTTTTCAATCCTCCCTCTTGTTTCATCAACCAAACATGGATGAATGTTTTTCAAAATTGGTTTTGAAAAAAACTCTTTTTTTTACATAACAAATTTTAACCAAAATATAAAATAAGTTCAAAAAAAGCTGATTTCTTTAGCGAAAATGTGACTTTTTATCGTTTTTAATGAATTTCTTTGGTCCAAATTTTTTGATTTTTTGATTCCTCTAGCTAGGACAAATAAAAAAAGTACATATTTTATTAAAACCAAAACATGATTCAGGGGGAAAAGGCCACTTGAGTTCTTAATAATAATTAGAATATTTTTTCATATAAATGACAAGATTAATTTTTTTTTGAATGTTTCAAAAAACTCAATTTCATATTTTTTTATGATATTTTCAAAAAATAAACTTCATTAATTGATTCAGAACACCCGTTTCTTAATAGTATCTATCGATACTTTCAAAGTTTAAATAAAATAATTTATATTTCTGTAAATTCAATATCATGCAAATTTTTTCTATAGTAATATAACTTTACTCTATATATTAGTATTTCATTAAATTTGAATTTTTTTTATAACTTCATTGAAGTTCTATGTACTCAAAAAAAATTCCTATCTTTTTTGTTTTTTCACTACTTTGATATTATATATTATACGTAAAAAAAAAAGTGAAAATCGAGATAAAAAATTGTTATTATTTCGACACAAGAAAGAGTGTGGTGTCAAAGACTAGGAAGATGAATAATCCCTCTAAGAATTATTTGTTCCCCACATTTATGCGTTCTATTTCCAGATTGAGATTTTTTTGTGTGGAGAAGAAGAAAAAGTTCAAAAAAATAAACTTTTTAAATAAGCCTAACAGGGCCAAATGAGTTACAGAACGCATTGTTATTATTAGAAATTGAATTAACTTAATATTTTTTTAAAAAAATTAACTTAAATTTGACTGAGCTCTTCCCTTTCCTTGGTAGCTGTGATTGTTGTGCATCAATCAATCCCACATTATGTACACTCTCATTCCTGCAGTTGCCCCATAAGCATCCAAGTAGAGACGCGCCACCATCAAAATTGAGACGCGCCACCATTAAATTTTTCCGGCGTCTGAGTAGTTGCAGCACAGATTAAGGATCCTCTGTCCCCAAAACGTCTCTCTCTGTCCCGATAGACTTCCGAAACACACTATCTCGAGATAGAGGATCTCAAGATTGTGATAAGAGTGAATCTTGTGAGAATCTCAAAACATACTCTATCGAGATAGAGGATCCCGAGATTGTGATAGAACAAATATTTTCAAATGTTGTATCTCAAAACATATCTCAAAACATATTATCTCAAGATAGAGGATCTCGAAATTGTGATAGAGCTAATGTTGTGAGAATCTCAAAACATACTATCTCGAGGTAGAAGATCTCAAAATTGTGATAAAGCGAATGTTCTCGAGGTAGAGGATCTCGAAATTGTGATCGAGCGAATGTTGTGAGAATCTCCAAACAAACTATCTCGAGGTAAAGGATCTCAAAACATACTATCTCAAGGTAGAGGATCTAGAAATTGTGATAGAGCGAATGTTGTGAGAATCTCGAAACATACTAGCATCTAAAATTTTTGGAACAAAGAGGGAAACAGACTCTCATATTTTACCCTACACAACCTATGCACAGGATTCAGCTATCTAGCTAAATTTGCATTCATAGGTAAAATATTAGAGCACTTAGTGTCGAACTGCTAAGAAATATCACGTAAATAAAATAAGTATTGTCAAAATAAGAATGTTGATATGCATGTGTAGTGACTAGAAAAAATAAAATCAAGAATAAAAATATTTATGAAATAGTAGGGGTTGTATGAGTTGAAGATAAGTCAAAAGAAAATAAACTAAGATGGTATGAACTATTGTGGATTAATAGATATAATAGTAAAAAAGAGCGATAAGAATACTGTAAATGAAAATACTAGGACGTGGGATATACTAGATTGAAACGATATGATGTGTGTAAACTTATTAAATAACTAATCAGCACTTGACAGAACCTAATGGTAAAAAAGAATTTATGCAACCGACCACTTAAGACAAAAGACTTAAATTTGTTTTGTTTTGGTTTGATTTGGTATATGTGATTCTCAACAAGAATAAAACATAAAACTGGAAGCCTTCCCATCCCTTAAACTGAGCAAGAAGCCAACTACTGCACGCACTCTTGAACATACGACCAGGACAACAATGGTGACAGATGATGATGATGCACAAAACTGCTGCCTCTAGGATGTTGGGGATTAAAAAGCGATCGCTAATCTCACCTAAGATCAACGATCACACAAACCACGAAATAATAACGAAAAAAAGAGAAAGAGACAATCTAAGCACAAACACAAGGTTTACGTGGTTCGACAATCTATGCCTACGTCCGCGGAATCACACACTTTCACTATATGATTGGAGGTTATAAAGGAGAAAGTTTTTGGAAGAGAAAATACAAAATATCACAGAAGAAAATAACAACACACTGACGGCTGCAAATCCTAGCAACTTTATAACATGCGATCTTCACATAGACCGATCGATCGGTCTAATAGACGGATCAGTCGATCTTTCAAGCGGTCTTTCACTGTTCTCGGTATTTTACCTGCAGACACCACCGATCGATCGGTCTATCATGAAAAACGTTTTTCTTCACATCAGCTCAACATAGGATGTCAAAAAGGAAAAGGGGCAAGAAGGTAGGTCGGAACAAGAAGAAAATGGGCACTGGTCTCCCTTCTGATGTTATAATGTTCTTGCCTTCATGAAACTCAAAACTCTCACGGTGTACTCCCTATGTTTTATGGACTTGGATACGAGCGTCGAGCGAAAGTATGTGTTTAAGTATCGAATTCATCTAATTCTCATATCAAGAACACTGGGCAAAAATATTCAACTCCATAATATATTTCTTTTATTTTCCAAGCTAAATGATGTTTACAAGGTTCAATTAAATATTTAATGCATAATATCAAAATTTATGCATATTTCTATATTAAATTCAAATTACTAAATATGATTGCTAGATAAATATCTAAGTGAAAATATCGGACACCTATCTTATACCTTTATCTGAGAATCAAATATCCGACATAGGTACTTTATACATTTAAAAGAGTGTATGTAACATAGTGTACTCACATTTTTGCTTAATAGAAAGAAATTATTCAAGTTGATGCTATTTATTTAACAAAGTCAATGACAATCTCACAGATTTTACACTTTCAATCATTCATTTACATCAGTCAATGCTATTCTGTACAGAAGTTATTGAGTTAATTAGTCTTGGCACTTTTATTCCCTGTGAAGAATTACACAATTAAATACAGATATGTTACAACAGCTACAGACTCTTCAATAAGAAAAGAATGAGAAAGAAAGGGGCTAAGTCTAACCAGTATAGCTTGTCACCAGTAATCTTTGCATGAGCACTGACCACCGAAGAAATAATGAAAACCCGATGCATCCCTAAGATATATCTCTCTCTTGGTAACGACCGAAACAAATTTCAAGAATGTGTGGCAGTCCCCACAGAGAAGGATGTTCTTCATGACCCGAATGGGTTTTCCTGGCCTACTCATCAGAAGCCCATAGGTAACTGCTAGTTTTGCACTGTGGTAGAACAAAAAATCCTTCTTCTGATGCTCCTCTACTTCATGAAGCACAAAGCTCGTGTCTGGGACATATCCAAATTTTAGGCATTCTAATATTAGGATATCTAATCCACTATAGATGTCTTTGGATTGGCAATGTGAGTTATCCCTTGCATAGAACGAATGAACTTTGTTTCGATGAATGATCCAACTTCGACCTGGTAGTTTCCGAAACCCCTTCTTTCCCATCTCCTCCCTGACCGATTCAGCGCACTGCCATCTCCCGGATGCAGAATACAGATTTGAAACGAGTACATACGTAGAAGGATCCTGTGGCTCCGTAGCAAGTATTTGCTTTGCAGCCCATTTCCCTAACCTAGTATTCAAACGGATTCTGCTAGCATCAAGCAAAGCTCGCCAAACAGAGGCCTCGGGCTCAAAAGGCATCTTATTGATAAACTCCTCTGCTTCTTCAAGAAAACCCCAGTAGCCCAAAACACCAATGAAGGCGGCATAATGCTCTGAAGTGGGCTCGATGTCATATGTGCTTTTCATAGAGAGAAACAATCTCCGGCAATTATCAACAAAATTTGACTTAGTGCGTCTATAGGCTGAAATAACTAAGAGAAGGGTAACTGCATCTGGCTTTAGACCTGTCATCTCCATCTTTGACCATAAATCTAAGGCTTCGTCGCCCTGCCTGTGAAGAAGATGGCAAGTCATCAAACTGTTCCACGAAACTATATCATGTCTTGATATCTTACTAAAAACTTCAATTGCATCATCCATGTTTCCACACTTACCGTACATGCTAAGTACAGCATTTTCCACTCCTATATCGGATAGTAAACCAACTTTAAGAGCAAGGCAGTGGATCTGTTTCCCTATGACATGAAACCCCAAAATTCCACAGGCACCAAGAACTGTAGCTAGTGCAACTTCATCAACGACCATGTCGTCTGACTGCCTCGTGAAGAAAAGAGAAATTGCTTCATCTGGTTGTCCATTTCGAGAATACCCACATATCATTGATGTCCACATTATCGGATTATTCTGGTTGCGCGGCCCTTGATAGAACATCTCCTCTGCATCAACCATCCTTCCACACCTCGTGCACATATCAAGCAAAGCCGATTCAATAAAATCATTTGACCCAAAACCAAATTTGAGAACAAACCCATGAACCTGTTCACTAATCTTCACCTCCATCAACAAACCACAAGCATTAATAACACTAGTCAAAGTGAAGTCAGTTAGCTCAATGCCCTCCTCCACCATTCTGCAAAACAAAGCTAAAGCCCTAGAGCCATTGCCATTTCGACAATACCCTGCTAAGAGGGCATTATAGGAAACACAATTCCTCTCTGGCATCCTACCAAAGATCTCCACTGCCAAATCAATGAGTCCAAAGTCCATGTATGCTGTTATCATTTCAGTCCAAGTAATTATATCTTTTCTAGGCATCATATTAAACAGAGTTGACACATCTCTTACACTCCCACACCCCATGTAGAACCCAATAAGCGCATTGTTCACACTCAAATTGGACAGGAAACCGACTCTAAGGGCGTGAGCGTGAATTTCTCGGCCTCCCATCCAACTCAAACCCCTGGTACAGGCAACCAGAAGGGTTGAAAGTGTAAAATGGTCAACTGTAAACCCATCGATTCTTTTCATATCTCGGAACAATTCAAGCGCTCTATCATACATCAACCCTTTCACCTTACCGGCTATTATAGTATTCCATGACACAATATCTCTTTGAGGCATTTTATCAAACAATGCAAGGCCAAGATCCAAACACCCGCACTTACTATACAACCCGATCAGCGCATTGGAAACAAAAGTAAACTCCGAATAATCCATCTTCATCGCCAAGGAATGAACTTGAAAACCTAATTCTAAACCTGAAACACGAATACAAGCTGCCAATATTGCGACGAAAGTAAATTCATTAGGTTCAATCCCCAACCCTCTCATTTCCAAGAAAAGGTCCACAGCCTCATCTTCGCGATTCGACTTTGCAAAACCCGAGATCATTGTAGTATACGACACCGAATCCGGGCACGAAAGGCCCAGAAAAACTCTGTGGGCATGAGTTATAAGGCCGAGCTTGAGGTAAGCGACAATGAGAGCGTTGGACAATTGGGTATCTTCTTCAAGCTTGAGAACCGAGGCGTGGGCTGCCGTAGCGAGTTCAACGTCACCGTCACGAACTGAGAGACGAAGCAGATTGAAGTAGTCACTTGTTCGTGGCCATTTGTGGGTTGATGAAGAAGCGTCCTTGTCGGGGTTTTGAGGGAAAAGGGGCTGAAGGGGCGGTGGTTTAGAGACGGAGAGTGGTGGGTTTGGGAGGAAATGGGGAGGAGTAGAGGCGGAGAAGGGGAGGAGTGGGGGTATGGGTTTAGAGAGAGAAAGAAGTGTTTTAGAGAGGGAAATCGAGGGTTTGGATGTTGGTGGAAGGGTTGGTGGTTTTGATGGGTGAGTAGTGAGAATGGAATATGCGGCGGTGGAATATGCGGCGGCGGAGATGGTGGCGGGCTGATGGACGGCGGCGGCCATGAAAGAGAGGAGGCGCCAAGCTAATCACCTCCTAGCTGTGAGCACCCTGCAATTTTGGAATGGTTACTTGATTATTATTATTTTTAATTTTGACATCAATCCTAATTTATAAAATTACAATTCAATAAATTTTAATAAATCATAATCTAGTGTATTATTTTCAAATTGTCCTAAACCTTTGTCACGGCTGCGCTCCTTCTAAGACATCGGCTACTCTTTTTTTCATTGCCAATGTGGTTTCTTTGATGATCTCCCATGATTTTTTTGAGAAATTCTTAGTTCAATGCAAAAATTTAATTGATAATTTTTTTAATTTTAAGATAGAATTTCTAACTAACAAAACACACAACTATTAATTTCTTAATTCAATTGCATTACAACTGAGAAATTTCTCAGTACACAACTGAAAAATTCACAGTATGTACGGAAAAATTTCTCAGTATACAAATGAGAAATTTTTAGTTGTGTGAAGTGATAAATTGTGAATTGAGAAATTTCTCAATATAGGCGTCAAATTTATACTAAGAGATTTTTTAGTTTGAAATTTTTCAATTTGAAGAAATACACAACTATTAATTTCACAGTTCAACTGCGTTATAACTGAAAAAATTTTCAGTACACAATTGAGAAATTCACAGTACATAACTGAGAAATTCACAGTACACAAATGCAAAATTTCTCAATTGTGTGAATTGATAAATTGTAAACTGAGAAATTTCTCAGTTAAGGCGCCAAATCTATACTAAGAGATTTTTCAATTTGAAATTTCTCAGTTTGAAAAGCAATTATGTGAATTGATAAATTGTAAGCTGAGAAATTTCTCAGTTGAGGCGCTAAATCTATACTAAGAGATTTTTCAATTTGAAATTTCTCAGTTTGAAAAGAGAGAGAGAGAGAGATTGGAGTTTAACAATGGCAGAATCTAGAACGGGAAAGAGGAGCCAAATCTGGAACTATGAAGAAGAGCCAGATCTGTGGGCGGCGGCAACATGAACAAGGAGGAGGAGCGACGATGGAGTGTGACGGCACAAATCTGAGGAGGAGGAAGAGGAGGAGCGGTGGTAGAAGACGACGATGCAAATCTAGGGATGAGGAGCGGTGATGGAAGGCGACTAAGGGCTGATAGCGCAAATTTGAGAAGGAGCAGCGACGGAGGATCGTTGGTGGTGGAGGAAGAGGAGTGGCCTAAACTCAATGCGACGCATGATCACGGCGACACCAAGAACATGATATCTATAAATACGGCTGTCAGGGTTGTATAATAAAAATCATGACTTTGAATTTTAGTATTTAATTTTATTTCATAATAAAAATAAGTTTTTTCATTTTAATGAGAATCTTAATAAGTAATGTATACGCTTTATTATTTATTTAATACTGTGCATAGGTATCTTTTATTCTACATAGTATTTAATCTAGTGTGTAAAATTCGGTTCATACATAGAAGATCAGATTATTAGTTCTTGTAGAACATAAATTTTTAATTCACAGTCTTAAATGGATTAGATACACCATCGGTACGACTGTAATTGTTATTTTAGTAGATCTGTATTAATTACGATGAACAATAATTATTTCGACAATTGTTTTGATTCATTTTGCTATTATACTTTGTCTGTATTGAAAATGACCGCATTGGGATAATTAATTTTATACTGATTATATAAATTAATTTATACCTCATAGTTATTATGAGTGCTTATGTTATTAATTCTGAAATAATTATTAGACACGCATATTTAATGTTCGTTATTTTGATTCATTAAAGAGTGCAATTTTTTATGAGTCTATAATCCCAGTGAGTTAGATAACAATATTAATTATATGGTGGCTATTAATTATTGACGAATTTCACGTCCCGTGATCGGAATTGATGATATCCCCTTAGGGAAGCTTATAAATTTTGGTCGAGCCAAACCCTGCAGGTGAAATTTATAATTCGACTTGTCAAATAAATTAAGAGAAAAGTCTTAAGAATTTTTAGAAGAAGTTCATTAAATATAATTATCAGTAATCTAATTTAATTAGCAGGTATCTATAATTTTAACGTGAGGAGAATAAATAAATATTTAATAATAGGAGCTCGAATATTTCGATTTTAAGAGTAAGGCTGAGAGTGCAAATTATAATTCTTTAGTGGAATGAATTATAATTTATGTTTTTATAAAATTACTTCTGGGTTGAGGTAGAATTTCATAATTCATTAGAAACTCGTGTCTTATTTACTCTTTAAGTCCATATTGTAATCTATTTATATGTTGTTAAAAAATCTAGTCAGCAGTTAATTTATATTAACTCTAGGGTTTCAACATATTCTGAAAATAAAAGAGGTGGTGACTAGTAAGGTTTTGAAGAACATGATAGATCAAATTACATACTTTGTTCGTGTTTTGCATTCAAAAATACAGTAGAAGACTTGATTGAGAGATTTGACTTCTAGTAAAAAAACCGCAACAACTTGTTGACTAAAGATTTTTGCATTAAACGGAATCAAGCCAACCAGATTTTAAAAGGTATAATTCTAAACTAATTTTGGGAGTTATACTGAATTTTATTTTTTATTGTTTATGTTAGTTCTAGGTAACCCAATATGGGCGGTGAATTGGATCTTAAAAAGATAATAACAATTTTAAAAAAAAATTTAAAAATCTTTTAATAATACAAACAAATAAAGTAAGATAATCAAAAATTAAAGGAGTGTCAAATTAAAGAGGTTATGAATAGAGAGAATAAATCAGACACCAAAGATTTATAGTGATCCGACTTTTATCAAGCCTACGTCAACTCCTCAAGTCTCTCCTTGAAAATTTTCACTATGTAGAATGCTTGACGGGCGCATTCAAAGCCTTACAACCTCAAGACTTCTCTTGAGAATATTCACAAGGATACGAATGTTTACGGGCGCATTTAAAGGCCTTACAGCAGCTACAAGATGATCTTATAAAAGCAATCTCCTATTTTTTTTAATCACTCTTGAACTCTTCTTTGATGAGATTTACTCACTCACTCAAAGGACAAATAGTGACTCACTATTGGATACAATAAATGAAGTGTTTAAATGAGAATTACTCATTCTCTTTACAGAAATTGATTAGCAATAAATGAAGATGTAAATAGAGATGAGGTACAAGAGCTGAAGTTACAGCAATAAATGAAAACTTAAAAATTTTGAGTTTGAATCAAATAATAGAATAGTGATTGTAAGTCTCCAGAGATTTTAAATATTGAGAAGTAATTACTTATATAAGCTCTTGAGCATTCATGACCGTTGGAGGTAGGTGAATGTATTTAATGCCAAAAATTTAACCGTTGAAGTCTGCCGCAAATTTGAATTTTTGTCGCAGGTGTCGACACAATTTTTTCAGGGTCAACACAAAATGTATAGGGTAAGGATCTTCAAGTGATTTGGTTGACTCAATTCTTCTGAGTTGTCGACATAATTTATGCAATCTTTCTCACTAACAAAACGGTGTCGACACATTTGGTTTAGGTGTCGACTCAATAGTTCTTCAGCTTCCCGGAGAGGACAATTTGTGTCGACTCAAATTTTCTTGGTGTCGACACTAAAATTTTGCAGAAACCCTCAGAAAATTGGTGTCGACTCAAAATTTTTTCAGACGGGCTAGGGATATTTGTGTCGACTCGTCTTCAATTTGTGTCGACACAAAAATTCTACAGGTGGCCTCGGTACTTTTGTGTCGACACATTTTCTATTTGTGTCGACTCAAAGTTTCAGATAACAAAAGTGAGGAACCACTTTTATGTCGACTCAAACAAAGTTTGTATCGACTCTTTTTTAGTACAGAGAGCTTCGAATTTTTTGGGTCGACCCAAAGTTTATTTGTGTCAACTCAAAATACTTAGTCCTGAAAGTATCTTTAACAAATTGTTAGGGTGTCAAACCATTTGTTCAAAAGTGTTGACACACTTGATATCTGTAAGTATATTTTTTCTTAAAGTATTGACTTAATTATCAGTTGGGTTGAACACAAAATATTCTTATAATCAAGAATACTTAAGTGTTTTAATCCTTCTGAGAGATAAGTCATTTCTTTTGGTAAAAGGTATCAACTCATTTGTTCAATATGTGTCAACACTTTCTTTTTGAAAAATATAAATATTATTCTTTTAAATTCATTTATTCATAAAAAATAAATTATAGAAATCATCAAAATTAATATAAAAAGTCTTTGGACTAACAATCTCTCATATTTGTATGATTACAACAAGTTCAATATTTTTTAAAAAAAATTTAAAAAAATTTTTAACAAGGGTTCTCCATTTATCGATATGCCTTAAACAGAATAGCATTCATAATAATTAGGCATACATTCAGCAATATAATATTTATTTGTAAGATGATTTGTAAATTTAATTCATAAACATTCAGAATTTATTAAAAATTTATGCATCAAAACAAATATGTGCGAATTGATTTTTTCAAATTTCAACCATCATTTATAGATATAAATGGTATGCTATCAAATGATACTAAATAGAATTTGTCATACACAAACACATATAATCAATTATTCATAAAAGAAACTATGATAAAGAGAATGTGTTTTTCAATCACACATCATCATAAACCAAAAAGAAATGTATGTTAAGAGGGTACATCTTCTTCTTCCAAATAAAAAACTACTGAATGAATGTTTGTTAATGTTTCACTTCACTTCTCCACTTCTCCACTTACCTTTTCTTTTCTCCCTCTTTGTAATCAACAAAAGAGGGGGAGTCACTGGTCATCCATGAACTTCTTAAACTGCTTCTTGGCATCCTATTTTTGCTTTCTCTCCAAGGCTTTCTCTTTGGAAGAATAGGCACGCTCGTCTTTTTTCTCAGCTGCAGCCATAGCATCTAAGGTGACAGCGAGGGCCAGATCGACTTCATGTTTGAGGTAGGCAGCTTTCTCTTTTTTAGATTCTTTGGCCTTGAATTGCTTTTCCCATGCCTCTTGGAGCCATTTCAAGTGGTCTTTAATCTTGCGGGTGTTGTTGTGAACAGTAGTAATGATTCCTTGATCATATTCTTTGCGCACTTGCCGCAGAATAGCCTTGTTGTAATTGATAATGGACACAAGGCTGTCGTCCATAGTCTTACACAATACTCTTTCAGCATCAGTGGCGTTCTCAATATCACGCCGGAGTGCACGATTTGTTTTATCAAGGTGTTTTACTTTGTCAGGAAAGGATGAGATGGTGTTGTTTAAGTTAACCATGTCTTGATCAATTTTTGTTTGAAAAGAAGACAAGGAGGAAGAAAGACCTTGGACCAGAGAGACAACATCAGATAGATCAACAGTAGGAGAAGTAGAATAAGTAGATGTGAAAGATGGAAGATCAGAGTGAGTAGGAGGAGGAGGAGCATGGGATGGAGCACTAGAGGGTCTAGGAGTGTGAGTGCGAACTGAAGGGGGAGCAGGGGAGTCAAAATCAATATGAATTAGAGAGAAATCTCAGGATGCAGAGGGATGGCGAGAAATTGATGGTGTACCACGTCTGGTGGTCCAAGCACCTTCAACCTTTGAGATTTGCATATGCTTCAGGATAGAAGCACCATAAAAGTTGTGTTTGAAGAAAAGAACTATCTTCTCAACATATAAGTCTACGCCAAAGTGGCGAAAGACTCGGGGCAAAAACATACCGTGTGGTAGGGAGGAGTTTGATTTTTCATGAGACTACAACATATCAGAGATAAATAGAAAACTTAGGTCATGATTTTTCTACTATAAGATACACTACATAATAAAGATATGCATGTAAGAAACATTGCCAAACTTTTCCATCTGAGGCAGGAAAATGTGATTGACCATGTGATGAAGTATTCTCATTTCGGGTTTGAGAGAGTTTGCTTCAAGGGTTTTTGATGGGTCAATCTCATCAACCTCAAAGATTTGGCATACGACATCATGAAATGAAAAACCTTCAACATCAATGGAACGTTTGTTGCAAGGGACAAAGATATCCCCTTCGAAAATACAAAGGATTTTATTGAGAGAGAAAGAGGTTAGGTGTATCTCTGTACCTTTCACCCAATGTGGAAGTGAGCATAAAAAAGTTTAACCAAAGCGGGATAGTGTGGGTCTCATGTTTGTAGTAGTCTCTCCCACCCGAGACTGAAAAAAAAGTCTTTGAATTGCATTTCAATTGAATTGAACAAGGAGAAATCAACTGAGCGGCCAAGAATTACCTTTCAGTTGACGAAGGAGGAGAAGTATAGTTGTTGAAACTTTAAAGATTTGAAACTTAGTGCCTCTATCATCGCAACCGCTTTAGTTTCTGTTGTCGTCGCCATCGTAGTTGTCTTCTTCCTTTTTGAAGCCCTAGGGTTTGAAGACCCGGCATCTCCGATGCGTTTAGCACCCTTGGCCATCATTTTTAGAGGCATATGATCGATTGATGGTAGATTTGATGTAGGAAGAGGAGATCGAGTCGACACGACTTTTCGAAAGGAAAAAAAAGCACAGGAGACAAACAGTCGTGAGAGAGAGAGAGAGTTGGGTCAACACTTATATAGGCATAAAGATTTATGTCGACACAAATGCCAGTTGGGTCAACACTTTTCTTCGCGAGTGTGGGTATTCGAAACAAGAAATTGTGTTGACACTTTTTCAAAAGGTGTCGACACTTTCAACTGTTTGAGTCGACACGATTTTGATTTGGATCGACCCACAGTTACCGAGAGTCAGACAGCGAATTTGAGTCGGCACTATATAAAAAGGGGTCGACACTTTTTCTCGTGTGTCTCTTCTATATGGTTTTTCAATCAACTCAGCACACATGTGTCGACTTCTTTTCAAGTGGTGTCGACACTTTTCTTACATCAATAAAGAATATCAAAAGCATTGAAATGCATTGAAAAGACATGATTAGTATGGCATATTAATCATGAATTAGGAACACATAACATACCAAGTTCTCTTCTAATATAACATATTCTTTCTTCATTTAAGGGTTTTGTGAAAATGTCAACTAGTTGGTAATTTGTGCCTATAAATTTGAGTTCGATATTACCTTTTTGCATATGATCTCTTATAAAATGATGTTTAATCTCAATATGCTTAGTTCTAGAGTGTTGTATTGAATTTTTGAATATGTTAATTGCACTTGTGTAATTATCACATTTTATAGGGATATGATCTAAACAAAAACTATAGTCCTCTAGTTGTTGTTTCATCCAAAAAACTTGTGCACAACAGCTTCCAGCTGCTATGTACTCAGCTTCGACTGTAGATAAGGCTACTGAGTTCTGTTTCTTGCTAAACCAAGAGATTAGTGAGTGTCCTAGAAATTGACAAATTTCACTTGTACTTTTTTTTTCTACTTTACATCTGGCAAAATCAGCATCTGAATAGTCAAACAACTCAAAAGCTATTCCTCTAGAATAAAATAATCCTAAGTTTTGTGTACCTAAGAGGTATCTAAAGATACGCTTAATAGCTGTCACATGTGATTTTTTAGGATTTAATTAAAATCTAGCACACATGCATACACTAAACATGATATCAGAACAGCTAACAGTTAAATATAATAGAGATCCAATCATACCTCTATATCGCTTTTCATATATTACTATACCATCTTCGTCATTGTCAAGCTTTGTTGTAGGACACATCAGAGTTTTCATAGGTTATACTTTCAGCATGTCAAACCTCTTCAATATGTCCCGTGTGTACTTAGCTTGATTAATGTAAATTCTTTCTTGACTTTGTTTGATTTGAAGTCTAAAGAAGTAGTTGAGCTCACCCATCATGCACATTTTGAATTCTCCCTGCATACACTTAGAAAAGTTCTTGCAAAGAGATTCGTTAATTGAACAAAAAATAATATCATCTACATAAATTTGGACAACTAACATATCATTTCTTGAGATTTGATAAAAAGAGTGATATTAATTTTTTCTCTAAAAAACTCATTTTCAAGTAAAAATTTACTTAGCCTTTCATACCAAGCTCTAGGTAATTGCTTTAAACCATAAAAAATCTTAGTAAGTTTGTAAACATGATTTGAAAAATCTAAATTTTCAAAGTCAGAAGGTTGTTTCACAAAAATTTCTTCCGAGATAAAACCATTTAAAAAGGCATTTTTGGCATCCATTTGATAGAATTTAAAAATTTTAAAGCATGCAAAAGTAAGCAACATCCTAATGACTTCAAGCCTAGCTACTTGAGTAAAAATCTCATCAAAATCGATGTCTTCTTTTTTATTGTAACCTTGGGCTACCAATCGAGTTTTGTTCCTAAGAATTACTATATTCTCATCCATTTTATTTCTAAAAACCCACTTTGTACCGATGATAGAGTGTTCCTTAGGTCTTAGGATTATAGCCTAAATTTTATTTCTTTCAAATTGATTAAGCTCTTCTTGCATAGCCAAGATCCAAAACTCATCGTTTTCGGCTTTCTCAAAATGTTTTGATTCAATCTGGAAAAAAAATGTTAAATTACCACAAATATTATGTAGAGATAATCAAGTTTTGATACCTTGAGATGGATCACCAATGATAAGATCTTTTGGGTGACCATGAGCATACCTCAACTCCTTAGGCAAATCTGAGTTTTCATGATTTGAAGATCCAGCAGCATGTTGGACTTCAATTTGTTAAGGATTTGAAGTTTCCTCTTAATTCGATTCTTTCATTTCTTTGATGAAGATATCTTCAACACCTTTTTCTATATCAATCAAGTTATCTTCACAAAAATTCTTTAAAAAATCAAGGTTAGTTTCATTAAAAACATGATGTATAGATATTTTTCAACAACTAGGATCCTTTTTATTGAAAACTCTACAAGCTTTGCTAGATAAGGAATATCCTAAAAAAATATCTTCATCAGATTTTGCGTTGAACTTACCCAAAAGTTATTTGTTATTGTTCAAAACAAAAAATTTGCACCAAAATGCGCAAAAATAGTTAATGTTAGATTTTTTTTCATTCTATAGCTCATATGGGGTCTTCTTGAGAAAAGCTCATATCATAGTTTTAATTATGATATAACAAGCAGTATTGACAGTCTCAGCCCAAAAATATCGTGGTAGATTATTTTCATAAAGCATGGTTCTAGCCATTTCTTTCAATATCCTGTTCTTCTTCTCAACAACTCTATTTTGTTGAAGGGTTCTAAGAGTAAAGAAGTTATGGTTAATCCCATTTTTATCACAAAATTTTTTAAAATTCTTATTTTCAAATTCTCTATCATGATCACTTCGGATACTTGTGATTTGAAAATCTTTTTTATTTTGAACTCCCCGAGACAGTTTTACAAAAGAGGCAAAGACTTCATCCTTATGAGTTAGGAAAAGTACCCAAGTGTATCTAGAGAAGTTATCAACAATAATAAAGGCATATCTCTTGTCTTCAAGGCTTAAAGTCCTTGTTGGACCAAATAAGTCCATGCGCAATAGTTGTAGTGGCCTTGAAGCTGAAATCTCATTTTTGAAATGAAAAGAATTTCTAACTTGTTTGCCTTGTTGACATGCATCACACACTTTGTCTTTTTTAAATTTGATTTGGGATATCCCAATTACCAATTCTTTTTTTAAAACTTTAAAAATTAAGTTTATGTGTGCATGTCCATACCTTCTATGCCACAACCAATTATTATCACTCGAAGTGGCTAAGCACTTGGTGTCATTCTTGAAAAGGTCATTTAGAGTGAATGTATAAATATTTTCATGCCTATAATATTCAAAAATAACTTCGTTATTGGTTGAATCTTCAATAACACACTTATCATGATCAAAGACAACCTTGTGACTTTTGTCACAAAGTTGGCTTATGCTAAGAAAGTTATATTTCAAACCATCAACAAGCAAAATATTTTAAATAAAAGGGGAAGGAATTTTACCGATACAATCAATTTCTATGATTTTTCTTTTGCTATTGTCTCCAAATGTTACAAATTCACCATCTTTTGGTTTAAGGGATGCTAACATAGATTGATCGCCTATCATGTGTCTTGAGCAAGCGCTATCAAGGTACCACATCTCTTCCTTGACTGAAGACTTGATACACACCTACAAGGAGAATCAATTTTTGATTTTTCGTACCTAAATTTTCTTGGATTCTTTAGAGTTAGTTCCATGAGAATGTGTTCCTTTAGGAACTCAAACCTTTTTAACATGAGGATTAGAAGATTTTTTATGTGAAAAATGTGTGGCAGTGTGTTCATGTTCATAGTAATGAGAACAAGTAGCATTTGTATGATTAGAAGATGCTTTGACAAAGATATTGCTTAAGAACTTTTGTTTTTTCTTTAGTCTATACCAAATTCTGATTTTTTCAAAAATACATTTTTGTATGCCGAGAAGTTTGTCTAAGTTGTTCTTTTTTTGAGTGAACTTGTAAACGATTTTTGTAAGGTTTTCAACCTTTTCAATCAAAATTTTGTTTTCATCCTTCAAAACAGAAACTTGTTTTGATAAAGCAAGTTTTTCATTTCTCAAAGTTTCAATTTCGTTTGAGGAGGAAAGAACCAACTTATTTAAAATAGAATTCTTAGCACCCATTTTTCTCAATTAATCATGTAAATCTTCAAATGTATTTTGTAACTCATCTAAAGAGAAAGAGTCATGGGTTACCTCATTATTTTCCTTAGCCATGATGCATAGATTTGTAACCTCGTTTTCTTTTTTGTCCTCGTAGTTGCTGTCATCACTTTCGCCCCATGCAGCTATCATGACTTTTTTGAAGCGCATTTTGAACTGAGGGCATTCATCCTTGACATGTCCAGACTTTTTGCATTCATAGCAAATTATTTCATCTTTCTTGTGATCGATTTTGAATCTGCTAGAATTTTCCTTGAATTTGGTAGGCTCGCATTTGTATCATTCCTTCTTGAAGAATCTTCTTCCTCCTTGTTTTTTATTTCTAAGAAATCGTTTGAATTTTTTCGTGATGAGAGCTATATCTTCATTCTCATCACTTGAGAAATCTTTGTCGAATTCTTCGTCATGAGTTGAGGATTTGAAAGCAATGCCCTTTTTCTTTTTATTGTCATTCTCATCGTCCATCTTTATATTCATCTCATGGGTCATGAGAGATCCAAAAAGCTCTTTCAAGCTAAGAGTGTTGAGATATTTAGCTTCTTGGATAGCTGTGACCTTAACTTTTCAGCTCTTAGGCATACACTTAAGGATTTTTCTCACCGTTACTGCATTAGAATAAATCTTACCAAGAGATTTTAGTCTATTAATAATATCATTAAAGAGTGTAAATATGTGAGAAATAGTTTCATCATGCTTCATTTTAAATAATTCATAATTATGTATCAGCATGCTTATTTTAGACTCTTTTACTTGGTTAGTACCCTCATGGATAATTTCAAGTCTATTCCAAAATTTTTTGACGGTGTCACAAGTAGAGATCCTATTGAACTCATTTAGGTCAAGTGAGCAATATAAGAGATTCATAACTTTAGTATTTTTTTGAATCTCTCTAATGTTATTTTTTGTCCATTTAGCTTCTGGTTTAGGAACGATTGTTCCTTCAACGATTTTGATAAATTTTTTGAGTCCATTAATGATAACTTGCCAAAGGTCGTAGTTTACGGCTTGAACGTAGATTCTCGTTCTAGCCTTCTAATAATTGTAATTTGTTCCATTGGACAAGGGATGTCTATTGACCGATAGACCTTCGGATTGGATAGGTCTGATACTAGTGGTTGTCATATAAACTCTTAGATTATTAAGTAAAAAATAAGAACCCAAGCTCTGATACAAATTGTTCGTTCTAGGCAACCCAAGAGGGGGTGAACTAGGTCATAAAAAGATAATAAAAATTTTTAAAACCTTTTTGAAAATTTTTAAATAATGCAAATAAATAAAACAAAATAATCAAAGATTAAAGTAATGCATATAATAAAGAGATTTGGGATAGAGAGAATGAGCCAGATACCAAAGATTTATAGTGGTTCAACTTCTTTTAAACCTACGTCCACTCTTCAAGTCTCTCCTTAAAAATTTTCACTATGTAGAATGCTTGACGGGCGTATTGAAAAGCTTATAACCTCAAGACTTCTCTTGAGAATATCCACAAGGATACGAATGTTTACGGATACATTCAAAGGCCTTATAGCATCCACAAGATGATCATATGAAATCAATCTTCTATTTTTTTCTAATCACTCTTGAGCTTTTCTTTGATGATATTTACTTACTCACTCAAAAGACAAATGGTAACTCACTATTGAATACAATAAATGAAGTGTTTAAATGAGAATCACCCACTCTCTTTACATGAATTGATTAGCAATAAATAAAGAGGTAAAGAGAGATGAGGTACAAGAGCTGAAGTTACAGCAATAAATGAAAACTTGAAGATTTTGAATTTGAATCAAGCAATAAAACAATGATTGTAAATCTCCAGAGATTTTAAATACTGAGGAGTAACTCATTATATAAACTCTTGAGCATTCATGACCGTTGGAGGTAGGTGAGGGTATTTAATGCAAAAAATTCAACCATTGAAGTCTGCCACGAATTTGAATTTCCATTGCAGGTGTCGACACAATTTTTTTAGGGTCGACACAAAATGTCTAAGGCAAGGATCTTCAAGTGATTGGGTCGACTCAATTCTTCTGAGGTGTTGACAAATTTTTGCAATCTTTCTCACTAACATAACGATATCGATACATTTGGTTTTGGTGTCGACTCAATGGTTCTTCAGCTTCCGGAGAGGGCAATTTATGTTGACTTAAATCTTCTTGGTATCGACACTAAAATTCTACAGGAACCCTTGAGAAATTGGTGTCGACTCAATTCGAACTTTAGTGTAGACTCAAAATTTCTTCAGGTGGGTTCGGAATATTTGTGTCGACTCATCTTCAATTTGTGTCGACACACAAATTCTACAGGTGGCCTCAGTACTTTTGTGTTGACTCAATGTTCTGGATAACAAAAGTGAGAAATCACTTTTGTGTCGATTTAAACTAAGTTTGTGTCGACTCTTTTTGAGTACAGAAAGTTTCGGCTATTTTGGGTCAACTCAAAATTTATTTGTGTTGACTCAAAATACTTAGTTCTAAAAATATTTTTAACAAACTATTAGGGTGTCAAACCATTTGTTTAAAGGTGTTGACACACTTAATATCTTCAAGTATGGTTTGCCTTAAAGTGTTGACTTAACTATCAATTGAGTTTAATATAAAATATTCTCATAATCAAGAATACTTAAGTGTTTTATTTTTTAAACAAAATAAGTCATTTTTTTTGACTAAATGTGTCAACTCATTTGTTCAATATGTGTTAATACTTTCTATTTGAAAAATATAAATATTATCCTTTTAAATCTATTTATTCATAGAAAATGAATTATAAAAATTATCAAAATCAATATTAAAAGCTCTTAGGCTAACAGTTTAATATCAAGAAGTTTTAATTTGGAGTCTGTTTCGGCACTTGCTCGTCCGAATTGTATTTTGACTTAAATCATGTATGAAATTTAAGAATCTTAGTTTTTAGCCCCAACAACAGTAACAAGGAGGAAGAGGAGGAGAGGCGACAGCGAAGAAAACCAAATCTGTTCGTGGTTGGTGACGGAGGATAACGGCGGAGAAAAAGTAGTCAGTTCTATTTGTGGTCGGCGATGGAGGATGGCGACGAGGAGCGACGACGGTGGTTTAGTTTTGTGTAGAGAGAGGGGGGCGACTAAGGTTTGATTGAGAAAGAAACGGTTAAGGTTTGGTTGAGAGAGAGGTAACTAGTGTTTGAACTCAGACAGAGTGAGACAATGATATATTAATCGTATTAAAAATATTATTTAAAAAATAGAACCTTATCTTGAAAAAATTTATTAATAGGATTAATCCTTCTACAACCCTTAAAAGTAGGATTAATCACTAATTAACTCTTTTTTGTTTCTCTCAATAGAACGTGAAATGAGAACGATATTTATTTATTTTTTCTCTTGTTTTTTTTATTATTTTTAATTATATAAAATAAAGACATTTATATGTATAAATACATAAATAAATTTTATTTTTAAAAATATAACAAAATTAAAATATAAAATATTATATTTATTTGTTATTTTTATCACTGTATTTTATTTTAATCATTCATAAAATATTATTTTTATTTATTATATTATCTTTAATTCTTATGGCTCGTTTGGTATTTCGGATGGAATTGAATAAGATAGAAGGGATAAATGATACTTTAGGTTCCACATGTCTTTTTTAATACCAGAAGATTATGGAATGGATTATACGTACAGTTAGAAATTTTGTTCATATTTGGTTATGGTGGGATAAAAAATGAGATAAAATTTATAGAGTTATTTTTTACTGTTATATAAAAAGAAAAAATAATTTGAAATATGGTACTAATAATACCAGGAGGTTTGGTATTATTAATACTATAAATGAGGTATTAGTAATTCGGTATTCGCCAGATTATTAGTCCAATTCCACTATATAAACATGGGATTAAAAGTTCAAAGAAACAAAAACTGAATATGTAGGACCCATATATTTTGTTCAATCCTATCCGGTCTCGTGTCCCTCGAAACAAACAAGACCTTATAGTATCACATTTTAAAATTTACAAAATATCATTGATACATTCCTGCCCCTATCCAATTCCGTCTTGTGAATTTATTGACTTTTTATTTTTGTACCTATTTTGATAAAATAGGAGATGAGAATAAGACACCATATCTGTCCCCGTCTACCTCATTACTAGGATAAATTGTGCACAAAATCAATCATTGTGTTGCAAACACCTTGTCACTCACCAAGAATGATGCGTGCACAACGTGAGAAGTGTGTGCCTAAATTTATATTCATCATCTGAGCACATTGTAAAACTCATCACTCACCTGTCGTTCAATAAAAATATAAGAATATCCCTAAATACATAGAATTTAACCACATAAGTAATCGCATAAAATGATCTCAATCATTCACATATATTTTAAGCTTACATATATTGTGTTTTACATGCATAATAATGGTTGAAATAGTTTTTATAATTAATTCTGAATACGTTGAAAGATTGTAAACATAAATCAATCATCATATTCGGATTAGAGCCGTAGATCTCTTATTTCGTAATTACAATTTGAAAAGTAAAGTAGTAATTTCTAGAAATGGTGCCATAAAGGCCTAGGACATTAATTGCCATTTTCAAGCTTAAATACCAACATTTTTGTAAATTAGCAGTTGACACACTTGTGTGCACAAATTTGTATTTGAGAATTAAAGCAAATGAGAAAATTAAATTTTAATTTTTAAATTACAAGCAATTATAATTTTAATATTAAGAAACAAAGGAAAAGTTTGATGGATATTTTAAACAAAACAAAAGTCCACACAACTTTAAATTTAAAGTAATACAAGGTAAGAGTATTTTTTATATTAAAAAATTCATACAACTTTGCTTTAAAGGAAATATCAAGCGGTGCAAACATTTGTATAATACATGACTTAATCCAAATGTACTTGAATTTACATAAGGGATTTTTAAATAGGGGTCCTATATGTAATATTTGTAGAAAGATTAGTCTCAAACCAAATTTATTTTTAAAATAAGGTCTCATTTTATGTTGCTATACCTAATACGACTCTAAACTTCATTTGAATACAAAACAGTAGTCCACATTTTCTCTGGTGCCAATGCCAACGTAGTCAACTCCTTCTCTATCTCTGACCGACGACTTCTTCTTTTCTCGCTCCGAAACCTTAGCCCTTCGCAAAAACTAGTGTTGCAAGGCTTCACCAACGACAAACTCTTTTACTGATCACAGCGTCGATATCACGCTCTCAACTCCAAGACCCAAGAAACACACCCCAACCAACCAAAATTACACCCAAACTCGAAGGGCATCTAAGGAAAGAATATATACATTATCCAAATTTTGTTCCAACGTCTCAAGACTTGTTCAATCAACTCACAATAATTATTTTCATGCATAGATAAGCACATAATTATCATCAACAATAATACTTGCGATCAAATTTTAATCCCTTTCCAAAATTAAACATTAACCCACAATATTTAATTAAACATTTCAAATAAAAAGGGACCGAGCCCCTACAACCGACCTTTGCAAACCCCCTTGCAGCCACTCTTAGTAGCACCAACCATCAACGACCTCTCACTTACCACCGACCATCGACCACCAAACCTCTACTGTCAACCTCTCCCCTTGCATCGTCGATTATCCATGAGCTCGATTGTCGACCGTCAATTGCAGGGTCTTCGATTAACATTAATAAAATTAAAAAAAATTAAACTAAGACATTTCTCAGTCAGAAGAGAAAATTCCCAATCATTCTTCTATTTTGAGGGAAAAAAATTATACTGAGAAATTTCTCATTTAAATGCACAGTGAACAGAGAAAATACACAATTAACAAAACAAATCTCAATCATTGCCTCATTTCTTGCCAAAAAATACTGTTCTGAGAAATTTTTCAGTTAAAATCATTGTGAACAAATAAAATACAATGTTAACAGAAAAAGACCTCTAATTGAGATTTTTAAATTGAGAAAATTCTTAGTTAAAAGAGAAAATTCTTAGTCATTCTCTTATTTTGACAAAAAAATATTGTATTGAGAAATTTATTAGTTAAATGCTCAATGAACAGAAAAAACACGCATGGTCGACAACATTAGTGATGGGCAACGGCGACGGTGATGGTCCATGGTGATGGTGCTGACAGTGACAATGATGGTCGGTGAAGATGGTGATGGTCGACGGTGATGAAAAAAGCTGTGACAAGAGGTGGCGAGCCATAGTGATGGTCTATGGTGATGGTATTACAATGACAATGATGATCAACGACGATGATGATAGTTAGTGGTGATGAAAGAAGCAGCGGCGAGGGGCGGTTAGGGTTTTCAGTGGCTATATTTTCATTACATTCGAGAGGCGACTAGGATTTTATGTTGCATTACGTTTTAGTAATGCATAGTAAATTGCCATATTTTAGAAATGAACTTAAAAATAGAACTAGAGCATTAAGAAAAGCGTAAATTGAGGATAAGTCCTATTATAGAAAAGTGCTTGGAAATTAGTCCTTATTAAAAGTATTGTATTCCATAAAATTCTTTTTTAAAATTTTGGATAAAAAATCGACCCTTATATTCTTTATCAACTTTAATTAAGGTTATACGGTAAAATGATATTTTTTTGAGTTTCAGGAAATCTTTTTGCAAATTACCGATCATTATTCCATTTTCAAATTATTATTTTTATTTTTCACGGAAACTTACATCTTCCAATTACTGTTTACCTTTTCAAATTATTGTTTCTATTATGCTAAGAAAATGATGTTTGGTGAATATGTGGTATCATTGTATCATTATCATTAACCTGTAGTTACGGTATCATTTTCTGTAATTTACTATGTCACCATATATATTTCATGTAAGCTGTAGTTAATGATTCATTTTTTATAATTTAATGTATCATGATTAGTAAGATCATGTAAAAAATGATGCATGATTAGTGAACATGTAATATCATTGTATCATTATGATCACTTTGTAGCTAATGTATCATTTTCTACAATTAACTGTATCATTTTCTGCAATTCACATGTTTGCAAAGAAAAAAATTTATTGCAGAAATTAACAACCCGCTATTAGAATTGTAGATGAAAAGAAAAAACTAAACTTGAAAATACATTAAACTGCAAAATAATAGATTAAAATGTAAAATAAACTTGAACATGGCGTTAGAACATTCATCGAAAATGGAAGCTTTCGATAGAATACTAGATTTTTCGGCGTAAAAAGAAATTGATTCGTCCAATATTAAAACTTCAAAGTGAAAATAAAATCTCAATATTTGGAGTTATTTGTTTGTGCTGAGAAACACAAAAATAGTTCAATAAGAATGTTTTTGGGAAATCAATTCAAATTAGGACCTATCACAAAGTTAATCTAATTTTAGGATCTAATAATATGAAAAACCTTAAAATAGGACATAACCCCAAATTACCCTTAAGAAAATTAGTAGTTGAACTTAGTTCTTTTACACATTTTGTTAAAAAGACAAACAATTATTTGACTCTTTATATTATTACTCTAGGTATTTAATTAATTTTTAGGTATTTAATTCCTAACAATTATATTTTTGTTCATTCTTAAGATTTTCATCATTCAAACATAGTATAAAGCTAATTCCAACCAAAATTACAATTACGGCTTCGTTTGAAAATCTTTAAATCAACTTATTACCTTTTCACTTAAAGTTACAAAACCTAGCTAAGTCGACTCAAACATAGGATGGAATTAAAAGTTGGAGAGTATTAATTTAAGTCTTAAATGTCCATATATAAACATTACCAAGTACCTATTTATCCCATAAGACTGGCCCGAAAACCAAACATTTATTTTATATAGAATTAAAGTATCTATATTACAAGGGACATATAAAATTAAAGTATCCATATTACAAGGGACGAAGGTATTGATGTGACATATGTGTTACATAATATCTCTTCTTTTCTATTTTTTATAACTAATTGGTTATCTTTTCTCTCTTTTTATTTAAAATTTATTTTTTTTTCATTTTAAATTTAGCTTTTTCTCTTTCCTTTGTAACTCAATTTTTTTATTTATTCCCAATCAAAAATATATTTTTAATGTACATGCATACATGTTGTCTAAGAAATATAATTACTTTTTTATATTTTTTTAGTTTATATATATATTTTTTGTTAGTTTTGGTTAAAATTTAGAGAGAATCTAATGAAAATCATTAGTAATGTTAACAATTTAAAGTAAAAATTTTAAAAAAAATTTAGTTTATATATATATTTTTTGCTAGTTTTTGTTAAAATTAAGAGAGAACCTAATGAAAATCATTAGTAATGTTAACAATTTAAAGTAAAACTTTTAAAAATTATTAGTGATGTTAAAAGCTTTATCGTTAATAATTAAAAGAAATATTTTATATATAAAAGGGATAATTACACTTACTTCTCCTGATATTTAAGCTTATTACAGGGACCTCCCATGTGGTCTCTGAAATTACACTAACCTCTCCTGAGATTTAATTTTAACATCAATTGCACCCCAACTGTTAAAATTTCTGTTGAAATTTAACGAAAACTGTCAATTCCACCCCAAAACCACCCTTCAAACTACCTTTCTCCTCCCCCCCCTAAAATCACCCTTCCCACCCCAAATTTCAACAGACTGGTGGTTTTGGAAAGGGTAGTTTTGGGGTGAGAATAGTGATTTTGGAGAAAAAATGTGGTTTGAAGGGTGATTTTGGGGTGAAAAATGTGATTTTGGGGTAGGAGGGGAGATTTTCGTTAAATTTTAACGAAAATTTTAACAGTTGAAGTGCAATTGATGTTAAAATTAAATCTCATGAAAGATTAGTGTAATTTCAGAAACTACAGGGGAGGTCCCTGTAATAAACTTAAATCTCAGGAGAGGTAAGTATAATTATCCATATATAAAATTAATATTATAATTAAATTATGTCTAAAATGCCTTTAACTACGACTAATTGCTAGTTATTTTCTACATAGACATGACACACATGGATTACAGCTCAAATTCCTATGGTAACAAAATTGTATAATACATACACAAACTTAGAGATAATATTCTCCCAAACAAGACTTACCAAGGCTTTATATGGACAAGGTTTAGGGTAGACTTATTGTCTTTTGAGTTTGATGGGGAAATATATGACCCGACTTAGTCAGGATTTGATCCAATAGGAAACACGGCCCAAATATAGTTTCAACCACAAAAATTTGACTGATCAAGGAGAACCAACATGACCGCTAGTCAGTACATTGCATTTACCTGGCTGATCAAGGAGAACCAGCATTGTCGCTGAAACGCGCGTGCTTGTCACCCTGCATAGGGTATCCCGGGAATCCTCAAAGATTTTTGCGTAACAACCTTCACGAGGTCCATTGGCCATGTGTCCTAATCATTGTATAAGTAGGTCACAGACGGATAACGCAGGTACGCTTTTTCGAGAATCATTCTCTAATAGTTTTCTTTTTGACTTGGAGCTTACTCCATCGAAAATCTAACTTGACCATCGGAGGAGATGTGTCGAAACCCTCTCCGGTACTCTCCTTAATGGTTGTTTACTTTTACAGGCTCTTGGAGTATCTCACAGGCACATTCATGGATTGAGCACCAACAGAGTTAAAGAAAAATATTTTCCATTAGCTTAAATAACTTTTAGTCATTTTGTTTTTTATTTATTAACTAAAAATATTTTTATACATTTTTAAAAAATATCATCACCTTTATTATACACATATTTTTACTAAAAATTATTATTTTAAAATTTATTCATCAAAATCTATCAAATAAAATTCATATTAAATATGAATTAAAATTAAAATAAATTTCTATGTAACAATTTCTATTTAACTTAAAACTACTTACATTCACTTTAAGCTATGTCTTATTATCTTATTGCATATTTTGTTTAAGGTCAGTATTCTTGCTATTTGTTATCTGCTAACCTCTTTGAGGCTCAATGTAAATTATTTATGTAAAAAATAAAGTTATACGTATATTGTCAAATACCTAAACAAATTGCATTTATCTTTAAAAAACAAATAATAAATTTTATTCAGCCTTCATTTTTTTTAAAAATAAATACAATTTGTTCAAAAGTTAAACAAATATCCGATCAACTTTATTTTTTCATAAACAATCTACATACTAAACTCTACAAGACGAACAATTTAGATCATCAAAATATATCCCGAAATGAACCACATGACAACTGACAATAGGGTGCCTTGGCTGCCCAATAGCAAACATACTCGATTCTACTTTAAAGCCATTTTAAGTTAATTTTTTTTTTTTTTGTGTTAGAACTTTAACCCACTTTAAAATGACACCACCAAATCAACGTTTTACTTGTTGAGTTAAAATTACTTAAACTAAAAAGCCAAACTTTAAGTGGAGTTTGGCAAATAAGGCCCAAATTAGCTTGTACCTAAATAACAAGTCCAAGTACAACAATTAGCTTATATCTTAAAGTACAAATACAACAAACATGAGAATCTTCTTAGAAGGAATTGCAAACACAATAATGCCTACTTATGTGTTACATAGACAATCAACCACAACAACTGGGTTCTTCACTAACTAAATAAGCAGCCCTAATTATAAATATGACAGAGAAAGAGAAGTACAAACACTCATAACTCTCTTACTTCTTGCAGCAATGTGAAAAATCGGCAGCTCTCACCGGTAGTCTGGCTAAGGACACTTTGAGTGTCCAATCTTACTTGAACAAAATACCATTAAACCTACTCAATGCATTAGAAGCCGGAACGCCTCATTATCGCTCTCCACAACATAATCGTAACCAAGACTATTGGCACGACGTCGGAACTCATCCATCTCAGTCTGTGCAACTTGAATTCCAACCAATACGTTAGCACCCGTTTCACCCTTTTGACATGAAAACAAAAAAGCAACGGTTAGAATTGATTGCACATATGGGGAAATTACGGCTCTAAATTGCAGTATCGAAAAATGTATTAATATCGGTGATACGAGTATCGGAAAATACAATAGTAAATACCGGCATTTAGAGGATCAAAATCCCGATATGCATTGGATGACCACGGACATTTAAAATTTTAGAGGGAAATTTCTGAATCCAAATAAAGATTGAACAAAAGTAAGAATAATAAGGGTTTAAACAACCTGTGCACGGTAATGGAACAAAGTAATATTCCAACAACTGAAGGCGTCCAAGAATTTCAACAAAGCACCTGGCCTCTCTGGAAAGACAAATCGACAAAGAAGCTCATTCTGGACATTTGTTCGGCCCCCCATCTGAAATGCATCAATATTAGAGCTGTGTTAGAAATAGAAGAAAACGAACATCATCTTACTTGGATAATAATGAATATAGTTCCCAGTTAGATGGATATACATCCCACCAATCAATTAATTTCTGTAATTTGGGGAACAAGTAACGTAGTTTTGTCAACATGTGATAAAGGAACCAATGTGAATCAAGATTTGAAACCATGGTCTAACTTTGGACAGACTGCTTAGACTCCAGCCACTGTTTAGAATTGCTTTGGCCTGAACCAGGAGATTAGAGTTAGTTTTATTTGGAGGGTCCTCCCAAATTACAAAATTTTGAAGAAATTACAATTAAGATCATCATACTTGAATTATGAATATATGTATATATGTTTATATACATATATATTTAAAGACAGTAGCATTTAAAAAGGACAAAATGTAAAAGAAATTGCCAAAATGCAGCTATAATTATGTTTTACATGATTAACTTGGAAAATAACAAACTGTATTTGATAGTATGTTTAATTGTTAAAAGAAAATTAGTCTCAGTCTCACGTTTAGAAGTATCTTAAGTTCAAAAAGTCGTACAGCCCTACCCCTCATATGACACTTCACAGCACGTGGCATTCCATGTTCCCCTTCCATTCCTCATCCCAAAACAATTCAACTTCCCAGAAACATGGTTCCCACCGGAGAGGATCCAAATGATCCAAATGACATAAATAAGGGAGAGCAGTTATTCTCAATGGATTTGGAGCTTTGATAGTTTCTACTACCAAAACAACTTATGCCTTCAAACTTAACATACAAATCAATGGTACCGCCACCTGTACACCTCACTGACCTGAGGATAAAAATAAATTCTAATTCCTAATGCTTTTTCTATCTTCATTATTGTCAGACGACTCAGACCTCTTAATTCAGTTAGCCAATACTTTGAAAACATTATAGTCATGTTTAGAGTTTCACAAGCCAAGTTTTGGTTACTAGAAATGAAAGGCAGTTAATACTAGTAAGATGGGTGTGTCCTATTCTAAATAGCAGAGCATTTCATCTTCCAAAAGGACATAGGAGACGGTTAATATACTATTTCAAAACGCATATTGTTTTTTATCTACAAGAAACAGGCACGAGTATTTCAGTTCCAAAAAAGTACAAAGAAAAAAGACACAGAAAAGAGGGAGTGAGGAGCTTTATGCACTCGCATAAGTGAGACTTCACCCATGCATAAGAATTATTCAGCATATAAAATACAAGGAAATACAATAAGAAAGTTACCAAATGTCGTAGATGATCTTTAACCAAGTCATTGTTTGTAAGATTAATGGTTCGAAGATGAGAACATTCCATCCGATCTACCATTGCACTAAGTTCTGACGATGTGTGAAGACCAACACTACACACAAATAATAATTAGTACTCTTATTACCAGAAGAAATATTATATGTAAAAGACAAAAGGCTTATCCTTAATTTAAGATCAGTCCTCAGATGACCATTGCCAAGCAAGTAGGACCAACTTATAGCAACATATAAACAAACAACATTAAGTGGGTTGTCGCAAACTGAAGTAACATCCTCTGCATAAAATCACAGAAAAGTTCTTACCTATACAATACAGGAGTCTCTTCTTCATCAGAACTGTATCTATATTTGAACTCAGTGATATTCATTGGCCCCACCTGCCACCCAAGTGCTTGCAGGTTCATACCAAAAACACATACAAGATTAAGCAAAACATTGACCAATGCTCAAATAACATACAAGTTCACAGAATCGTTTAAAGCTGCCCGGCACCTCTGGCACGAAGGTTGCAAGTACAGCCTCCCGTTGCCTACCAACATCTGCAAGTTGAGTTACCAATCTAAGTCTATCAAAATTCATGTTTGCCCCACTGGTTATTGCCACAACATTTTCACCCTTAAGGCCATAATATTTGCAATATGCTTCAGCTCCAGCAAGGGCAAGAGCACCCGCTGGTTCTAGAATGCTCCTTTTCTCCTCAAACATGTCCTGCAACATGAGTAAAAATTTTAAAACTTGAGAAGCTGTAACTTCAACGTGCACATGAGTCTTAGCTGGTTCTTCAACGAAGTACCTAGCAGTGGTCATACTGTTGTCCAGTACTTATAACAGATCCGTGTGGCAGATAGGAAACAAATCTTAACTTGCACAAAATTTAAACTACAGTTAACAAAAGGCTTTGTGACTTGCAATGCACTTGCACAGTGACTGCATAGATCAGGCACGCTTGATTGTAGGATTATTTTTAAGGGGATTAGTTATACGATGAGATAAAGGGGCGTTTTGGCGCAACGGTAGAGTTGTCGTCGTGTGACTTAGAAGTCACGGGTTCGAAGCGTGGAAATAATCTCTTGCGAAGTCTCTTGCGCATGCAATATAAGATTGCGTACCATAGACCCATCGTGGTCTGCCCCACTCCCTGGACCCCACATGCGCAGGAATTTCTTGCACCAGGCTGCCCTTTTAGTTATACCATGAGATAAAAGGGAATGAGTTATAGTATGGGATAAATGGGGATAAAAGAATGGGATATGAGAGGATTATGGATATGATTGAAAGGGATAAATTATACCATGAGATTATGAATAAATTAAGAGGGATAAGTTATATCATAACATTGTTTATTTATTTGACTAGCATGAGATAAATAATTGAATAAAGAAATAATTATTTTGATAGTTAAATTTAGTAGAAAAATAGTCTCGAGAAATCTAATCCTCACAATACCATCCTCTCCTTGGTATTAATTATCCTCCATTTAATCCCACATTCGGTATAACTCATCCAAGTGGAATAGTCCCGGTACTAAAATTGACAAACCAAACAACGGACTAAAAATATATGTGGGACCCATGTGTTTTCCAAAAATAGTCCCGTGCTTATCCCGCAACCAAACACGGGACCAAATTTTTGTCATGTGAGTAGCATGCAACCAAATTAATCTAAAAAATAACCAATTAAATAAATAATGAATGAAAGAAAACAAAACCCTAAACTAAAAAATACTGCAGAAAAAAACTGCAAACGTGTCACCCAGTGAACCTATGTTAGCTGTAAAAATATGAGATAATTTGTGGTGGACAAATACATACAATCTTCCTTAAATGTCCCTCCTCCATGATAATTTTCAACACATTGTCTAAGTAAAGGAAAAGTAAGAATGTTTTTCTTGTTATAAGAAAACAGTGTCTGAGTGTAAGCACACATAAGAAACGAATGTACAAGCACACATAAGAAATGCAAAGTGTGATGTAATACCCAGGGTAACTACAACAGAAAGTAATAGCTAATGTATCTATAGCAAATATAAAAGACTACTTCAATACAAAAGACAACAAAACTAGCAATAGTAAGCTAAAAACAATATGCATCACAGAGGTTCTCCCAGAACATACAGGAAAAATTTAAGGGTACAAGAACCCCAAGTTGGGACAACGAAAGCACAAATCTAAGATTAGGGCACAGGCCCACTCTTACCAATAATGGAGTGAGAAAGCAATCAACAGACAAATAATGGTTTATTCATTACACATCAGGCATTGACAATAATAACTTGGGATCAACAGAAAGTGACCATTATAGATGCACAGACAGCCATAATGCTCTGTGCATCTATAAATTCATGCATGATAAAAAAGAGAAGAATCCACAAGCATACTACAGGTGGAAAAAAGGGTAACCTTTATTGATGCACAGATAGCATCACGGCTAACCAGAACTACTCCATCTATCAGTTCCCTGCATAGACGGAAAGTCTCTTCACCAACAACTTTAACAGCTACACCATCTGCAAAGCCTCCCACTTGGTCCAACATGACTCTCTGACCATGATGTAATGACAGTGCCATTGCATTTGCATCAGAGGGCTCCACTCCAATGATCTTTACCTGTGCAAAATGTGAAACTAAATGAAACTATTGGATCAATTCTAAATGAAATAAGAATTGGATAAGAAATTATTGGATCAATTCTAAATGATCAAATAAGAAATTATTGGATCAATTCTAAATGAAACTAAAAAAACTGGGGACTGAAGATTAAACAAATCAGTCTGTTCTCCAGTATAAGGACTTCAGGAACCATAGTACTTGAACTGAAACCAATTATTTTAATAAAACAACCAATGACTTTATGAATTACCACAAGTGGGGGCTGGTACAAAGATTAGAGAAGGACCCCATATTTTTTTGTTTTTCAAAAATGTTCATGGTCTATGTCAGAAGGATCAAATAGTGTTTTATGATCTTGGTAGTTTTGATCATCTGTTGATAGCTACTAGTTATTGCATTTGAGATTTCAACCACATTTGCCTCAGCCTTAATACAGTTCACCAATATACACCATTAGCTATGTATAACTATAAACCATCTCAAAATATTGCTGTTCCTCTTTCTTCTTTCTTTCGTTTTATTCATGAAGCCACTTGTCTAGCACGTAGGTCCATCCTCCCATGTATGCCACTGTCAAACTACCCATGCCTATGGCACTAACAACAATAAATTATAAACAGTGTTTTAAAAAGAGAGTCTAACCTATAATCCGCGTATTAAAAAGAGAGTCTAACCAAATGTAAATA
Source organism: Heliamphora exappendiculata (assembly GCA_034768845.1). Classification (NCBI taxonomy): domain Eukaryota; kingdom Viridiplantae; phylum Streptophyta; class Magnoliopsida; order Ericales; family Sarraceniaceae; genus Heliamphora; species Heliamphora exappendiculata. Next base: position 7,240,222 of record JAOTRH010000002.1, read on the forward strand.
ATACAAACTTACTTCATAGTCCAAATCCAATAGCATATAAATGACCCAAGTTTAATTATTACATCAATATCTTTTATAAAATAATAACATCAAATTACTCGTTGTAGCCAAAATATCCAATCTATAAATCCCATATGAACATCCATCCAAAAGACAATTGATAAATACAACCCATTCACAAATGGTTTTTACTATTTAATTCCAAATTTCACTTGATGATTTTAAAATTTTTATGAGTAGTTCATAAGATTGGAATAAGTAAGCCGGTTGTGAGCCTCGAGATTCATGCACGACAAAAAAAAAAAAAAAACTTTGGCCACTGAATTTTGATGCGGGTAAGTTCCAGCCGTTCTTGTGAGTGTTGACTTCTTTAGATCAGAGGGACAAATGTAACACCCACCTTCCTAAATTGTAATATAGTTATGCTGAAATGGAGAGAAAGAAGAGAATTAGTTTGTAAATATAGCGAGACACAGAGAGAAAGGGGGAGTAATGGAAAAGCTTCTTGCTTCCTCCACCGTTAGATGAGTTTCATGTTTTTTCTACCATTAGATTACAAGGGTTGTGAATTGTAATATGCTATTTTCCACATCACCTCACTCACATGGATTGTCCTATCTACCACACTCATGAAGTGAAGATTGGATCAATAGTGTATTACCACACGCGCACATCACTCCAACCATGGAAGAGTTGCACAATGCGAGACTAACATAGAATACCATAACCTCGAGCCTAAGCATGTAGAGAGAATCTCCAATAGGCTTTCTTTGGCATGCACGTCCCCTCCCCCTCACGTTCCCTCTCCAACAAAAAAAGGTGGAGACAAGCAAATTATTCATCCAAACGCACCCATTTCCACCCATGATACCACACTTAATTTCGCAGCTCAGTAGAGATGTTCTCCACTTAAACATGCTCCTCCCATGCCCCATTGCCTCGTACCCTAATGTGCTCATCCAATCCAAATTGGGAGAAGGACCTAACGATGCCCTTGAGGTTGGTGCCACAACTATAGGCTGCTCGAGTGGAATATTTGGGTCATATGGCTTAGAGGCTATAGTTAACTCATCAAGGCACTCATACCATCCTCCCCAAAGGGTTGCTCTACCATGGAAAATGTTAAATTGAGAGTTTTAGATGAAAACAAAATTACAAATCCAAACCAAGATAAATGAACTTGGTGTGCTTCATACACTTCTATATCAAAGACGCGTACTCCACCTATTCAACTTGAGCTCTTCGGAAAATACAGAGTCTACTACCAATTCAAGTTTGCTCTGAACCAAAAGAGCTGGCCATGAGCCTCCATCTCCTTTGTCTCCAATCAAGCAATTTCTTCTTGCCTAGAGACCTTGATTAATCATAAATAGACCTCTCTTACTTTCTTTTTTTATTATTAATTAAGGTCGCTTCACTTCCTAAAAAGGTCCTCCGATTAGTCTACTCACCTCTAACCTTCCACACCACCCCAACACTAACTTGGAGGCAATAAATTGTAAACGCAATAGTACAACTCTTTTCACCAAAAAGGCTCCCCGTTGCTGTGTCATGTTGCACTTCAAAGAGTTTAGTCTCTATTTAAACAAAATGCAGCAGCTTGCTAAAAAAGCTTCAAGTGGTACAAAACATTTTATGTTCAATATCATGGGTGTCCAAAAATGTGCATGATCAAGGAAACATGTCAAAAATGAAAGAGTAGCAGACCTCCTTTATTGCCAACCCAGGACAAACCAAACAAAGCCTTGAAAACTCAAATCCAGCTTTTGACATGCTAGCATTTGATCTTTCACATAAGAGGGGCCCCAAATTAGGATAGCAAAAGAAATTATAGCATAGAAGCATATGGACACAGCTAATAAAAATGAACGTTTACACCTAACTTGGAGGAAAAAATCTGCATTTTCTCTTATGTTTCCCTTATTTTCTTATCTTTACTTTTCTTTTTGGGGATGTGCGGGTGGGTGTATGAACTGGGGCCCGGGGTAGAGGAATAGAAGCCTTGACTAATTATAACATAATGTTAATTTCTCCAATTTCTGCTTTTGACAGAATGGTTAGAAAAAATGAAAACATCGTCCAATAGGAACTTAAGATGTCGTCAAGTAGGTCAACTGCACAAGTACATATACCAACACCGCCTACTGTAACACTAATGCAAAAATAATTTATCTCAGAGCTGCAAACACAAACCTCTGGCATAACCCTCTTGACATAGGCAGCAATACCAGATATTAGACCACCACCGCCCACTGGCACAAAAATTGCATGTACCGGGCCTTGTATTTGACGCACAATCTCCATCCCAACAGTTCCTTGCCCCGTGATGACATCTGGGTGGTCAAAAGGAGGTACAAAAGTACGATCCTCCTCTTCACCGCGTTTCTTGGCATATGCCTGTGCCTCATCATATGAATCCCCCACAAGAATAACAGTAGCACCCAATCTCTCAACTGACTTCCACTGAATATTAATAATAAATAAATAAACAAACAAACCAAATTTAAAATAAGTAACACGAAATGAAAAATAAAGAAAACAACAATAAACATAATTTAACCTTAATTTCTGGTGTAGTGGCAGGCATAACAATCACTGCTTCACAACCTAGCCTCTTGGCAGCTAATGCAACCCCTTGAGCGTGATTTCCAGCAGATGAGCAGATAACCCCTCTTTTCAACAGTTCCTTTGGAAGTTTAGCCATCATATTATAAGCTCCTCGAAGCTTGAATGAGAAAACCTACATACAAATAAGCCCAACACCCATGCTATGTCACTCCTACACCTTCAATTCATAATAATTACTTCGAAACAGTGTTATAGAAGCCAACATGCCATAGCATTTCGCATTTCAGTTTGAATTAATCAGCATAAAAAAGGAAAAGAAAAACAGAAAGATGAATTGGCCTTGCAAAGCAATAAGAATTTTCCAGTGATCATGCTCAAAAAGAAATAATATTCAGAAGGGGGAAAAAAAAGGTGAGGAAATAAATTAAATAAATCGACATAAGAGAGTCACAGGCTGCTAAACCCACAGACCATCTTTATTGGAAAGAATCTCAAAATTGAGCAGTAGTTGTTTGTAGTCAGCTTGAATTCAAAAACTGAACTGGGTACCTGTTTCGGGATATTGGCTTATTGACAGGATTAGACCTAACGCAACTATTAATGCTTCATTAAACTCAAATAAGCTAATTTAATTTTGCTTATTTTCATTTTAATGAACTTTTTTCTATCATTTGATCAAAGTTATTTACTTTTTGGAATCCTCTCAAGGAGACGAACTGGAAAAGTAAAAAAAAACAGATTAAAAGATTAAAAAAATTCTGAAAAAATCAAAATATGCCAAAATAAGCCAATAAGCCAAAATATTTTTGCTTATTTTTACGGTGACTTTTTTGGTTCCTCTCATTTAGACAATCGAAAGAGAAGAAGAAAAGCCAAATAATGCAAATTTATCTCAATTCTGGACATTTCTTATCAAAGCTTCCATCTTTTTCATTGACTTAAACCAACTCCTCAAGAACTCTAATGAAAAACAGAAAAATCAAGCTGAACAGCTATGAAATTTTTTCTTCTCTCACAACAACACAATTAACGTTCAATTATAAATTTCAAAAAAAAAAAAAAAAAAAACCAAAATCGCCACATTGCGAGCAATAACCATTGAGCAAAATTGCTAAAGTTAACCTATCAATTATGGGAAAAAAATTAAGCACAGTAGTCAAACCTCAAATTCAGCAATTGAATAGCATTACTAATATTAGTTCGACTTCGTGAACTGATTTAAAACACAGAAACAATCATTCATCTGATTCATATGTTTTGATTAGAAAAATAAAAATAAAAACAAAAACACTAATATGTGATAAATTCTGTGATTGAAATCTGTTTACTTACAAATTTTCTACCAATATACATGTGTGCGTATAAATATATTTAAAAATGCATGGATCAAGATGACTCACTGGCTGTAAATCCTCTCTCTTGAGCCACATATTCACCCCTAACCTCTCTGAGACCTTGGTCGCCAGCTGCAACGGCGATTCGACCGTGACATCATAAACCCTCGACGCGAGTATGTTCGTCAAGTACTCCATGGCATTGAGATCCGCGCCGCCGCCCTGGACGGGATCCCGGTCCGGCACGGCGCCGAGAAATCCAGCTGGGTACTGTAGCGAATCGGACGAGACTCGAAGCAGCGACGCCGTGGACAGAGGCGCCTGTAACGGTTTTTCGCGGGAAGTAACGGCCGGTTTTGAGGAGATCTCACCCGTCTGTTTCGAAGAAAGCGTTGCGAAGATGAACGGTTTGATTTTGGTGGCGCGGTTGCTCCTGAAGGTTTCGTTGTTGGGGGCTTGGATTGGGTTTGAGAACTTGGGGCGGCATAAATGCGGTTGCGGTGAAGCGAAACGCAGCGCCTCCATGGATGAACGCAGCGCCTACATGGATGATACGTTTAGAGAGAGGGAGAGATGGCTGCGTTTAGAGAGGGAGGTGCCTGCCGCCGGGGCAAAACAATTCAACCAGCTTAAAAAGTTGGTTTTTTCTTTCTTCTTTTTTTTTTCTTTTTTCTTTTTTTTTCTTTTTTAATTTTTTTTTTTTTTTTTTTTTTTTTTTTTTTTTTTGTATATTTTGATAAAAAAAAATAAATTTGATTTAAAATTCATTAGTTAGTAACTTAAGTTTTAAGTTAATTTTTTTAAGTTAATTTTTTAGATAAAAAATTAATTATTTTATTTTTTATTTAAATTAAATAATTTTACACTTATATTTGTTTGATATTAACAATTATATATATTTAATAGAGACAATAAATAAGTTATGAATAATAGTATTATTATATTTTAAAATTGATTATAGTTTGAATAGAATATTTTAGTAGTTAATACCTGTTTGAAATAACTTTTACGCTTAACTTTTAAAATGTTTAGTTTTTTTAAAAAAATAAAAAATAAAAAAAGTGAAAGTGTTAGGAATAATTTTTTGTAGTAACTTTTTGATTTTTTTGTTTTTATTGAAATGTTTAAAATACCTTTATTTTTAACTTTTAAATTATAGTATTTAAGATATTGGCACGACTTTTTTTCATTTTATGAGTAAGGTTGACTTTTTATGTAAGAGTATTAAAATAATTTTGTTAAAAAAAAAATTGGGGTGTTTTGGATATGTATTGACTTTTTTATTGGATTAAGAGACGAAAAAAAGTTAGTTAACTTTTTTTGAAAACCAAATAGTACAGCTTAAAGGCTAACTTTTTTATTAAAAAAAAAAAGCCAGCTTAGAAGCTAGCTCAAACAGGCCCTTAGTGTTTTTATTTAACTTTTTAGCTTTTTTGTTGAGTCAAATGTGAAGAAAAATTATTTTTAATGATAGACCGATCGATTGGTGGTGTCTGCAGGCGAGAAACCGAGAGCAGTGCAAGACCGCTTGATAGACCGATCGATCCGTCTATGAGACCGATCGATCTGTCTATGCGGGGATGCCTTTATAAGCTGCTAGGGTTGCAGCAACCGTCAAGTTTTTGTTTTTTGTTCTTCTGTGATATTCTATAATCTCTCTCACAGATTGTCGAACCACGTAAACTTGTGTTTGCGCGTGAATTGTCTCTTTCTCTCTTCTTCGTTTTTTATTCCGTGGTTATGTGTTTGTGATTGATCTTGGGTGGGATTAGTTATCTCGTTTTAATCCCCAACAATTGGTATCAGAGCTCCAAGTTAGGAGGCTGACGAACATACATGGAAGAAGAAGGCGAATCGACAAGAATCGAGAAGTTCGATGGTACGGACTTCGATTATTGGAGGATGCAGATAGAAGACTATTTATATGGAAAAAAGCTACACTTGCCGCTCCTGGGATCCAAACCAGAGGGCATGAAGGATGAGGATTGGGCATTGCTTGATAGATAGGTGCTGGGAGTCATCAGATTAATGTTGTCCCGGTCGGTGGTGCACAACGTAATTAAGGAGAAGACTACGGCCGATATGATGGCGGCACTGTCAAGTATGTATGAGGCGCCGTCAACAAATAATAAGGTACACTTCATGAAAAAACTTTTTAACCTAAAGATGGCTGAAGGTACACCCGTTGCACAACACTTAAACGAATTCAATACCATCACGAATCAACTATCTTCAGTGGATATTAGTTTTGATGATGAAGTCAGGGCCTTGATTGTGTTGGCCTCATTGCCAAACAGTTAGGAGGCTTTGAGAACGGCAGTGAATAACTTTGCCGGTAAGAACAAACTGAAGTACGACGATGTCAGAAATTTGATATTGAGCAAGGAGATTCGCATGAGGGATTCGGGTGAGGTATCTAATTTGGGGTCGAATGCCGGTACGGCATTAAATGTTGAAGCACGGGGTAGAAGTAATGACAGGAATCAGAACAGGGACATATCTAAGTCCAAAAGAGGCAAAAGCAAGTCCAAATCGAGATAACAGACTGAATGCTGGGGTTGTGGCAAGACTGGCCATATCAAGAAGGACTGTAGGGAGCAGAAGAAGAAGGTTGACGGTGAGTCAGCCAATGATGTGACAGAGAACGTCCAGGATGCCTTGCTCCTATCGGTTGATAGCCCTATTAATTCTTGGGTGTTGGATTCAGGAGCATCTTTTCACATGACGACACACTGGAAGATTATGGACAATTATGTTGCCGGTGACTTCGGCAAGATATATTTGGTAGACGGGAAGGCTTTAGATATCGTGGGTACATGCGACGTCAGAATCAGAGTGCCGAACGGGTTAGTGTGAAAAATACAAAAGGTACGACATGTACCTAAATTGATGAGGAATTTAATTTCAGTTGGAGAGTTAGATGCTGAAGGTCATTCAGTGACCTTTGTTGGTGGCATGTGAAAAGTTATCAAATGATCTATGGTAGTGGCTCGAGGAACAAAGACAGGTACCTTGTGCATGACTACTAGTACAAGGGATACAGTGACATTGACAGATAGCGGTTCAGACACGAGCTTATGGCATCAGAGGCTGGGGCACATGAGCGAAAAATAGATGAAAATTCTGCAGTCAAAGGGCAAGTTATCGGGTTTGAAGTTTGTGGAATTTGATTTGTGTGAGGGTTGCATCTTTGAAAAGCAGCGGAAAGTCAGCTTTCTAAAAGGCGATAGGACACCAAAGCCAGACAGGCTAGAGTTGGTACACATAGACTTGCGGGGTCCTTCCCTAGTTGCATCTCTTGGAGGCTCGCGGTATTACGTAACATTCATTGGCGACTCCAGCAGAAAAGTATGGGTCTACTTTCTGAAGCACAAGTCTGGTGTGTTTGATACCTTTAAGAAGTGGAAAGCTCTAGTTGAGACTGAGACCGGACTGAAGCTGAAGTGTTTAAAGTCAGACAATAGAGATGAATACACAGATGGGAGATTCAGAGATTTCTGTGCAGCTAGTGGAATCAGGTAGGAGAAGACCACTCTAGGAACGCCACAGCAGAATGGCGTGGCTGAGCGGATGAACAGGACACTGAATGAGAGAGCCAGAAGCATGAGACTGCATTCTGGGCTACCCGATTGCTTTTGGGCTGATACAGTGAACACAGCATCCTACCTTCTAAATCGGGGACCATCAGTACTATTGGGATTCAAAATTTCAGAGGAGGTTTAGAGCAGAAAGGAGGTAAACTTATCTTTTCTGAAAATCTTTAGTTTCACGTCATATGTTCATGTTGATTCTGATGCTAGAAGTAAATTGCAACCAAAGTCTAAAATCTGTTATTTTATTGGATATGGTGATGACGAGTTTGGCTACCAGTTTTGGGATGACAAGAACCGAAAGATCATCATAAGTAGGAATGTGATTTTTAATGAACAGGTGCTGTAGAAGGATAAGTCACGGGCTGAGACAGACAGTGCGTTGCCGGAGACGAAGAAATTCGAGTTTATTGACTTAGATGACATTTCTGAGGAAGCCAAACAGAATGGGAATAAGAAAGACAAAAAGAACGTGAATCCACTTGTGGAACACAGTACACCAGTTACAGCAGTTAGGAGGTCTTCTAGGAGCATCAGACCGCCACAACGGTTTTCACCGTCCCTGTTCTACATTCTACTCACTAACAGTGGTGAGCCAAAAAGTTATGCAGAAGCCTTACAGACCGAGAGTTCGATGAAATGGGAGTCAACCATGAAAGATGAGATGGATTCTCTGCTAACAAACCAGACATGGGAGCTGACTAGATTGCCAGCGAGAAAGAAGGCTTTGCACAACAAATGGTTATACAGAGTGAAAGAATAACATGACGGCAGTTGGCGCTATAAGGAAAGGTTAGTTGTCAAGGGATTTTAGTAGAAGAAATGAGTTGACTTCACTGAAATCTTCTCCCCAGTTGTGAAGTTGACAACGATCAGAACAGTGCTGGGAATTATAGTTGCAGAAGATCTATTTCTAGAGCAGTTGGATGTCAAGACTGCGTTCCTTTATGGTGAGTTGGAAGAAGACATATACATGCGCCAGTCTGAGAAATTTGCAGTGAAAGGCAAGGAAGACATGATCTACAAATTGAAGAAGAGTTTGTATGGTCTGAAACAAGCTCCAAGGCAGTGATACAAGAAATTTGATAACTTCATGCAGAGTACCGGGTTTACTAGGCTGGAGGCAAATCATTGTTGTTATGTCCAGAGTTTTAACAACTCGTATATCATTCTACTGTTGTACGTAGATGATATGCTCGTTGCTGGGCCGTGCATCGAGGAGATCAACAAGCTGAAAAAATAACTGTCAAAACAATTTGCCATGAAGGATTTGGGAGCTGCCAAGCAAATCCTTGGGATAAAGATAGTCAGAGACAGAGCTGTAAGAATCGTGAGACTATCTCAGGCAGAATATGTGAAGAAGGTGCTGAGCAGGTTCAATATGGATAGCGCAAAACTTGTCAGTACACCCTTAGCTAGCCATTTTAAGCTAACTAAGAATCAGTCTCCAATAACAGAGTAAGAGCAGGAGCAGGAGCAAGAGCACATGAGCAAGGTTCTTTATGCATCGGCTATTGGTAGCCTGATGTATGCTATGGTCTGTACTAGACCAGATATCGCACATGCAGTGGGAGTAGTCAACAGATACATGAGCAATTTAGGAAAGTAGCATTGGGATGCTGTCAAATAGATTATGAGATATTTGAAGGGGACTACAAAGACATCCTTGTGTTTCATATGGATAAGACTGAAGCTGCAAGGCTACGTGGATGCGGACTTAGCAGGCGATATTGACAGCAGGAAGAGCACTACTGAGTTTGTCTACACGTTGGGGGGCACAGCAGTGAGCTGGGCTTCAAAGTTGCAAAAGATTGTGGCACTCTCTACTACAGAGCTAGAGTATGTTGCAGTGACAGAGGCTGAAAAGGAGATGGTATGGTTACAAGGTCTCTTGAAAGAGTTGGATAAGAAGGTTGACAGAGGGACACTCTATAGTGATAGCCAGAGTGCTATCTTTTTGCTAAAAACCCAGCATTCCACTTCAAGACGAAGCACATACAGCTGCGGTATCACTTCATTCGCTCATTACTAGATAGCAGTTAGTTAAGTCTCCAGAAGATTAGCGAGGCAAAGAATCCAGCTGATATGTTAACAAAAGGCGTCAACATTGACAAACTGAAGCTGTGCTCGACTTTAGTTGGTCTTTAGGGTTAGAAGACAGAAGGTTAGATCACACCGAGTTGATTGGTTGTGTTAATGGTTTCAAAGTGTTGATGAGTTTGATGGAATTTCTCAAGGCTTGAAATAATTTTACTTCAAATGGGAGAATTGTTGAGCCAAATGTGAAGAAAAATCATTTTTAATGGTAGACGGATCGATCGGTGGTGAGACAGATCGATTGGTGGTGTCTACATGCTAGAAATCGAGAGCAGTGCAAGACCGCTTGATAGATCGATCGATCCGTCTTTAAACCGATCGATCCGTCTATGAAACCGATGATCGGTCTATGCGAGGATGCTTTATAAGCTGCTAAGGTTGCAGCAGCCGTCAAGTTTTGATTTTTTGTTCGTCTGTGATATTTTGTAATCTTTCTTTTAGAACTTTCTTTTTCTTGTAACCTTCAATCAATAGTGAAAGTGTGTGATCCCGTGGACGTAGGCACAGATTGTCGAACCACGTAAACCTTGTGTATATGCGTGAATTGTCTCTTTCTGTCTTCTTCGTTTTTTATTTTCTAGTTGTGTGTTTGTGATTGATCTTGAGCGGGATTAGTTATCGCGTTCTAATCTCCAACATTTTTAACTTTTTTGTTTTTTACCAAATGAACCATATTGGCCTTTTTGCATTTTTATCTAAAAAAACGAAAAAAAAATAGAGTTGCCAAACAGGCCTTAAATTCTTTTTCCAAATGTGACATTATTTCCTTAATATTTCTAATATATAAAAAATATTTAATATATATTAAGTAATTTATTTTTATTTTATCTATTTAATAAAAAAGTATTATTATTCTTATTTTATTTAAATATTTTATTATTATATTAATAAATAACGCATTATGTGGAATAATTTTTATTACATGATTTTTTTGATCTTTAATAAAAAAATTAACTTTAGTTCAAACGATAAGAGCATTCACACATGACTCGGTATGGCTACATTTTTGCTATTTTAAGGAGTTAACAAACAAAAACACTTTTTCACTAGATTCGCTAGCACCCCGCTATTTTAGTTTTGGGCTACAGTAGCTCATCAAATCTGTCAAGTTACTGTTCATAGCCAAACGATAGACAGATGAGAAGAGGACGGTAGAGACGCGAAGGGAGGACGACGCTGTGGACACAAAAGGAGGATAACGCCGTGGACGCAAATGGAGGACAATGCCAGAGACATGAAGGGATTGGGGAGGCAACTCTCTGCTGTCCGCAGGTGAACAACACTCACATGTTCAACTCCTGATCACGACACGTGTCGTTCAAAACGACTCAACGGCTTGAATTTATTTTTACAAAAACAATGTGTTGCGATCTGGCAGTCGAAGGCGATTCTCTACTTTGGATTTTCAATTAGTTTTTTGACGAGAATTGTTGGTAGTAACCTGTACAAAAGAGATGTTTGGCGAGGCTCATCGGAGGTCGGCATTGTAGAGGGAGGGTCATCGGTACAAAAGAGATGTTTGGCTAGTATTGGTGTGGATGCTCTAATATTTTTAAAATTTCTCTCCTTACAAAAAATTATAAAAATAAAAAAATTGATAAAAAAAATTAGGTAAGACGGGAAAAAGTATCAAGTTATTTAGCTTAATATTTTTTTCAACTTTAGTGAATATAGATTTACTTTTAGATAGATACGTTTTATTATGACAAATAAAAAAACTAACTGAAAAAATATTTAAAAAAATACCCAAACAGGGTTTTTGGTGAAAATGCTATGAACACTGGCATGTCTAGAGAATAGCCAAGATTAGTGCCACGTCATATTTATAATGTAACTCGGGTTTATGCACTTAGAAGATGGCTGGGATCCCCTGTACCCATTATCTGTCCTAATTTCTTATCCCTAACTAAAAAGATTAAAAAAAAATTGCCAGAGACTTAAAAGTCAAACTAACCCCGTTGTCTTTTCCTCATCTAGCCCAACCCTTGGGTTACTCCATTTGTTTTTGGATTAATTTTTTTTTTTTTTACGATTTGTTTTTTGTTTTTAATAATTTTTTTAATATTAATTTAAATGAGTATACTTTTTAAAATTTTCTTATCATGAAAAAACAAAAAAAATAATTTTTTTAATCAAAATCAAATTTTTTTTTATATAAGACGAAAAAAATCAACTTAACAGGTTTTTTAATTTTTTTTTAATTTTTTTGTTTTTAATTATTTTTTTAAAAATTTAATCATAACGGGCATACTTTTTAGAATTATTTAATCACAAAAAACCAAAAAAAAAAAAAATTTAAACCAAAATATAAAAATAATTCAAAAAAATAAAAAAAAACCTCCAAAAAAATCACCATAGCCTTTTTATTCCAAACATAGGCTCACTCTTTCATTTGTGATATAAAGATAAAAAAAAAAATACAACCGATAGATGGAAAATAATATATTCTAAATAAGTGATTTCTACTATTACACAATCCAAAGGGCCTGTTCACATAATAGCAATAAGATCATATTCATGAGTAAAGTTATTTATTCATATTCAACATTTTAAAAGAGTTATGTTATTTATTCATGAGTTTTTTTTTTTTTTTTTTTTAATGTAAAACATATGGAACTTGAATCTAATTGTTCAATATGAATGAATTGAAGACATCAATATCGAGACTGTTAGAATATTAGATTGATTGTTAGAATATTAGATTGATTTTATTCTGATTTGATTTTATTTTTTATATTTATTGTATTTCTTTTATTATTTATTTCTATTCGCCTATAAATAGTCCATATATTGTACAGTTTTAATATATAAAAAATATATAATATTTTTCTTTTCTTAATTTCTTCAAAGACTAGTGTTCTGACGGGCAATAAAAATTAGCTAGAGAGGTTGACAATGAATGGTATAAATTTAATTCGTGCCAAAATCTCAAAAGAAACCATTCCAGAGATTGATAAAGATTTTGAAACAGAAGAAGCAACGTATAAATTTTATAATTGATATGCATACAAAGTTGGCTTTAGTATGCGCAAAAGTAAAGAACATAAAGACAGGAAGTGGTAAGATAATAGATAGGATTTTTTGTTGCTCTTGTCAAGAAAAGAAATGAAAAATGTTAAAGAACGTTGATAGTTTTATCCATTTTTGGCTTTTTTTTTTCCGTGTAGCTTCAATTTTAGCTTGATAATTTTTCATGACTCTCGGGTTCTTGGCAAGCTCAACCATTTGACCAGATTATAATAACATAATTGGTGCCGACTACACGGAGAAAAATATTTCGAAATGTGCAAAGTGAACAAATTTTTTCATAAGTTTGAAGACTTTTTTTTTAATCAGCAAAAGGATTGTGAAGGAAAAGAATAGGGCACAAAGATGAATAATATATAAAAAAAAACATTATTCTTAAGAAATCTACACAAAATGTTTCATTAGTTCTTTTACAACCCTTGCATTTCAATTCCCTGTGCTCACCATCCGTTTAAAAACCATTCTTTACAAGCTATAGAATTATAATTCCTTTAAGACATTCTTTACATGGTATAGACTTATAATTCCTTTAAGACTAAACAAAATTATTTAACAGTATTGGAAATATAAGCCTTTTTTTTTTAACTTAGCTTGTGTTTGAACTAATTTTTTTTAGTAGTTTTTAGATTTTTTAGATTTTTTTGTAAAAAAGTAAATGTCAAATAATGTAAAAAAAGTAGAAAAAAATGAAAAAAAAAAAAAAAGAAAGCCAAGGTAAGCCAAACTAGTTAACTTTTTTTTTTTATTTTTAAGCCAAAAAACTTGACTTTTAAGCCAGACCAAACACAGGCTTATAAACCTTTGTTTTAACTTTTAACCCACAAAACTTTTTTCATCTTAATTTTTTCTCTCTTTCTCTTCTCTGTAAAGTTTTCCTCTCTAATGGATAAAGTTTCTCTTTATTAAATGTGAGATAATGAGAATGTTTAACCCAAAGGTTAGATAATAAAAAAATGCTTAGTTTGACAATTTTTAATTTTTCACACTAGTATAGGAGTTAAAGAACTCATTAAAAATTTGAACAGATGCTATAAAAATAAGCAAGAGACAGATAATTGAGACATAAAATGGGAAATGTCACACCCTCAACTCCTAAGCCCGTGCAACAAACTCAACCAACCAAAAAGAAAAACCTTTCAACGCAACCTCCACCTAAAGCTTAAAGAACATCTACCTAAAAACATTCGGTAAGGAATTGTTTGAAAAAAAGTAATCAAACCGATAAGGGAGAACGACTTCCAAACCATGATTTGGAAGAAAAAAAAAAAAGAGTACATAAAAGAGAGTATAAAATCTTGGGTAAACACCACTTTGAAAAGTAGGTTCCAAAATAAAAGGGGTAAAAAATTACCCACACAGTCAGACCACTCGATCGGTCCAAGACTACTCGAGCGGTCTCTTATTGCTTTTCGCCCTGCACTGAGAAACCGAGGGACACATTTAACTGCTCGATAGACCACTCAAGTGGTCAGTTCTAGACTCTTTTCTCAAGCCTAGTTTTCAAAAACTTAGCTTCCGCATCAAAACATTCATAAAGATAAGTTTTCCAAGCTACCAATCTTTATAGATATAAGACCAAAGAATAAAGGAATTTCTCTAAACTTTAACGTAACCAACATTTACCCATCGAATAAAATTCAAAGGATACCCAACGTTCTCTCATGTATACAAAATATATATTTATGGCCTTATGGTCTTATAACAAGGGTTACAGCAACTCGAATACAACCACCCAAAAATATGTTAAAAAAGAATTACATGCTTACAACGTTCATCTTCAAAAGATGTTACAACAAGGTATGTAATCCTATCAACATTTACAAAAGGGGTCTCGCAACCACATTCCTTAATCCATAGCCTTCTTCCCACTATCACCGGAAATAGTTTATACAACATGAGTCGAGACTCGTAGGAAAACAATTAACAATGAATATATGCATGATATACGAGGGTGATTATGCGAAATGCAACACATGGTTTTATCAAAACAAAATCCCATTTTCTACCAAAAATCCATTCACATAACCAAGTTTCCTTATGCAAGATAAACTCAATTTCCCTCACAAACCCATCACTTAGCCTTTCATCTCAATTTCATTACACCCATTTCAAGTTCTCAATTTTCACAACTCACGCATACACACATACACATTATCCACATTTTCACATATCTTAACCAACTTGTGGTTTACATTCTAGGAACTGACACCGGACGAGTTTATAAACCCATGCCGCGTTACTATCGATCGGATCACGCGAGGCTTGCTAAGTAATTGTGTATTCTATAACCCACCATGACTAATGCCTTGTTCTCGATTATTAGCCGATGGATAGGTCACCCAATTTACGTAGTTTTTCAGTCTTTCACCGATGAGCTATTTAAGCATAACCTAAACGATCCATAGATCTAAAACCGATCATTTTTATTTCATCACATCACAATTCCCAAGCACGAGTTCAACCTAATATGGTTCCTCTCGTCAACACCCAACACATATAGAGTTAACATCAATTATGCATTAGTAATTTCATATACTTCACACATTTGAGTTTAATTAGCTAAAAACCCCCCAATCAATACTTGGGGTTCCCAAAAACTCATCATGTTCACTTGGTTTACTCAAAACTCCAAATTCATCATCCCATTATTCTATATATCATTAAATTCATAGATTTCATACATGTAAATAGGTTCTTACAATCTAAAATTTACCATCAAATGCTAGTCTAGGGTTTTAAAAATATCATTTTTATATTCTCATATATATATTTTTAAATATACAACTCATATCACATAAATATTCAAGAATAGTCATATATCATACCTTTTTAATACTCAAGTCACTAGAATCCAACCCTCACAAGCTCTAATCACCAAATCTCCAATCGAACGGTGAAGAGGAAGATTCCAACGCGTGCCTCCACTCTCTAACGGGTACTCACTCAGGAGAGAAGCAAGAAATCCACTCTAAAGGAGCAAGGAATGCTCTAAGGGGCCACCAAAACCAACCCTAGGGCTCAAGTTTGGTTCTAGAGAGAGGGGGGAAGATGAGAATGAGAGGAAAGAGCCTTAATCCCGACTTAAAACACCCCTCTGTCATAGGCTGCTCGATTGGTCTCAAAATCGCTCGAGCGATCCCTCGCTAGATGGCACTCCGAGGAAAGAAAAAGTATACATGATCCAAATTTTGTTCCGACGCTACAAGGCTCATTCAATCAATCCACAATGATTATTAACATGATCAAATTTTAATTCCTTCCCATAACTAAACATTAATCTACAATCCACCAAACACCACAACGTTTAATCAAATATTTCAAAATAAAAGGGACCAGGTCCTTACAACCTCCCCCACTTAGAGAATTTTGTCCCCAAAATCAGATATACCTCAAGAGTTAAACAACTCGGGATACTTCTCACGAACTCTGGACTCTCGTTCTCGTGTAGCTTCCTCAGCCCCGTGGTGAAGCTAAAAAACCTTCACATATGTAATGGTCCTTCCTCGCAGAACTTGTTCTTTGGTGTTAAGGATTCTCACCTGTTTCTCATCATAGATAATGTCATCCTCTACCCTCAACTCAGTCTAGTCCAAAATATGAGACGGGTCTAGTTTATACTTACGCAACATGGATGCAAGAAAAACGTTATGCACAGATGCTAACTGTGGTAGCAAGGCAAGACGAAAGGCCACCTCTCCGATCCTATCGAGGATCTCAAATGGTCTAATAAAATGTGGCAATAACTTCTCACTATTTTCGAACCTCATCAAACCCTTCCGTGGTGAGACCTTCAAGAACACATGGTCTTCCACATCAAATGCTGACGGTCTCCTTCTCTTGTCTAATAGCTTTTCTGTCAATTTTGGGCGATCACTAAATGCTTACGGATTACGATGATCTTTTCAGTGATTTCACGCACAAGCTTGCCCTTAATAGGGTCGTCTCACCAACGTCAGTCCAACACATGGGTAACCTACAAGGCCTACTATGCAATGCCTTATAAGGCGCCATCTCAATACTCAATTGATTAACTGCTATTATAAGCAAACTCCACCAGTGGCAAGTGATCCTCCCAAGACTCACGAAAGTCTATAATGCATACTCGCAACATATCCTCGAGAATCTGAATAGTGCGCTCTGATTGGCCGTCCGTCTGAGGATGGAAAGCAATGCTAAGGAGTAGGCTCGTCCCCATGGCTAACTGCAAACTCTGCCAAAAATGTGAAGTGAAGTGGGGATCCCAATCTGAGACGATACAAACTGGCACTCCATGGAGTCTTACAATCTCTCTCACATAAAGCTTGTTAAGCATATTAACTGAATCTGTCACGCGGATAGAAAGGAAGTGCGCTGACTTTGTCAATCAGTCCACCATAACCCAGACGGCATCATGCCCTCGTGGCGACCTAGGAAGTCCCGAAATGAATTCCATAGTTATGTTCTCCCACTTCCATTCTGATACTGGCAATGGCTGCAACAAGCTCGCCGATCGCTGGTGCTCGGCCTTCACCTGCTGGCAGGTAAGGCAACGCGAAATGAAAAACGCAACATCCTTCTTCATGCTCCCCCACCAAAACTGTCGACGCACATCATGATACATCTTGAAGCCACTGGAATGCACTACAAGACGAGAGTGATGAAACTCACGAAGCACGTCGTCACAACACGATTCTGGTACAAATATCCTCCCTACAAACCTCACACTATGGTCAGAGTGGATAGTCCACTCATTGGCATCCTTGCCACTCAAAACCCGTTCTCTAAACATTAAGCTCTTTGCATCTTGACGCTGAGCCTCCATAACGCGCTGAACAAGGCGGGTTGGGACACCGCCGCGAACAATGTAGCACAATCACCAAACCTACCAAGGCGTAGGTCGTACTCGCCAACCTCCTCAAGCATACTCCACTCTATCATGTCAACATGAGTTAACGAACTCAAGGGTCTTCTGACTAAGGGCTTCAGTCACCACGTTAGCCTTGCCCGAATGATACTACAGATCAAAATCATAATTGCCTAAGAACTCCATCCATCTCCTCTAACGCAAGTTCAAGTCTTTCTGTGAAAATAGGTACTTCAAGCTCTTATGATCAGAAAACACCTCGAAATGCTTTGCGTACAAATAATGTCTCCAGGTCTTTAGAGCAAAGACCACTACCGCGAGCTCTAAGTCATGGGTAGGAAAATTCTTTTCATGGGTCTTTAACTGTCTCGACCCATAGGCAACTACTTTGCCTTTTTGCATCAAAATAAAAGGAACTGGGTCTCTACAGGTATAGTGGATCTAAGTAATGTTGTAAGAATTGAACCAAAACAGGTAATCGGCCTAGCTAACAATCTGAATTTATCCATTAAACCGACTAAATAACAAAATCATTATTTAAAAAAATAATAATAATTTCAACCCTTGGTCGAACCGGTTGGGTTTGAGAAATCCCTAATTTCACCTTTAAAAGTTTTTATTGGCTGCTTGATTTCTACTTTTCAATAAATCCCACAAATACTAAAACAGTAAAATCCCAAATAGGCAAATACAAACTTTTCCATTTTCACTTCGTTTGCAAATCGCAGCATTGACTCTTTGACTTTGAGTCTTCGAGAATCCATCGTTGACACTCACTAACGACCAGTGACTGAGTGACACACCACTGCCACCAGCCACCATCGATCACTCCCCCTTCCACTGGACTGCTGTGCTGTCACGCCTCAAACTCTGGGTCACGTGAAATATCCACAAACAATCGTATAAAACACCCAACCCGATATTTACTCACAAATTAAAGCATACATGCATTTAATATATCCGCCAAAAAGACTTATATTAAACGGTTGTAACGCCAAAAAATATGCAATAAGCATACATGATCGAAAAGAGCAAAAAGGAAGACTACTGTTCTTCCGCCACTCCGGCAACCCCGAATCAACTCGCACGACTGGTATCTGAAAAATATTTTAAATTCCACACCGTGAGCCACAGCTCAGCAGAAACTAGACAAACATGAAATGTAAGCTAAACATGCTAGGAAAAACGATGTGCAGTTTTTGACTCACACGAGCTATAAAAAAAATGATTTTATATCTGAACTCATACGAGTCTCAGCGAAAAAACATGTCGAAAACGGTTTTACATAAAGACTCACCAGAGCCTCAAGGAAAACAGTTTTAAAAACGATTTTGTATCACGACTCATCAGAGCCTAGAAAATAA
>JAOTRH010000002.1:7264066-7328142 GCA_034768845.1 Heliamphora exappendiculata
TTTTGGCCATTAGTTACTAGGCTCATTTGCTTACTAAATGAGCTGAGAATGCCTTTGGAATATTGGGAGGCTTATGCCCAGCTCGTTTTCGGCTTGAGAACATGGGACTATAATGCCACTTTGTAATTAAATCAAACTGTCATGGTTCATTTCTTCAGCCTTTTTGTTGTTTGTATGTGGCCATCCTGAGAGAACTGCAAAAGTGGCTTTCGCTGAACCTTTACGTGAGCCAGACCCAGAAGTCATGGCCCAGTTGAAGTCGGTATTTTTTGGTCTCCCCCTTCACTGGGATGAAGACCTAGTTAGGGGGCAATTGAAAGGTTATGGGGAGATTGTGCGTATTAGGCTGCTGGCCCGGAATATGTCAACTGCCTTGCTTAGGATTTTGGATTTATTGATTTCAGTGCACATGATGCTGAGGGCATAAATAACAGACTTTGTTTTCATTGTCTAGAATACGAGTGTTCTTTAGATCAAACCCCAATTCACAAGTCAGATTGAGTCCAAATGTGTTGCCTGAACTTTAAGTTTCATTTGATACACTGAAATTATACAAGAGATTTATTGATGGTAAGTTTTTGTAGGTTATCACATTCTCAATCATGTAGTAAAGCAGAGTAAAAGCTTAGTAGTTGAGAACAAGATGTAAACTAAATCCGTGTATAAAACTTCATTAACAATTTTGTGTCAGATTACATATGGCCCTCGGTCAAAATACCAGGGTAACTCGTCCATTACAGTCATTAGAGACTACTGCTACCATGCCTCGTACTACATTGTCTTCACCATCTCCTACATCTACCCAGGACAGCACCACCATATGTATGTTTTATATATTATATTGGACATACATTTAATATGCATTGCATTGTTTAGAAATGTAATACAAATTGTCTACTAATGAAGTTTAACTTTTTTGGTCTTTTCAGCTACAATCTCTAGAAAAAATCGAGAATCAATTCATAGGAAAAAAACATCGCATATCATAGCTAGTCACGGTGGCATCCCACTCCCTATTGAGATTTCCGATGATGCTGGAGCCCCTATTGGTGAGAATGCCACTAGGCTAGCTAATGAACTCGGGGTACAAATTAGAATGGCTACCCCATTGCAAGAAGTGGAAAAATGGGACGACATTGACGATGCACTCAAAATCCCAATTATACAAGCAACACAAGTATTTCGATTCAATATTTATCATAAAGTTATCTTGCTATGTATGAAAATGAATTCTAATTTGACAATTCATATGTATGTAGGACAAGTTTGGAATTAAAGACTACGACACCAACGAAGTTGTTAGGAGTTGTATTGAGAAAAAATATCAAAATTTTTATAAAGATTGGAAGGCACGTATGAAAAGACATTACGTGGACATGATAGAGGTTGGTGATGACCCGAAGACTAGGCCATACAAAGGAGTAAAACAAGAAGACTGGGAATATATGATTAATCATGTTTGGACATCTGAAAAGCACGCTGTAAGTTTTTTATATTGGAATTGCAATAGTAGTAGCAATATTTAACTTATATATTCTTGAAAATATTTTGTAGATTCGGGCTGAGAAAAACAAAATTAATCGATGTAAGTTGCCGTTCAACCATACATTGGGCTGAAGATCTTTTCCTGCCGCGATGTCCATCAAGGTGATATATTTTTAGTTTTAAAATAAGATATATAAATATCAATTGTTAAATATTCACTAACTCATGGCATAAATTGCATTAGGCAAACGAGAATAGTGGTGAGAAACCCCGCATTTCAGATTGTTTCAAGGACTCCCATACGAGTAAAAAAAAAGTATTTGGGTAGACCTCGTATGTGCTGAATTGCATGCAAATATATTCAAGTTTGTGTTCAATTGTAAAAAAAAAAATTTTTTTTTTGTATTATTACTATTTGTTTTAACTTTTTATAAATATTTCAGGCAACGTATGAAAAGTTACGCGAAGAGGCATCACAACCTAGAGTGGAACCAGTTACACAAGAGCAGATGGCGATTGATGTACTTGAAAAACGCTCTGATTACTTAAAAGGATATGAAATTTGTGGGAGGTCGTCATCATCTAGAAGCTCGACTACGCCATGGCAACAAGAGGTCCAAACTCTCCGAGATAAAGTAAAACCATTGAATGAGTTGAACAAGATCCAAGAAGAAATGATAAAGCAGCAACAAGAGCCAATAAAGCAACAACAAGAGACGATTGAAGCGAATAATAAGAAGTTCGAGGCTTTTGCAAGATTTCGTAGTTCGCCAAATGGGAGTGTCATGGTCCCAACGTGATAATGGTAGTGGTGGATCGAGCTCTTCTTGGTAAATTTACTTATAGTACTAAAGAAACTTGTACTAATAATGTGCACTTCAATGCAAATTTAGGTTAGATAATGAAAAGAAAGTTTATGTAATTTACATTTTTTTAATTTTTTTAATTTTATATTTATTTTATAGAGTTTAACAATGATTTTTTTTTTATTGTCCATTTTTTATAAAAATTCTTACAATTTTGTTCTTCCCAATGGGTCACCTTTTATTGCATTGCTCCAACTTAAGCACGCTTAACTGCAGAGTTCTACAATGGTCTCTACTACTTGAGAAAATGCATCATTACTATGTAGAGGTCCAAGGTTTTTTTTCTTCATAGCTCAG
This sequence comes from Heliamphora exappendiculata, assembly GCA_034768845.1. Taxonomy (NCBI): domain Eukaryota; kingdom Viridiplantae; phylum Streptophyta; class Magnoliopsida; order Ericales; family Sarraceniaceae; genus Heliamphora; species Heliamphora exappendiculata. The sequence continues at coordinate 7,266,715 of JAOTRH010000002.1, forward strand.
GAATTTTTTCTCCTTTTCCGATGTGGGATACTAGGATATCACAATCTACCCCCCCTTAGAGCTGCATATCCCCGTGCAGTAGCCTGCCAGCTTCGGTAGCCTGTCAGTCCTTATCGACTAGCCCACTCAGTAGCTCGTCCGCGCGTCACGTGAGACGGCAGGAGCCTACACTCAAAGATGAGGAAAGTCGACTTTGATACCATCTATAATCTCCTGACCCTTTACATGGCAACAATATTGTCTGTTTTAGGCAAAAACTCTCACGCTTTTGTTCTTCCCATGAGGTCACCTATCATTGTATTGCTCCCGCTTAAGCACGTTTAATTGCAAAATTCTGTTAGGATTTCTATCACTTGAAAAAAAGGTCTCGTTGTTATGTAGGGGTTCAAGATTTTTTCTTTATAGCCCAGAAATTTCTTCTCTCTTTCTGATGTGAAATACTAAGATATCACATTCGATCGATCTGTTAAGCGGTCTGACACTGCTTACAGTTTTTCGATATTTTTTATTTCTTTTTTGCTGCGCTGCAATATTAAATTACAACTTTAAAAGAATAAGTGTCAAAATATCAATTAATAAAATATAAATAATTTAAATAATAATTTATCACAAATTTTTCAAAATAAAAATAAATTAGACGATGGTTAAAATTCTTAACAGAGAGTATCATGAAGCCCAATTACTACAAATAAGTGCCTAGAACCCCGATTAGCCGTTGGGTCGTAAGACACTGATCATCAATCATTGAATTTGTGCAACTAATGTTATCTACCTATAAACTTTATTCATAAAATTACCAACAATTTAAAATGAGTTGTACAAATTTATTGAGAAATAGCGTAGTATTTATCCTTAAATTATTCTATTATCAATCAAACATCATTTGGTACAAAGAAATAGTATAGTAATAATCTAATTCATAATATTCTATGTACTAATAATATGAATACACTAAGGCTCTGATTGGAAACTAGTTTAAAGACTTTTTTTTTTTTGCGTTTTTAGTCAAAATGCAAAATTTGGTTCAAAGTATGTTATTTGGTAATTTAGCTTGAAAGCTAATTTTTTTGAACTTATTTATTTGGATAAAAAGGTAGTTTTTATTTTTTGTTCAAGTTTGACAATTTTACCTTGTATTATATTTGATATTAACAATTATATGTAGTTGGTAGTAGTAGTAAATAACTTATGAATTAGTGATATTATTATATTTTAAAAATGATTGGAGTTTAAATAGAATATTCAACCAGTTACTGTTTTGATTTGATTTTTTCATTTTTTAACTTTTTAATTTTTTATTAAAAAGACAATGTTGATTTTTTTTTACGTTTTTAACCAAAAATCTAAAAAACTAGAGTTGCCAAATGAACTCTAATTATTTTGTAAAATTAATCCCTCAACCAAACGTCCCATTTAGATTTATTTTCAATTGTAAGCATTGGACATGGATTTAAGGCCTAAAGAATGAATTTGCCAGTCAAACGAATAATTTTAAATTGAATTTGAATTTTGGATGACTTGTACTTGCTTTGGGTCTTTGAAAGATTAAAACGACGACTTTACCTTCTTTGGCAATTTTAAGAATTGTTTTTTTTTTTTGGTAAAAAACCAATCTTTAAGCTAGTCTATTTAGCATTTTAAAAAATTTCAATAATTTTTTTATTTTTTAGAAAAGTAAGTATTTTTTAGACTGAAATAACTATAATATTCTAATTTAAAAGTCAATTTTTTTATTCAAAAATAAAAAGAGCCATGCTCTTATGTCAAACAGTGCAATTTTAAAACAAAGAAATAATGGCATATTAAATATTTTAACAAAACACCAAAACAAAAATATTTTTAGAAAATTATTCTAAATAATTTAGCTTTTTTTCTTTTATCTTCTAAAAAATATTGAAACAAGTTAATTTTTTTTTAGATATTCCATACAAGAGCTTTATATGAGCCAGCAAATCTTTGAGCATTTGGGCTTTTGAATTTTAAAGCAGGTGTTGTCAGTTAAAAGCCACATGGTCTGATTTTCAAGCCGACGGAGAATTTCATTAAAGTCTAAATTGGCAACTTGGTTTTAACTAAACTTTTTGTTTAAAATTGTTTTAAGTTAAATAAAAAAAAATTGCTTGGTAAACCGTATTGATGACTTTAAGTTAAAAAGTAATAAGTTAAAAAAACTTGACTTAAAGTGGCTTTAAACTAAAAGAATTTTAAATCAAAAAAATTATTATAATTTTTTAAATTTATTTATACATAATTTTATATTTAATATAGATCTTGTTTGATAAATTTTTAAGAGTACATTTTAAATATATAATTTTTATTAAAAAAATAGATGTGTATAATAAGAGTTACGTATTTCTAAAAAGTATATAAAATTATATTATATAAAAATGAAACAAGGCTGAAAGTTTTTGAGTTTTTAAATGAGACTTTTTGGTTTTAAACAAAAAGACAAGAAATCTTATTTTAAGCCAGTTTCCAAACGAGTCCTATGCCCATGGGAGGTTTTTTTCTAGCTTCCTTAACTTAGGGGTGTACAAACAAACCCCCAGTCTACTCTAATCTGTCAACTCAATTCAAATCGGGTTATGTGAGTGAATGAATTGAGTTAGATTTATTGAATAAAAAAAATAAAAAAATAAGTTAGTTGTAACTTATATTTTTTCAACTCACATCAACCCAAATCAACTCGACCCGCTAAAAATATATTAGTTATCGTGTTCCTACCTACGACGAATTTTAACTTTATGTACATGTTTATATTTATAAAAAAATTTTATAATTCATAAAAAATACATTATAATATTTATAATTTTAATTACTAATTTAATTATATATTGTTAATATTTTTTAACAAGCATACAATATAAATATTATTGTTAGAGATATTTAATTATATTATTATTAATATTATTGATTTACTACTGTTATTTTTCAATTATTTTTTACTTGACGTATTAAATATAATTTTTTTTAAAAAATAAATAGCAATAGGTTTTATTTTTTAGAAGCAAATTTTAAAAAAATATTATTAAAATTTTGTAATTTCTTAATTCGCTAAACCGCAGATTGAAATTGTCAAAAAATACACAGATTTTGATAGTCAGTGAGTTGGTAATGAGTTAAAAAATAATCATTCACTAAAAATAAATTGTTAAAAAACGATCATCCCCAAAGATAGGTTGATTTTGATTTTGAACTGTATTCTTCTCCTTGAAAACCATCAATAATTCTATTAAACCAAAAATATTAAACGGAAGACATAAAACTTTTTTCCTCTCTTTAAACAGTTGTATAAAAATAAAATCATGCACTAATGATAAGAAATTAATTAGTTCAGAGTTCAAACAGAACAGCACATCTATATTGAGGAAGATGGAGGAACCATATTGACAGCATTGCTCGGATTAAGAGGCAGCACCCATTCTTGAATCTCTAAGAAGGAATGCTAAGCTGTTCATAAAGGGCCATCTTGTTTCTTGGAGGTGCTTTTGGCCCTCTTTTCTCTGTATCATTCACATGAAGCCTTGGAAACATAGGTCCCATTATTTTAGAATTTGTAGATTAAAAAAATACCAAGTTTATATTACAGTTTCCATTAATCCATGGATAGTTAAACCAAACCCATAACACTGTCGAATCATAAGATGACGGCAGCGAAAGACTATCGCGGCGGCGGAGTAAGAGGCTCGCGGGGCAGAAGAGGCTTGCGGCAGCGGAAATAGAGTGGCAAAAGAAAGAGGAACAGGCGAGAGGGCAATGAGCAAATATAGGAAATGTGTGTGTGTGTGTGTGTGTGTGTGTGTGTGAGAGAGAGAGAGAGAGAGAGAGAAAGAGAGAGAGAGAACCTAATTTTGCAAAGGGGTGGAACGGGTCTGTAAAGGGAGGAGGAATATATCTATTTTTGCAAAGAAAGAGGAATAGGCGTGAGTTGTGCAAAATGGGCAGAATTCAGAAATAGTTACATACAATCTCTACCCTTGATTATAAAATAAGAGTAAATCTCAACATTTCAACATAATGTGTCTCTTAAATAATTCAAAAAATTAAATTTTTTATTATATATATTTTCTCTTATACAAACTAATTTCAACTATATGCTAACATTTTTTTAAAAATAGTTACAATTTCTGTTACAATTATTTTTTTAATTATCATTTATAAGCTATTAATTTTAGCACCTTTAAACACCATCGTAGCCTCTTTGGAATCGTTTTTACTTTTGATATTTCGTCTTTTCAGAAGCAAAAATAATAAATAAGTTTGACAAAACATAGTTCTCATATCGCTTCTATTTTTGTGTGAAAAACATCACCTTTTTTTTAGTATTTTCTTAATAATGGACGGTCTCTATAAACTTTAGAATATGCACCCAATGAGTTGCAACCTTCAAGTAGATTCAAATACCAACTAAAACTCAAGTTTTGTTGCCATAAATCTATTTATGTACGGCACACAAAATTCATACGTATAATTCGTAATTAAAGATACTATTACCATTTTTTTAAATCACCCAGTGACTTGCAATAATTGTTGAAATTATAAGAAACAAAAAATTATAAAAAAATAGTGATAGCTAGCAAATCTATAGATTGTTCAAATAGTTGAATTAAATAATAACAATTCAATTAAAAATTACACTTATCACATCCTAATTAATACTTATATCCAAATTAGATAATAATCCATACCTAAAGATTCTTCTCAATACAATTTAATCTCAACCAAAATCAATCCAACTCCAATCCCATCATATTGGAAAAAATCATTGGAAATATTTATTTATTCATGTAATTAATAGCGAAATAAACACAGTAAAACCAAACTCAACTGAAATGTATTGCACATAAACAATCAAAGTTAAATTATACCTTCAATAATGCCATAGTGGAAATAAGAAAAGTTAAATTATTTAAAATTTAAAAATACAAATTAAAAGTTAAAAATTGCATATCATTTAAGGTGGACAATATCCACACAAACAATTGAATTTAGTAAAATCACAAAAGTAAGCATTAAAAAAAGTGAACAATATTCCTTATTGTTGAGTGAACAGATCAAAAAACAAAAAAAAATGTCTAGAAAAGACAAATGTACGTAAAATCACTTGAGTTAGACAAAAATGGTTGTTTAATTTTGTACAAATTCAGTCATACTCACTAAAAGAAAAAAAAAAAAGAAAAGAAAAAAGGATGCAATAATACATGATATAAGAAAGTGCTTAAGACACAATTTTTTAATTAAAAACTGAAGCTTAGCTATTTATTTGGAATGAATTTTAATTATAAAGTATCTAATTTATAATAATAATAATAATAATAATAATAAATTGTGTATTTCTAAAACCGAACCCAGCGAGGCAGACACTCGCCCCTACGGACATTTGGGCTAGGCAACAATGTTGTAATGCTGCGGTCTTCCAAGTCAAAGACATACAAGTTTTTATCTTCAAAACGAACAAAGTAGATGCAGTTTGATCTGGTCCCAGCCTCAACCGAAGAGAAAGCCATTCCCCTCTCACTGTCAAGGAAAATTGTGCGTTGGCCTATACTTTCTACCTCAACCCATTCCATCTTCGAAAACTCTGCACGGAACACTCTAAAGAACGAAACCTCCAAACTAAATCCCAAGAAAATCTTGTCAACGAACAGGAGCTCATTCTCACTTTCAATCAGATAAGGCGCCGAGCACGTAGTTAGCCGTGGCAATGCAGAACATTGCCTATCTTTCCCTATTAATTCCCTAAACTGGAGAGATTGGCCGGTGAAGTCAACAACTACCAAACCATGCCCTGGTAATGTCAACCAATACACTTCTCCTTTGAAGGTTGTTGCAGCCCAAGGCATATGCGCATCCACTTCAAACTCTTGCTTTATATATTCAACATCACCAGGCCGACAGAAATTAACACACTCATCCCTGCGATTAATGAAGATGACACGACAGTTAGGATCACTTGGGGCTGCAGACAGGATGCAACTCTGATCCTCAGAGGATGATTTCAGTTCCGGAAGATGTGCCTTTTCCTTGGAATCGAGATTGAGAAGAAAAAAATCATCGGATTCACAATCTTCCAACACCAACCATCCAAAATTACTAGTATGCATGTATTTACCGCACATATCAGGTATAATTCTAGGGTAGTAGCGATTTTCTGAGATACTGAAAAAAGTTTGCCTTTCTTGGTGTTTTCCATGACAAATTACAAGCCAAGGGCAAGGTTGGTGACGAAGAGGAGGGCGAGAATATGCATCTTTTTTTTCTTGATCAGACGCTTCCATGTTTTTATATCTTGTCCTTCCTACATAAATGAACATAAGAAACCTCTATGTTAATGGTGCAAAAGGCTGTAAAATTAATTTTAACTATTAAAAACATTAACAGCACTACAATGTAAATAAATTTACAGGTGCGAGGAGATTGATTCATCGGAAAGGTAGATCCTATATGGAGACTATTCAAATATAGGTGCTACTACAAACAGGAAATTATAAAAAATAAATAAATAATTCCAATCTAGGAGATTTCTATCATCAACATGAGTAGATACTCTTAAGAGTTCAAACCACCTCATATGCATGAAAAAATTCCACAATTTGGACAAAGAATTATTGGTGAAGCCGTAGATGCATATAATTGAGGAACCATCATTAATTTCATCCCTAGTCTGCCAAAATTGATTCAACCATGCACTTTCCAACGAATTCGGAATTGCTAAAGATCATTATTTTTATTAAATTAAAAAAAAACAAATAAAAAAAAAACAAATAACTACAAAGAAGCATAATTTCATTCCCATCAATGTTGATTAAATTTTTCATGTTTGCTTTTGATTTTACTATATGGATCATTGTAAGAATGGACTAGGATTCTACAACCTTTACTCAAAAGCTAAAAGTAACAACATTTTACATATTTTAATAAAAAGAAAACAAGCTACTACAAAAAATTATCTCAACCACTCACTTTTTTTATTCCTCTATTTTTTTTAAAAAAAAAAAGCTAAACCTCTAATAGCCAAGCTTATATACTAAAAGCCTCTCCATTGACAGCAAGGGATTACTTACTTGGCTTAAAATTATATTTTTCTCTATTTTTGTACATTCAAAAATCAGTGAAATATGTCTTGAATTTTTGTGTCACGAGATTCTTACAGGATCCAGTGACTTTTAATGCATTGGATTGGAGGGATATGTAATTTTCGAAATATAGAATTAATCCCCTGCTCAACAATTTTCAATTCATTGCGATGGGCAGGGACGAAACCAGACTTTTATATCTCCAGACCAAACAAAAAAATATTTTTTGCTTATTGACATAAATTATCCTATTTTTTGTCTATTGACAGTCAAAGACTACGATCACAATTCCTATAGACATTAATAAATAATAATCAACAATCAACTGTCTCTATCAATAACCAAAGACTACAATCACTGTTCATTCATTTTAATTCATCAGGGATAGTTCACAATTTCTACATTAGGAATTTTAGAAATCAATATTTAAAAACTTAGAATTTAGAAGAAATCAGGAAATAGAACAAATATTAGAGATTTTTAATCAATAATAGTGATCTTGAACTTTAGTTGGTTTGTTTTAGCCCATTTGGTGGTTGTTCACAAATGTTAGTTGGTTAGTGAGAAAAAAGAATTCACTTTTTCTAGGGTTGGCAAGCAGAGAATGCGAGAAGCTAAAACACAAGCAGCAGATTATTTGATCCTATAACTCGCTGGAGCAGCATTAGGAATTCTTGCTAAAGTGAACGATCAAATATTTGGGGCTCTTGGTTATACTTATACCGTCGTTGCTATTTGTAAGTAGACAACACAAATCCAATAGTTTTATCATGTTGCTTTATAATTTATCTTTCATTTTATGATCTTATTGAATTGGGTTTTCTTTTCTTTGTGATAGTTAAGAGAATAAATCTTGTAAATTTACCTCTTTCAAATGTATTTTGAATGTCAATACGATCACCTTCCACATGACATGACACTTTGCAACAGCTATGAAGATGCTATAAATCTTTCATTTTTCTATTTTTCATTTTTAAACCTTCCTTCATTGCTATTTACTTCAATTACCTTGAGTTGCAGCACTTCTATGCAAGACAGCAATTTTGAGATCATTTTCGTTGGACAAAATACACTATTAGAGAGAAAGTGCGTCTGGCATGAGTAGTCTAGCTTACTTTCTGTCCAAGGACAAAATAGACAATTTCAATACAGTCATCAAGCCTTTGGTATATCTCTCCATGTTCTATTTCTTCACCAACCCTAGATCATCCTTCCAGGACAATTACATTGTTTTGCTCTGCCTTTATGTGACTGGCATGGCCTACGTATTTGACATCTTGCTCGAACCTAGTCCGGCCCAACTGGTATGTTTTTTCTAAGGTCATACCAGTATGTATATCTAATCAACATAAATATTATGATATTGTCAAAATCTTTTCTGCTGATTAACCACTTCACTCCTGCAGTGGTGTGTTCTTCTTCCAGTTGTTTTGACCCTCATTGCAAACCAGGATAAAGGTGTCCTGTTGCAAAACTCTTGGGAAACTTTTGCTACCCAAAGTGGGCTTTAGAAGCTTTTGTCATTTCAAATGCTGAAAGGTAATGTAACTACCCTTTCTTTCTTGTAGAGTAATTTACAGTGATGCATTTACCAGAAGGCAAACAAGTTGCACCCTCTTCCACCTATACTATTCTTGTTGAACAATATTCCCTCATCTTTTATCAAGGATTGAGAATTATATACCATTCTTGAAAAGTTTCAATTTTCGGATGTTTTGTGATGATATTTTACAGAAAGTGATTAAGTTGGCTGATACATCTTGGTCCTATTTGTAGTTCATTTACGTTGCATTTGGTAGTTAGAGAAGCATATTTCTCAGATTCATCATGTTCTCTTTCTCAGATTCATCCTGTTCTCATGCAACTTTTGTTTTTATAAAACTAAACATTCACAATAGGTAATTCGTGCAATATCCGATATCTAAAAAGTTTGCTCCCATTCTTCTGGTAAAAGATACTTTGACAGGTAATGCACCTTAGTTTGTCACTTTCAACAGTCACAAGAAGTCAAATAAAAAGGTGGGGGTATTTTGGGACCATATTCTGAATTTGTTAAGGCACCTCGGTGCCATCAAACCATTATACAAAAGTAACAACCACTGGAGCTCACTAAAAATGGCTAGTTAGGAGGTGACAATTGGGTTCACTACTTCTACTTATATACCCAAGATCACTCATGTGAACTTCCGATGTGGGATAGGGTATTACAATAAATAAGACATATTGCAAGGTACATATATAAACAGGTCACCATTGTCTTTAACTTGAAATCGTTTAAATTTTGATGCTCCAATTTAGATCTGGTTACTAAAATGGTTACCTCAAAATGTTAACAAATGTAACAATGCGGTCTTAGCAGTGTATAACAGCTGCCAATAAAGAAATAAATGATAAGACAACTTATGAAAGGAACCATGAGACTGTTTTCTGTAGTATTCAGCGCTAACCAAAATGCAGCTAGCCGGTGAATGTAGTATTCACCAAACTGGGGAATTAATTTAATGATTTGTACATTGAGCTCTTAGCCAATGTTGGTTGGGTAAGTTGTCATTATTTGACTGCCGATGTGATATAAGTATGGTAAAATTATAGCGCGTATAAAACCAAAAATACGCTTAACATGGGATAGTATCTTTTGGATTTGCTAGGTTTGAAGAGGCAATAATCGACCCCTTTCCACTTTTTAGGAAGTCATGCATGTCTTATTTAAAAGTTGGGTTTGGGCTAACCCATTCTTGTATTAAATTAAGATAAACAGAGTTCTTTATCCAATTCAAGCAGCACCCAATTTCTGTAGCATTTGATGTAGTTTTTAACTATAAGTTGTTGTAGATAACCTGTGCTCTTAATTTCTTACAGTTTTTAAACTGCCATGTAATATTTCTTGTTGCTTCATCCTTTAGGTACTCTGGGGTATGGTTGATTAGTCGCTGTGGTTCGTTGATGGTTAGCGGCTACGATCTTCATAATTGGTCTCGCTGTCTCATTCTTCTCATACTCTTCAGTATACTTTGTCGATTTATAGCTTCCTTTTGTATGCTGACCTTCCAAAAGAAGTGAGCACAACTATTTGTATCTTTTAACATTTTTGTATGTAGAAATACAGATAAGTATAGTTTTGATATCCTTGTATCATAATGGCTCTGGTTTTTTCCGACTAGCATTCAGAGGGATAACCCAAAATTACTTTTAGAATTGGCTATAAAAATAGAATTACATAAATCAGGTTTCATAATTGGATTAAGGCTTTTTCTTTGTTTTTGTTTTTATTTCTTGTACATTGTGATGTATATTTCTTTGTAGTTGATTGCTTCTTTTTTTCTCCGGTTGGGAAGAGTTCACGGTTGGTGATGCGTACAACACCGTACTATGCCTCTTAAGTGGGGGCAAGTTCAAATAAATTTTCATAATTCGAATTGTTAAACTTTTAGCATATGTTAAACAGATTATTCATGCAAAAAAATAATAAATTGAGCAGATATTGGTAGTTGAAAAAATGGATGCAAGTATAATTTTGAGAAATGATAGTTAGAAAACTGTGATTTGATCACATGCCTACTTATAATCGATCAATTGTTTTATATTTTTTTTGCATGAATGATTTACTTAACGAGCATTAAAACTCAATAGTTTTCAATCATAAAGTTCAAGATCACTCAAAATAAGTGTTTTTGCCATTAGTATTGACTATACTAGAAAGGAGAAAGAAGCACGTAGTAAGGAGTAATGACCCTAAAATCATAGACATTGCAATTTCAACACAACCAATAAGGACCTTAAAATCATAGGTGGAATTTCTCAGCAACAGATTGGACCTTATTTTGCTGACAATATAACAATAGTCCTAAAAGCCTCTCCATTGACGGCAAGGGATTACTTACTTGGCTTAAAATTTATATTTTTCTCTATTTTTATACATTCAAAAATCGGTGAATATGTCTTGAATTTTTGTGTCGCGATATTCTTACAGGATCCAGTGACTTTTAATGCATTGGATTGGAGGGATATGTAATTTTCGAAATATAGAATTAATCCCCTGCTCAACAATTTTCAATTCATTGCGATGGGCAGGGACGAAACCAGACTTTTATATCTCCAGACCAAACAAAAAAATATTTTTTGCTTATTGACATAAATTATCCTATTTTTTGTCTATTGACAGTCAAAGACTACGATCACAATTCCTATAGACATTAATAAATAATAATCAACAATCAACTGTCTCTATCAATAACCAAAGACTACAATCACTGTTCATTCATTTTAATTCATCAGGGATAGTTCACAATTTCTACATTAGGAATTTTAGAAATCAATATTTAAAAACTTAAAATTTAGAAGAAATCAGGAAATAGAACAAATATTAGAGAATCTTAACCAATAAAATCTATAGAAGTTTAAAGAGAGAGTGAGAGACAAAGAGGTGCTAACCAGAAAAACCACTGCCGGTGTAGCTGTAGCCTGTCGGTGAAAGAGGAGAAGAAGCAGGGCCGAAACTGGCCGAGGGTCGCCTGTATCTCGACAGACGGCAACGAGAGATGAGGGCTGAGGCGTAACCGGTGCTGCAGGCCGACGGCGATTCGATGAGGCCTGAAGAAGGAGCCGCTGCTGCTGAACAGGGCGCCTCTGCTACTTGCTTTTATAGAAGTAGGAACCTTTTGAAAACCTAATCTAAAGGAAAAACTAAAAGGTGATAAAGTGAGAGGAGAAAATCGGACCGTGCAAAATACTCTGAATGGGGATTTATATATGCTTAGCTTGTCTCCAGTTGGAAAATAAACTGGACCAAACAGTTTAAGAGAAACGGTGGCGTTTTGTTTTATTCTTGGAGAAAACAAAAGAGGGAGAGAGAGAAAGAAAAAGAAAGGTAGAGTGATTATTATTTGAAATTGTCAATTTCAAATAATAATATTATATATTATTTCAAATATATTATTATTTAAATTAGTTATAAATTAGACACTTTTTAATTTAAAATTAGATATAAATTAGATACTTTGTAATTGAAATTCATTCCAAATAAATGGCTAAGCTTCAGTTTTTAATTAAAAAATTGTGTCTTAAGCATTTTTCTATATCATGTATTGCATTGCATCCTTCTCTTTTCTTTTTAGTGAGCATGACTGAATCTGTGCAAAATTAAACAACCAAATTTATCTAACTTAAGTATTTTACACACTTTTGTCTTTTCTAGACATTTTTTTGGGTTTTTTGATCAGTTCACTCAATAATAAGGATAAGTGTTCACTTTTTTAATGCTTACTTTTGTGATTTTACTAAATTCAATTGTTTGTCTAGATGTTGTCCTCCTTAAATGAAGTTATGCATTTTTTAACTTTTAATTTGTTCTTCTACATTTTAAATAATTTAACTTTTCTTATTTTCAATATGGTATTATTTGAAGGTATAATTTAACTTTGATTATTTATGTGCATTACATTTCAGACGAGTTTGGTTTTACTGTGTTTATTTTGCTATTAATTACGTTGATAAATAAATGTTCCCAATGATTTTTTTTGAATAAAATGGGATTATAGTTGGATTGATTTTTGTTGAAATCAAATTGTATTGAGAAGTACCCTTACGCACGAATTATACCAAAACAAATATTTAATTGTTATGTAAAGTTGTTTGAGCCAAATGCCAATGGACCCATGCAATTTTGTTGTTTTGTATTGTAATATGCTTTTATGGTTGGCCTGCACAATTAATATGTTGTAATAGTGAATTTGAGTAAAATAATAAAATTGCTTGCATCGTTAATTCAACTATCTTTTATTATCTAATTTGGGTATAAGTACCAATAAGGTGATCCATCAATCTCTGTACCTTTGAGAACACCCATTAAGTCTAAAAAATGGAACCAAAACCTATTTTAGCACAAAAAATGAGCCAACTGCATAAATAATTGAGTGTTTCGGTCTAGTTGGTTTGTTAGTTCTAAAATCACATAACTGATTTTCATTCAAAGAAAAATTAAGGCCATTTTCAAAGAGAACTCAGATATTTTCAAAATCACAAGAGAAGGAAATTGATTTCAAAATAAACTCAAACAAGACGTGGGAATATGGGATTGATTTAAGTGGGAACGAAAAAAAAAAAAAAAAAGTTTCAAAATTACTTTGGATTGCCGCAATAGCTAGTGAGAGGAAGACATCGGAGAAGAGGACAGATAAAATGAAGACAACAGAGAAGAGAACAAGTGAAATAAAGACATTGAAAAGAAGGAGATTTACGTGAGACACAGACATTGGATTGAGAGCCTAGGATTGGTCACTGTTTCACCAACTAGTTGGAGAGGGTGAATGAGTGTGAGAGATGTTGGATTGAAAGATTTGAGATCTTGACAGAGTGAACACCAGAAGACGGAGCTTTAGGGTTTGCTTTGATAAGAACTGAAAAGAAGGAGAGCAAGGGGTCTGGGTAGTGGTGAGCTTAAGAGGTCGCATAGAGGTACGTGAAGGGCTGGTTTGGCTTATGAGGGAATAGTCATATTGTATCACTCATACACAGGAGCAGCTGGAATGAATTCTACCATATAAGCATGGTGATGAGGATACTTACAAACTGGTCAGCCATAAAGGACTAACTTCGTATGTAGGCAAAACCTGGGTAAGCTGGCCAGACCCCATAAATTATTGTCGGCCAGTTGCCAGGTCAGTCGAATGGTCAGACCGAGACAGAAATACACCACTTACCTTATCCTAACCTGTATTGAAATCCCCTCCTGAAATCACGCCTTGGATTACTCTTAACAAGAATTCAAGGATTGGTCTATATCTCGCCCCAATAAAATCCCAAAAAATACGCCGGCTGAAGGTTTATCTATACAAGGAGAAGCATCTTACCATTCCAAGGCACACAATTCATTTTTCTTGAATTCTAGGGGGCTTCCACCTTCTATACAATCTTTACTGATTTTAGTATCGGAGGATTATTAGCCAGCACCCCTCCGGTGTCGAGGATTTCTCACCCTTTCAAGTTCTTGAAACACAGTCGATGCCATTCCGAGGCAGTTCATATTCTAGCATCAACACAATGCATTAATTTGGCTTTGTCAGTTACGTTTTTCTCCATGTGGTAACTCTAAAACTAAACCAAACCAAGAGGAAAAAATTCTTTAAGTTAAAACCGAACAGATCATGTGCAGAACATACTGACCAAACTTCAGTTTGGCCAGCTTGGTTTTTTGGGTAAAGTTTTCAACACATGTGGAGGTAGTAAGAAAAAAGCAAATGTTATTATACCTTCTGGTGTTAGAGCCAATGGTTGGTTGGAATTTGGAAATGTCTAAATTGTTGCATCAGATTATATTTTGTGAGAACAATGAGATAGGGATACCGGGTAAGTTAGTTGAATCAAAGATGGGGACTAGAGAAAGGAAGTCTAAGATTTATGGTGTGAGGGCAGTTAGAGGTTCCTTTCACAAAACAATGGCGGACAGAGAGGCACTGCAGGCCAGTTGTTTTGAGGCTATTTCGACTAACACTAGGACAATAGGCAGAGAATATGATTGAGATTGTGCTATAGTTTGGGGCGAAGCACTTGCAACACTGAGTGTGATTATGGGGCAACTGACTCTAAAGAACAATCAAGTAGTGATGAGACAGACAATAATGAGGACTGTGTTTCGAACATTTCTGGATGTGTTAGAGACCCTATTTGATGATCGGGAGGGGGACTCATCACAAAGATCCAATAGAGAACCCAATAGCAGAATCGAGCCAGGAGGAGGAACAATGCAAGCCAATCTCTGATTCAGTTTTGGGCAATAAGGTATGCGAGCTTAAGGAGCCAACCATTCAATTTTTTCCCCTTTAAGAGGCATGGCTTGCGTTGTATTTCTACTCAGAATTGGAGAAATTTTTTTTTTTTTTGCTGGAAGGGTTAGTCTCTTCTTCATTTTTTGAAGATGCCAGTGCCTCAACATCTAATCCAATGCTGCACTGTGGAGAATGACTTAACTAGAGAATGCATGTGCTATTGCCATTGGAGCTGATTCTCATGCTGCTAGCTTAGAGTCGATAACATGAGGGGAATGACTAATAGAAAACAACCTGACCAACTAAAGGAGGGATTGAGATTTAGAGGATAAGCTTGATTTATTTATTTATTTATTTTTCCTTTTTTGATAAGCAAGCAAACACATATAAAGAGGCATTAAGAGGATGCCAACCAAGAAAAAGTGAGAACCCTTGCAAAAAGAGACAGAGAAGCTCTTCTAAACGGAGGGAAACAACAAGAAAAACCTCCGTAAAAAGACCAATACAAAACCAAACATTACAAAAAATATAACTCATCATCCACTGATGGTATATGATTGATAGAGCTAAGGAGTACTGATTGAAGGAATTGAAGAGGATGTTTCATTTCCTCTTGATAAGGGAGGTCTGGTTCAGTTAGGTCCTTTTATGGATAAGATGGGTTTGTATTTAGTTAAGGCAAACAATTAATAACTTTTTTGTTTAACGTTCAAATAAAATACATCGACTACATATGTAACTTGATTGTTTGTTAATAAGATTCGAAGGATAGAAAAGGTAGGTTGATAACTTACCAGTGGGGAAAATTTGCGGGATGGTAGTAGTAGGTATGGGGATGGGGAATTGAAGAATTTAAATTTGTGGTCAATTATGACAGTAAGTCAAAATCTGTTTTACCAGAAAAAGCTCACCCCTAGAGATGAGCCAAAGAGGTAGCTGGGCAGTTGACCAAGCCAACCCTATATCAGAAGACATGCTTTCTCCTAGATCCCACAGGAATATACCGCGTCATAAGATTATTATTCTATGATTTGGAACACAATTACACAAGTATTGACATTCCTAATCAAAGACAACCATTCAAAATACAAATTTTCTCAAAGCATCCAAATTTCATTCCAAAATGGCCAACTCACTCACAAATGAAGTGGCTTCCACAAATTACAACCCATATATGTAGCAAAAAAAATCTATTAGAAATCAAATCCCAATCAATTCAATCTTGATATATTGAGATCACAGCTCATTTGATAACCAATTTGAGAGAAAAGTTTACTGATGAGAACAACCCTTAACTTCGTGTTTCCAGCTGCATCACAGATTCACGCGGCATTAACTTTTGATAGTAGCTAACCAACTCCAACCTAAAATCAAATTTCACATGTAATTTATACATTATCTTCTGTAACTTCCACCATAACTTTCACTGTGAGGATGGTTAAGTTTGACCTTGCAATGGGATATACTAGTTTTAGTATCCTTTTTGCCCAAGATAAACAGGTCGCTTTGGACCAAAGATTTAATTGTTTCCATCATCTAAAATCTAAGGCTGAGCAAGAAAGGGCTCAGAATGGGCAGTTGAGACCTTATTCAATCAAATTCGCACACTCAGGGGACAATGACAACCTACGAGAGGCGGTAGAGAATGAAGATAGAGAATTTTCTTCACTGACGCCAACAAGTGCGTCAATGAGAAAAATTCATAAATAAGGATAGCGTCCAAACATCACATGCTAGTAGTTAGGATGTGAGCGGACAAAGAAAAGAGAGTGCTCGACCGGAACAATGACTCCATGTTGAAAGCTCTTTCAAATAGCATGAGCGTTGAAAGTCTTCAATTAGACTAGAGCGTTAGATCCTCTGGAAAGTAGTCACTACCTGAGCCACATAACTTTTAACAATGACCTAAGATTTTGTTTCTTCTCCACCTGTGATGACCCAACGACCCGCACCCGATAAGGTCTACAACAACCTCTGTTAGAGTCTAACAATGCGGCCCAAAAATCATGGTAGAAAGTTACTTAAGTATCTTGCTCTCACCACATCCTCATCACGAAGTGGGACTGCCACCACGCCACCACCGGACATTTGGCCAGCTGGCTACCTCTTCCTTTCACAAACTAGAGTGTTACATCCCCTCCCCCCATTGGGATTTTCAAAACAAAATGGGTTTTGTTTTTGGGTTTTTCAAAACCTTCCATGTTCCTTGAGAAAGCCTTAACAAAGCATTTATTACTTGTCTCACCTTGGAAATATAAAGGAAGGTATGTGTGTGTGTGTGTGTGTGTGTGTATATATATATATATATATATATATATAGAGAGAGAGAGAGAGAAGCCTTTTTAAAGCTATTGCTTTAATAGCACAAGCTAAGCTCATAAGTGGCTTCGCTAAGACGGCACTTCACACCGTCACAAGATTCGGCTAAACTAGTGCGCACTGGCTTACTAGCACTTGCACACGTGCTTGGGCGGAGCAATGGGTTGTTTAGCATTTGATGGTGCACTTTCCGCAGCACGGATGCATCTGTGCAAGGCGGCATGGAGGTGCTTTTCTATTTAGTATTTACCACTTGGAGCAACGTGGCGATGATGTGACAGACCATATCTGGTTGCGTTGATGGTGTGGCGTTGGTGTTGGCGTGGCCTGCAGTTTGCACCACGTGGAAGGTGAGTTAGCCAATTGCCAGTCGGTTATTGGTAGTTACAACTGCCTATTAGATCGTAGTTGTTGATTCATAACCGTATGATCGGATGAATCAAGAGACACCTGTTCAGATCAGGTGTGTCCACTAAAATACCCATACGGTGTGATGTACAATCCACAACGCTCAAAGATAATTTGGCGGTCAAATCTGAATTGGAGCTGATCGGATGCGATCAAGGCGTAGGTGCGTCACCCACCCGATGAGGCTTGCAACTCTATAAATAGGCCACGGATCCAACCATTTGAATTCATACCTTTCACGTATAAATTAGATGTGCGATTACTCTCTCTCCCTCTCATCCGTTAAGGGACCAACCATCAGGGGAGTTTCGAGTATTCGGGTTATTATACTACATTGAACGCACTTCTCTTATGTTAATTGAATGTACATTAATCCCAATCACTGTTATTTACACTATGTAAAGGACATTAAAAATAATTATGACAAAGTGAAAACGAAAATAACATAGAAAAATAAACTAGATGGTATAAAAATTTCCCTCTATTTGTTAAAAAACCAGAAACTTCTAATTGAATTTGAGTGACAAAGAGATGTACTAGGTTTAACATAACAAATGATGAAAGGAAACTAGTACGGTTATCCAGAAGAGATGCTATCTCATCGGGATATAGGTCGAGCATAGCACGTTTTGTGTTGCTTGACGTTTTGAATCATTGCTTCCGACCAGACAAGGGGAAATAGATGATGCCAATGAAGTAAAAGAACCTTTGCTATGCCAAGTAGTTTGGTCCTAATCATCAAGGGAAGGAATTTGAGTTTATAACTAATGTACCCAACTTCAGTAACAGATACTTCAATAAGCTATCTGTCCTTGCGAAAATTGAGAAAAGTAAAACTATTTTTTTTTACATAAGAAAAAATAAACATATTTCATGAAGCAATAATCACAAATAATAAAGCACGTTAAAACATTCAAGTACCTGAACAGTTTGACAGACTAGGGATTATTTTGAATAAGTTCAGGTTACATGTTTTTGATATAAAGTTCAGTTACACTACCCAGGGTCCAACTATGTTGTATCAATTTTTTCTTTTGGTTCAAACCAGGTTACATGAATGAGGACTGTAAACGGTACACTTCATTTGCCCTAAGGTGAAATGAAGCTCCCCCAAAATCTAAAATGAGTTAACATGCTTCAAATCTCAATAGCCTTCATACTTAATGATCTTAGCCAATAGCCAAAATAAAAGGGGTAAAAAAACGCACCTGAAGCTTTTATAAATAAAATAAATAAATAAAAAATCTTTTCTCTTCCCTCTTTTCTTGTAGCCCAAGAGGTGCCATAGCAATGATAGCATACTTCCAATGTTCGTGGTGGGGGAAGTTCAACCCCCACCAAACGTAATCTCAATTTGCTCTTGGTGGAGGGCGGTTCAAGCCCAGCCAAAGCAATATCTAAGGTATGTTTATTTTATTTTTTTCTGACTCATACTATAGATGTATGCAATGAAACTATTACACATCTATTTTCTTTTATAAATCAGTCTTCATATATATATCTTACAAGTGAAACAACAAAATGGAAAGGGAAAGGAAAATAAAGAAAGGGAGCCAACAGTGGCTAGCAAATATAGAATATGCAAAGGACTTTCTACCTTGAACACCGTAAGGTTCATTTATTTCTATATCAGAATCATCTGCAGGATTCAGCTGCTTGGAAAGAATATCAATTGGCCTTCTACACCCATCTCACAGCCAAATCTCTGACCTAAATTTGCTTTGATCCAGAATATTAGAAACAGTAAACAGAAGAAAAACAAAATAAGAAATTATAATGTGTTAAAGCAGTGAAAGGAAAATTGACAAAGGAATAAAATGTTGGAATCATTGCATTGCTGTGCCAAAGGAATAAAATGTTGAAATCATTGACTGTACCTCTTCTTTTTTTCCCAGTCTTGGAACTCTGCCCTAGCACGTTCTCTGGCCAATAAAGCCTGGTGGGAGGGGAAAAAAAAGTTATTCGACATCAAACTACACCTGAACACAATCCAAGGGGGAAGGGAAAGGAAAACTTAATTTTAACTTTCAATGTAAAATTGTAAATAATTCTTCCTACAAACAAAACAACATTAGATTAAACCTAATACAAGAACATGCAAACCAGCATACCATTGCTGCCTCATGTTGTGCTTTCTCAATATCCCTTTCCTCTCTTCTCTTTTTCACTTTTTCAATCTCTGCATTGCAATATTATAGAAGAATACAAATCAACAACAGTAGATAACCACTAGCCTGTTAAAGCTATGCGTGTCAGCTACTCAACAAACCACACAGTTTGTTTCAGCAAACTTGATGGATAACAAATCCCAGAACAGAAATCACAAATCATGAAAAAATATCAAGTAAAACAAAAATCTCAATACACAATTTATTCAAATTTCAGGGGAGAAGTTATTAAATGGGTAGCAAATGCCAGCCTTTTGATGTGGTGTGCCTAGTTAGTACATCCACACTATGTATTCATAATTTTAAAATGACTTTACAATGGCAGAAGTAATTATAACACATTAGCATAACCTCACATTAAAATTACACATATTATACATCTATTAGATTGGCACACCATATCAGCATGCTGACGTGATGCGTACGGATAAGTTATTAAATAGGAAAGGAATGTCAAGTTGCATCTTGATTGTGCCTAACTAATACATGCGCGCCATGTATTCATAACTTTAAAATAACTTTATAATAGGAGAAGTAATTATAACTTATTAGTATGATTTCGCATTAAAAAAACACATATCGTACATTTATTAGATAAGTACACCATATCAACATGCTCACTTGATACTACCTATTCGTAGAATAATTTATCCAATTTCTTGAAGAAAGTGTCTTTTACGGCTTGAAAATGTAGATATGATATAAATGTACCAGTGAATGGCATTCTTTTGATAATGCTGTCATGTCCTCCACTGATTTCCAATATTTGTTGCTGCTATTTAAATTATGGCTAGGCCATTAAGAAGGAAATTATGGCTTGGGCTACAATTTTGAAACACCTTTCTTCCACAGAGGCAGTTCTTCAAGAAATGGTTTGAACGAATAAGAAATATTATTTATCTGCTCATAAGAACTACATGACTATGTCACCATTATTAGAAAGAGGATATATCTCCTCATCAACAACATTCTTGTCCAAACTTATCGATTCATGGATCCCAATTTCAACCACACATTCTCTGCCACGAAAGAGTGATCCAATCCGATGTGGTCATCTAATCAGACGGCTGCCAAGCGGAGGCAGTCAACAACGAGAGGTCTTTCCATCCCAACTTCAAGCACCCACTCTCTTCCACCAAAGTGTACCCTTTCCAAGGAAACATCCCAAGCAACAAGCTGGCCTGGGCGGCGGGGTTACCCGCGAGTGAAACGGGCCGGAACCCGATCCTCTGCAACTCATCGCCCCACCTCTCGACCTTGACATCACCCGTTCTCTTGGGCCCACCAACGGCCACTATATTCCTAATTTCGCCCCCAAAAAGCTGATGCTCCACTTGATGCCGTTCGATGCTGTCCCCACCCAACCCATCCCCCAAAGCATCAAACAACGCCGAGTAATAATGCAACGCTTCCACGAACCTCCCCAAGAAACTACCACCGTGACTCAGGTCTTGCTCAACGATCGTGATCAGTTTGGGCCTCAGCAAAGTCAACAATCTCAACGTTCCCAAATCGCTCCCCGTTATGTCGTACAGACAGTGGTGCATCCAGTGCACCACCGTAGTCTCTCCTGCTCTCACCCCGAGTTGACTCAAATCGGTTACGTTCCCGACCTTCCCTTCCAGAGAGTGAAACTCGAATGGCAGACCGACTGAACTCGCGAAGTCGGCGAGTCGACGACCGGTGGCTTCGAGGAGTTCAATGGACGATCCGACGCCGGTGATTCTCATGGATCGGATTTTCTTCGGTCGGGAGGCTAAGATGTGAAACAATCCTGGCCATTGAAGGCCTTGCATTATGTCAAGGTCAATGACATGTACGCAATTCTCGCTTTCCAGCGCTTGGAAGATCGCTTGGTTAGCGGTGAAGTGCGAGAACTTGATCAGCGGACTGATGGAATTGTAGGATTGAAGAGCGCTGCAGATCTTCTGGCTTTGAGATAGCGTCAACGCCTTGATATTGAGAGGCGAGTGGATGCTAAGGCACGAGCTGACGATTCGAGCCTGCAACGCTTCGGCGAAATACGCGGCAACTCGTTCCGCCGAGGAACCGAAGGGCGACGACAGTTCGGAAATCTCCGGCAACAGACCGCTGGCGTCATCGAGGTTGTCCATGGCGACGCACTCAGCGCACTGTAGCAGCAGCCCCAACAGCCTTAACCCCAACGACTCGCTCTCGATCAACGCGTCCTGTCGTTCCTCGTGCTCGGCGGCCATCTTCTCGCCGGAAACCGAGGCATCGCCGGAGAAATTCCGTCGCTTCCGCGTCGAATCCTCGTCTTGCTCGCCGGAAGACTCGCCGCCGGCGCCAGCGAGGTCGATGCTGCGCTTAGCTCTCATGGTCGAATTGGACGAGCTAGGATTTGGATTAGGCTTAGATTTGGGATTTGAATTGATGGGAGATTGAGGGAGTAGATTGTGAAGCATGATCGATCGCCAAACACACACTGCTGATGAGAAAGAGAATAGAAAGGTGGTGTACTTTTGGACAAACGCTCCAAGTGAAAATTGACAAATCTGGGAGACGGGACAAAGAAAGCTCGTTCGGAGAGGAGGAAAGATAGATAGGGAGGGCCCGCTGTGTCAGAGAGAGAGAGAGAGAGAATGAGAGTGATGAAGGGGACGGAAAGGAGGAGGGCTTTTGTCGTGTTGCGTGTTTGCATATGTAAAAATTAAAATGTACTCAATAATTCTACGTGCATAAATAATTAATCATACATTAATTATGAAAATTAGATCTTAATTGTTCATTTATATGAGGATTTACCATATTTGTTAATTTTAATAAAAATAGATGAGCAAATTTAATTTTTTGTAATTTTTGTAATTAGTTGTTTACAAAGTATTTCACAAATTATAATTGTTTTTAATCTATTTGTAATTGTTAATTTACTTAAATACCCCTATTTTGCACTATAAATGTAAGACCTTAAAAGCATGTGAATTAAACATATTTTTTCAAACATCTTCTAAAAATTATACTTTGACCTGTTTGGAAATGTACCTATCCAATTAAGTTTCAGAACAAATGTTACTCATTTTTGTGCATAACTGAAGTATTGAGATAGACAAGAACATAGCACGAAAAATTACTATAATTTTGAGCTTTTTGTTTATTGGTGTTTTTTTTTTTTAAATTATTTTCATCTTTTAACTATTTTTTTATCTTTTAAAATTATTTCGATGAGATAAATTAAAAAAAATATTTGATCAAGAGATTAAAAAATTAACTAAACACAAAAAAATAAGTATAAAATTTGATTTATTAACTTATTTAATTTATTTTGTCTTTTCTAATTTTTTGTATTTTAATCAAAAAAATTTACTTTTTAAGCTCATATCGATAAGCAGGGCAACTCATTATCACCCTACCTATTCTTCATTTGTGCAGAAGGACTATTAGCCCTTTTGAGAAAAATAAAACAAGATGAAGTCATTCATGACATTCGAATAAACAGGCATGAAAGCATCTCCCACCTCTTCTTCGCAGATGACAATCTCTTATTTTACAAGGCAAAACTAGAAAAAGCACGTGCAATCAAAGACACTTTA
This sequence comes from Heliamphora exappendiculata, assembly GCA_034768845.1. Lineage (NCBI taxonomy): Eukaryota > Viridiplantae > Streptophyta > Magnoliopsida > Ericales > Sarraceniaceae > Heliamphora > Heliamphora exappendiculata. Next base: position 7,290,000 of record JAOTRH010000002.1, read on the forward strand.
AGAAAGTATGAAGAAGTTTCAGGCCAACAAATAAATCTAGACAAATCAACCATCTCTTTTAACAAAAATGCGTCAGCCATATGTGTGCTAGACATAAAAGATTTGCTAGGAGCGAGCATAGTGGATGAACAAGGGAAATACCTGGGGCTACCGGCTATGCTTGGTAGATTGAAAAAGGAAATCTTCAGAGTTTGAACACTAATTTAAGGATGAAAAGAAAAGTTTCTCTCTTAAACTGGGAAAGAAGTACTGATCAAGGCGGTAGCCCAAGCAATTCTTACCTATACCATGGCAGTCTTCAAAATACATTCGACCTTATGCGATGAGTTATCAGCGTTAATAGCTAAATACTGGTGGGGGGGTCAGATAAAGAAAGGAAGATACATTGAAAGAGATGGGATGCATTATGCAAAACCAAATTCTTAGGAGGTATAGGGTTTAAAAATCTTGAGAGATTCAATCTAGCTATGCTGGCCAAACAAGGCTGGAGAATTTTAAACAACCCAAACTCCATGATGGTGCGCATCTTGAAAGCAAAATACTTTCCAGACAGCTCATTCTTAGAGGTAGAAGCATGCCCTAATTACTCCTACACTTGGAAAAGCATTTTACGATGAAGGAAAATTTTGCTAAAATAGTTAAGGTGGAGAGTTGGTAATGAGGAGAAGATCAGAGTATGGGGAGACAAATGGATACCAGGGGGACTAACCTTTTCAGTCATCAGTCTATAAAAGATATCCACTAGCGAATTCAAAGTTGCTAATCTAATACAGAGAAGAGAGGGATGTTGGAACATAGATCTTTTTCAACAATTGTTCCTCCATTTTGAATGAGACACGATCAGTGCAATCCCACTTAGCTCGAGGGGAATGGAAGACAAAATCATTTGGTATTACACAAAAAGCGAGAGTTACACGGTCAAGTTTGGATATCAAATAGTTGTTGAGTCACTAAATGAACAAGCTGGATGTTTTGATTCTTCACAAGCACGGGCTGTATGGAAAGGGATCTCGTCAACAAATGTACCAAACAGAGTAAAAGTCTTTATGTGGAAAGCATGCACAAACATCGTTCCGGCAAGGGCCTATCTTTGCAAAAAAAGACATCATCCAAAACCCCTTGTGTACCTAGTGTGGGAAAGTAGTTGAGACAAAAATCCACTGTTTAAGAGACAACAGCTCTACGCAAGAGGTTTGGCAACAAACACAAAGGATGTGGGATTGGTCTACGATAAAAGGAAGGGGTGACTTTATTAGCTGGGCAGAAGTGGCGGCAAAAAATTTAAGCAACGAGATCTTTGACTTATTCTGTATGATTATCTGAAGAACGTGGATGGAGAGAAATACCATACTAATGGATGAAGGGACAAAGAACCCGAAGAAGCTGCAAGAAATTTTCTAGTCAACGGGAATATTATTAGCTAAGTATCGAACAAGCAGGGAAATTGAATGTCCCAAAACCCATGTATGCCCACCAGTGGTAACTTGGAGACCCCTAACAGAGAGTACAACAAAGATTAATTTTGATGGGGCTCGATGCAAAGATGGAAGAACAAGATTGGGCTTCATTGCCAGAGACAAACACGAGAGAGGCTATAGCGATGGGCTCTATGTACTTCGGGAGAACCATGGACTCTGGCCACGCGGGGACAATGCTTGTTGCTCGAGAGAGGGAGATAATATATGGACCTCGAATTCCCCAACCCCCAAGCTTGCAACTAAGGAGTTTATATTTTCTTAGGCCTTCTTTTTTGGTTTTTGTTCCAATTTTGTAGTTCTTTATTATAAAAAATGAACTCATATCGATAAGAAGAGTCCATAACAATTATTCTAAATGAGGCCATAATTTGGTTCTTACACTAATTAATTTTTGCACACTTAATATATGTGATGTGTTTAGATATTTATTGAACTTAGTAGAGAAGTTGTCAATTTAATGCAAATAATTTGTAATGTCCACATTATAGATAGAAGGTTCATGGTGTTAATTTTCAAAACACATGGTGATGAAAAATACTAATAATAATTAATTATAAATTATTATTATGTATACTTTTTAAAACTTTTATAGCATGATATTTTGCAACGAAACATCATTATCTGTGCTACTGTTGAAAAATGTTCTCTCTCCAAATTGCATCTTCTTTTGATTCTCTGGAGTTTGTTTTTTAGTCCAACTCTCCATGATTGGATGATGCTGTTGAGCTGTTTATGAGTTCGAGTTGATTTTATTTTAATAATTTAAATTATTTATTTCATTATTTTTTAATATTATATATATATATATATATATATATAAAAAGTAAATTAATTAGATATTGTTAAATGTCTGATTAAATTACATTATCTTAAAAATGAATCGTGATGTTTATTTGCTATTTATTTTTTAAAATAAAATATAATTTGTTTAGATATTTATGATACTCTCGATTAATTTAATTTTTTATACAGATAAATTACACTGAAAATAATAAAATAAATATTTTAATTATTAAAATGAGCTCCACTTTAACTCATAAATGGCCCAATAAGACAGTACATTCTCTTTTAGGGTTTGTTTGGGATAGATTTAAGACATTGAGTTATATTTAACCTTGAAAAAAAATTAATTAATTATTAATCTTATTGAAAAGATTTGTATACGTATTGGTCTCATTACTATGATTTTTAAATATAAAATTTTATTTTTTTAATCTAAATATTTATTAAGACAGATTTATTATTAGTTATGGATAGAGTCTCATTTATTGTAATGTTTGCTTGTAAATTTTAAAATTTTATAACTTTCAATATATGGATTTATTTTTAATAAAATTAATATTTTTGTAATTTATTCATCGAGACTTATCAAATAAGATCAATATTAAATATAAAATTATGTAAAAGTAATGAAGCCTACAAATTTGATAAATTAATATTTTCTTTTTTTTTTAATTAGAAAAAAATTTCAGTTTAAAAAAAGTAAGACATTTCTCTGTTTTCATTTATTTTTTTCAATTTAAAAATTAATTTTTTATTTTCAAAATTGCAAAATTTCTAATTTTGATTTATCATTGACAAAACTGAGAAATTTTTCAATTTTAAAATTAATTTATCATTTTCAAAATTAAAAATTTTAAAATTGTTAAATTTTTAAAATTAAATTCTCAACTTTAAAATGATAAATTTATCAAAATAACTAAACGTGATTCAAAGCTAAACATTTAATGCTAACTATTTTAATAAAATGGGCTATCAGCTAAAAGTCAAAAAAAATAAATTTTAACGCACAAGATTAATTAATAAAAATTTTAACGCGCACTCTCAAAAATACCATCCAAACATATATGACGATCAAAACGCAGGCAGAGCTCTCCGTGTGATGCCGCCAAACAACAACCCCAAAGTTTACGCTAATCAAATTTGTTCCATAACTGCATGACAGAACCGACTAATGAACTGAAATTCCATTCCCATCCAAATTTAGAAAACAAATCCTATAGTACGCTTTCTTTTGGAAACTCATATGAAAAATTTAGAAAACAAATACTGGAGTACTACGCTTTCTTTGGAAAAAAAACTTTTTGTTTGTACGTAGTTTTTATGAAATTTTTTTACATGTAGCGTGTTTATATTTATTTAGTATTTGAATATATTTTTATAATTAATTTTATTTATTATGTAGATTTTGTTGAATTTTTTATTTTTTAAAAAAATTAGATTTATTTGATATCTGTAACTAAGTGATTGAATAATATTTGTTTATTTTTTTTAATTATAATTTTTATTTATATTATTTATAAAAGAATATTATGCGAACACTTAGTTACCAGTATCGAGTCAACCTAAAATTTATATAGATAACAAATTTACTAAATTTTACGTATTAAACGGATCCAATTATAAAAAAATATATTTGTAAATTAAATTAAAAATATGCACAAAATTTAACTTTCAGATGAACTTATAAAAAATGTGAAATCATCTCATACTATACGATGAATGTCTTGGGTCTTGCTACTGGGTCTGCAGTAATTTATCTTCAAATAAATAAATTTATCTATTTGAGAAAAAAAATACTCAAATAAATAAATTTATCTGTGAAAAAAAAAATACTCAAGTAGATAAATTTATCTGTTTGATGATAATTTATCTGTTCGAACATTTTTTCCAAGTAATTTATCTGTTTGAGGATAATTTATCTATTCGAGCATTTTTCTCAAGTAGATAAATTTATTTGTTTGAGTATTTTTTTTTTCTCAAACAGATAAAATTTTCAAACAGATAAATTTATCTGTTTGAGAAAAAGAAAAATGCTTAAACAAATAAATTTATCTATTTGAAGATAATTTATCTATTTGAACATTTTTCTTAAACAGATAAATTTATATGTTTGAGTATTTTTTTTTAAATAAATAAATTTATTTATTTAAATATTTTTTTCAAACGAATAAATTTATCTGTTTGAAACTAATTTAGTACGGGTGAGTTTTTCTCAGCAACTTTCATTCCGTCGTTTGGTTGGCTTAAAAATGTGGCTAAAACAACGAAATCTAAGTTTCCAACCATCTTAATCCTTCGTATTAAAGTATTTTACATAGTATTAGTTGTGAAAACTCTATTTCTAATTTATCAGACAAATTGAGTAAGAGTGTGTATATATATATATATGTATGTCTATATATATGTATGTATCTGTATTTGTGTTTCACGGAGTTTATTTGTTGTGTTGAAGAATTTAATAAATTACATGTGAAAATCTAATCGAGAGAGAGTTTTGGATTAAAATGAGCAGGCGAATGGAGGAGACGCAGAAACTCTATTTCCAATTTATCAGACAATTTGAGTGAGAGTGTGTATTGTATGTATCTATGTCTACATATATGTATGTATATGTGTGTGTTTCCTGGAGCTTATTTGCTGAGGAATTTGAAAATTTGCAACTGAAAATAGATAAATTTATTTGTTTGAGTATTTTTTTTAAATAGATATATTTATCTATATTCTTCATACATATTTTGAAAAAACACAGATAAATTTATCTATTTTAAGATATTTTTATTTTAAAAAGATCTTGCACGTTAAAATTTTTATGTGAATAAATCTTACTCGTTAAAATTTTTTATGCTGGATGAAAAATAATAAATGACCTATAAATTAAACTGTTCACTAATTTTTCGTTAATGAAATTAAAAACATATTAGATAGATAAAAGGTAATAAGAGCTTAATTTAAAAAAAAAAAAAGAATTAATTAAAAATTAGTCCATTATATAAGATTCATAGAAAAATGGGTCATTTTGTTAAGTTTTTTCAAAACTAAAGTCGTATTTTTCAAATAATATTTTTAATATCACTAATATATCCCTATCTCACACTCTCTCCCTCTCGGTCCGAACGCCTCTCTCTCAATCAAACCTTAGCCGTCCCTCTCTATCTACACGAAATTGAACCGCCGCCATCGCCCCTTGCTGCCGCCCTCCTCCTCCACGTTCCAGATCTAGCTTCCCCTCCTTCACGCCGACATGAGACACCACCGGTCAAGTTCATTTACAAAGCTTCAGTTGCAACGACAACTTTTGACGCCGAAACGTCGTCAGCGATGCCGGTGGAGTTCCAGATCTAGCCATATCTCGCCACACCACCATCGTGCTTCACCTTCCTCCTCTTTGTTGCCGCCTCCATCGTTCCTCCGCAGTCGCTCTTCTTTATCATATTTGCTCCAGATCTGGCCGCACCATCATCGGGCTTCATCTTCATCCTACTCGTCGCCACCTCCACTGCTCCTCCTCTGCATCAAATGTATTACTTCTTTGCCACACTCTCCAGGGAAAAACTATTGATATGTCTTCCTCAGGATCCCCACGTGCGTTCTTGATTACAGATTGAGCTTGGTCATCAGTAAAGACCGAAGAATAGATAATTTTAACGGAGAAATTTCTTAGCACCAGAAATTTATTTGAGAAATTTCTCGTTACCGTTTTTTCTTATTATTCTTCTTTCAGTTTTAAAAAATTTTACTAAGAAATTTTTCAGTATAAAAAATTTAATTGAGAAAATTTCTTGTATTAAAATTTTTTTTAATTAAATTTTTAAGAACTCGCCAAAAAAAGAAAGAAGAGATTGGCGCCTAAAAAAGGAGTGGCCCGACATTGGAGCGGAGAAAAAGACATAGGAGATTGGGAGTAATTTTAGAATTCTAAATTGAATTGAGATAAATTTATTAAAATTTATTAGATATAACTAATTTTTTTGTAATTTTATAAATTAAAATTGCTACCAAAATTACCCAAAAACAAACATGGGACTAATTCTTTTATTATTTTTAGATATAAAACTTTCCTTCAAAAAAATTCTCCCAAAAAAATTATATATTTTATCATTATCATGAACATCATTTTTATTTTTCATTTCGTAACATTTATACGACATATATAATCTCATCTAATGTAGTAGAGCATGTTGTGGCAATTTTTAAAATTTTTCAGTTAAAAAATAAAAGCTTCGTTTTTCTCGCCTAAACATAAAAAAGCCAAATTTAAGTGATTTAATTTAATTTTTAAAATTTTATAATTACAAAAATAAAAAACTCAGTAAACTTTAACTTACGAATTAAACTCGTAATTAGACACCCATGTGCCTGGTAATTTTTTCTTATTTTTTATTTAATAGATTTATTTATGAACAATACACGATGGAATTACTTATCAACCAAACAATAGATTTGTTAATAGGCCAGATCATGTTTGATTATCGGCATAAGGATTGATAATTAACTAGAGTTATTGAAAAATCTCATTTAACGATTAATTTGTATTAATTAATTTATTTAAAAAAATTAAATATTACAAAATAAATCAAAACAACCACAGACTAAGAAATAAACAACCAAACAAGACACAGACAATTTTTTGGTGAAAAATTTCAAATTGAGTAAAAGTCACATGATGAATTTAGGTCTAGAAAAATTAATTCTGTGCTTGACTGCTACTAAAATTCATTATCGGAATTTGAGTGTTGACGGAATTTACCATTAAATCTCAAATATTTAAGAATTCACTTAAGAGACTCCACGAAATTGAAAAGAACATTGAGGGTTTGATTACTTAATGATTTTCTTGTCGACACGAAAGTTAAATGATCATCAAGTAATTTGTTAAATGGCATAAAAACTTTTTAATCAATGGTATGGTTACTTGACAGTTAGGGTTTATAAAATAAAAAGAAGGCACCTTAGCATGAAAAACCCTATTAGCCTATTTATAACTTACAGCCCAAAACTTAGCTGACAGTAGCAATTTATTGATTGTATGCGCACGGTCCGCTTGATTAGTCTATTCACCGATCGATCAGTCTTGTCAAAATTTGTTATTTTTTTGCTTCAGTTTCACTTTTATGCAGGACATGTATACAACATGTTAGAAATCAAGAGTCATTATTGATTACTTGATCGATCTATCGAGCGGTCTGACACCGCTTACAAATTTTTATATTTTTCAGCTCCGTTTTTACTGCGCTGTAATATCCAGTATAACTCTAAAAGAACAAATGTTTAAAAAATCAAAGAATTAGATATTAGTAATTTTTCACATATTTTTCAAATTTAAAATGAATTTAAACGGAAAGTCTAATTTTTTAACAGTTATTATTAGAATTATTTTAAAAAAATGGAATTAATAGTGAAAAATGAATGTCGTACTTTTTGTTTTACTGAGTGAATTATCTAATAACATATTTATTTTGCATAGAGTTAATAGATTAACTATGTGATTATTTTTTCAACTGACATATTTGTCCTTCAATTTACAACACGTCCATGCTAGAGTTGTAAATAAAAGGATAAAAAATTATTTTTGGTATTCATTCCAAGAAATCTTATGATTAATCTTTTTTTAGATATAATAAGAAAATTAATTCAACCAAATTAATTTTATTAATTTTAGTTCCATTGTATAAAAAGATAAGATATTATGACCAATTTGCCATAATTAAAATATAAGACTATTTTATTTATATTCACGGTAGATAAGCATTAGTTTTTGATAATTCAGTTGACAGATAGAATTGTAGATTAATTATGTTTGATAACCAAATATGAAAGATATAATTTATGGTAACTTAATTTACAGTAACTTTCAAATGTTATCTAATTATTATGAAATTTTTATCCATCTAATGAATGTGGTGTAATTTGATATCCCATCAATTATAAAATGAGGTTGTATCATTATTAATAATTATATCGGTACAAATTTTTTTGTGCCGATGATTATAGCAATACTGATAGAAATATTATTAATAGAACTAAGATTTATATGCAAAATGAATGGAACCAAAATAAAAAAGCACTGTTAAATTTATTATTGTAAAAATAAAGTGGTCTTTCCCTTGTAAAACATGTAAACAAACTTAGAAAAAATGCTTGTTGAGTTATTAACATTGTCAAAATCAACATTGATGTTATAATTGTAGACTATTTTCTTTTTATTTACTATAGATAAGCATCAATTTTTTGTAATTCAATTGAATAGCATAATTATAGATTTTTATGTAAAATAACCTAATATTGAAAATGTAATTTATGATCAGTTTCAAATGTTATCTAATCATTATGACATTTTTATTTATTTGCCATGTTTTGTGATTGATTTTGTTATCTAATAAGGGTATTTTAGTAAAATATCTTTTGTATGAGAATAGAATCAGTAAAAAAATTTAACACAAAAATAATATTTAAATATCAACTGATATTTAGACAACCAATCAAAATTTCTCTTAATTCTATGGGGGAATTCCTTTTTTTTTTCTTCTTATTTATTTAACTCTACCATTTAAAATTTCTTCTTTTTTATTAATTCTACCATTTTAAAAAATTATTACTCTCTTTAAGATTAATAATCTTAGTCCTAATTGGCAATTTTAGCTTTTTGACTTCTTAGTTAAAAATACTAAAAAGTCAAAGTTACCAATTTGGCAAAAAAAAAAGTTCAAAATTTAAAAAGTCAAAGTTATCAATTTGGCAAAAAAAAAAGTTCGAAATTTAAAAATTCAAATTAAAACACAAATTTTAAAAATATTTTATTTAAACTCATACTACTTTTAAAATACAATAATACTTCTTATTTATAACGTATTACTATTACTACCGACTCTATATAATTGTTAATATCAAATATATAAAAAGATAAAATTATCCTATTTGAACAAAAAATAAAAAAGTCAATTTTTTTTAAAACAATCAATTTAAAAAAAATTAGCTTAAAAACTAAATTATTAAATAATCTAATTTAAATCAAATTTAATTTTTTTTGGCTAAAAAATATAAAAAAATAAAAAAAACTATTAAAATATGTTTGATTGATCAGATTAATAATAATAGAATATATAATCTCACTTAATAAGTAGTCTTATAGAACTATTAATGAAGAAATTAATTATATTATATTTTTTAAAATATTGTATATTCTACCATTTGTAAAATTAATAAATTAATAAATATATAATTCTTTCACTACTTATTAAATTTAAATATAAATATATATATATAATTTTATAAAATATATAAAGTAATCCCATATCTAATTCGATGAATTAAATATGTCGTCGAGTTCAATCACATTTTCTTACTCCCTAACAAAACATTATTGACTTTGCTCCCTTTTGACGAATGCCTCATGGTGGCTACATCCCAAAATATACTTGGAAATTGCTCACAGATAGTAGTATTGGTAAATTACAATTGAAAAAACATTGTGTAGAGAATCTGCAGTCGTATCGTCTTCGCGTTGTATACGTCTATACGTGTTTTTTCGCAGACTCACGACTCGGTTTCGATTCCCTGATTCGTTCTTCATTTTCGATTACCCGCACGATCATCGACTGCTCTCTCGCTTCAAGTCATGTTCAAGTCCTTCTGGTAATCTTCTTCATCAATATCACTTTCTAATTGATTCAATCATCACCCGTTTTAGAAATTTTCTTTTCCGGTGATCAATCAGTCAATTTGAAAATTTTGATTAATATGTTTTGCTATATATTTTATTGAGAACCCCAAATTTGTTTTTTGTTTTTTTTAAAGGTTTCTGTGCTGATTACCCTGCGTATGCAGTTCTTTGATACGTTATTTGTTTTTGTGTTCTATGAAATTGCTATTTCAAATTAGTTTCATTTTAATTGATAAATTTCTTCTTCTGTCTTGATTAGCTTTATTTTGTTAGCGTCCAATTTCCAACAACGCTGGTGGTTTTTGGTATTTATATTCGTAGATATATTCGTAGATTTTAAGTTATCCATTTGCAACATGTTTGGGTACAGTCAACCAGTTGAGTGGTTTTTTACATTGCTGTTACGTGATGGGAAATTGGGTCATTTTAATTCAGGAATTTTGTCTGTTTGGAACTTGTATTTTATATTCCGTGGGCATCGTCACAGTCTGGTTATTATACGAGAATAGAGTTAGAGAAAATGCCGGTAGATAATGGATCCTAGTAGAGATGAACAGAGTGTATAATAGTCTTTTCTGATTGGCAATGATGTTTTTGATGATGGTCAGTCGAGAATAGATGACAATAATGGGTGTGGCTCGAGTAGAGAGGAATGTATTGAATGGGGAACCCAAGGATGGGTGTAATTGAAACAAAGAGTGATATATGAGTGGGGAAACTAATCGAGAGAAAGACAATGAGGAGATGGACTTTAACGGGTAATATAGGTGGATGAGCTTATGGCTCTAGATGGCTCAAGCAAATCAATACAATGGAGAAAGGGAAAAGTTAAGTGGATTGCTGTTAAATGGAGGATGAGTCTATGAGAAGGTACGATGGCAAACTAAAGCATTACGGGGAAAGACCCTGAGTACCAGGTGGAGGAGGTCTCATGGAAGAGAATTTGATCTTGTGTATTGATACATAGTGGTGATATAATTCAACCTCCCTCGAGGAAAGTAAGGATTTGTTTCTACTTTCAGATCTAGGGCATTCTTCAGGTTTCAGCTTGTGCTAGAGTCATTCTCGACACGGTTCATTATCTTTGAAAGTCTGAAATGTGCCAGCAGTCACATCAGCTTTTAAATCGTTCTAGTTATTGACTAAGCTATCTCTATTTTACATGCTCTTTTGATACTATGGTTTGGAGCACAATCCATGCTTGGAAACACTTTATTGAGCATGTATTATTTATTAGTTTGCCATTGATTCTCTCTTATTTTGTGCTCCACCAACACATAGGAGACTCTCACATGAACATAAACCTGTTTAAAATGAATTTCTTGTCATCAGATTAATGAATCTTGAGTTACTGCTATAAACTTTTTAGCATGCTTAAGGCTAACTGTGTTTATCAATAGGGGTTCTCAAGAGCAAGAAGCTCAGGCAGATTCACAAGAGATTCCTACAAACTCATGGTATCCTCCATCTGTAGTTAGCTCTCCAAGTACTTCCCGCCCTACAACACCTAGTAGCATGTCTACCAGTAACTTCAATCTACAAAGGCCAGCAGATCGGCCACAGTCACCATCTCATGTTTCGCCTGCAGAAGCTGCTCGCATTATTGTTCTGTTAAAGGATAAGAGGCAAGGTTCTGGGAACCCTATACGATGACAACTACATTGCTAATATATGTCTATTTTAGTGATTCATTGCATTTGTAAATTTGGTGATCTCCGAGTTGCGCTTGCTACTGTGTTGATTTTATGTCCCATTTCGGATTCTTCACCCCTACATTTTTTTTTTTTTGCAGTTTAAGCCTGTGTTTGGGACAGCTTTTTTAATGCGTTTTTTTCGTCTTTGGTAAACTTCTTTTAATGTTAGCCAGAACAGGCATACTATTTAGATTTCTCTCTTAATGAGGAATTAAAAATGTAAAAAACTTTTGACTTCAAAATTAATGTTACAAAAAAAGTCGCTTTAAGGATTTTATAAGCATTTTTGTTCCATTTTTAGTGATTTTTCCCGATTTTAGCCAAATGGTCATGCTTTTTAGATTCGTTTCTTCACGATGGACTGAAAAAGTAAAAAGCTTAAACCAAAAAATGAAATAAGTCCAAAAAGCAAAAAAAAAGTAAAGTTTTTTTGACAGCAATTTCTGAACATCTTTTGATGGTCTCATTATTGTGTAGTTGGGACTGTTGGATATTGAATTTCAAGTAGCTAAGACGTTATTATAACAATTTAGCTGATCAGTATGTTGAAGATTTATTTCTGACTATGTCTTATGGGGGTGGCTGCTCAACATTCAGGCACGAATATAGCGCACACAAATTTTCTGAAAATTCTCAAAACGGTCTTCTGGTCTTTCTTTGAATTTATATGTTCTAGAAGGTAGAAATATGAATGAAGAAGATTGAGTAGTGAATTGTGATGCTTACTGCATATGGAGTAGTGAATTGTGATTTTAACTCCATATAAACATGTAGACACATGCACACATGTTGCTGTAACTAAAATAGCAGTACATGGTTAATGGTTCTTTTCCTCCCAAACACCCCCTTCTCCCCTTGATTATTATTGCTTTGCCCTAACGGTGCGTGGGATCTAAGAATGGCAAGGAGGTCTTAAAGCTTTTGCTTTACATTTTGGCTTTTCTCATCATTTTCTTCTTTATCTTATTTCGTTCGTTTAGCGTTGATGAGCTACGAAAGCTTTTGTCCAACAAAGATGCATACCACCAATTCTTACTTTCACTTGACCTGGTTCAAATTCAGAACTATGTAAGTTGATTTTTGTTTTTATGCTTCTACATGTTGTTTGTATCTATAACTTGTTGCATCTTGTTTGCTTTTTTCCGCTAAGAAAAATAGGGAAAAAAATAATGCTTGCTCTAGTTTTCACCGTGCCATGGTTTTTTCCTCGCTTTTTTTGTTTTTGTTTTTTGCTTTGATTTTAATGCCTGCCATAATTCCATTTAGTTTGACCCGTGTTTACATAACTAGAAAAGTCTAGCTCATGAAGGAGTTGGATGAACTTTTTGGTACCTGCCGCCGCCAGATTTCTATCTCCAATTAGAAGTAAATGGTTGTGGTTGTCAAGATTATTACGGAATTATATGACGTTGAGCTTTGATGAGGCACACAAGGTCAAATGGTGTTATAAAAACTATTGGGATTTATCTTTTAGGAATTTGGTTCCACAATTTCATGCTAGTAATGATACCGACATGCAGATGTTTGAGTGATACATTATCTGTTATGAGATTTTGTATTGCAAAGAAATAATGGGGAAAATGTTTGTGAACATTATTTGGTTTGGGTTGGTGAGGTAGATGATAATGAAATCTCATAATTCCACGTGCTACATGTTGATCGTGGGGCTGTATAACAATGATTTTCAAAATTTCATATTGTATGTGTATCTAAATCATGACCATGATTAGTTTTTTTTTTCTCTTGAGACCTTAATGCTTTAAGATAATTATTTTTCTCAAAATAATAAGTAATGCTTTTATATAAATGGCACCTAATTCTGTGTGAGACGTTTGCGGAGGGATTTTATAACAATCAATGTTCAAACATCATATTGTCTATGTTGGGGTGCTCTTCTAAGGAAAGCAAGAATAGAGATATGGGATATAGATAATCAATCGCGTTCTCTCTCTCTCTCTCTCTCTCTCTCTCTCTCTCTCTCTCTCCTCAAGCTGTTAGGTAACTAGTAGTCTCCAACTACTTATTGTACTCTCCATTTTCGGCAACGGCCAGGCCCATGGAGGGGTGGTTGTATTGGAACTAAATTTGTATATTTTTTTGTGTAAATGTGATAAAACAAACATATAAACATCACACATAAACTAGATTTACAGATCATATGAAATCAAAGAAGAAAATAAATCGACGCATGTGTTTTATGTTATATCCTTAAGGAAGATTTATGCCCACGCTGTTGCTTATGGTGTCATGAACATCTTATTTTTTAGGATATAATGATCTGAATCCCACAGAAGAAGTACTACCATTGGTGGAACTGTCGAATCGAACAATGTTTTGTACTGTCTTTACATTGACTCAGATTCCAAGTATGCAATGAATTCAATTCTAAACTCTATCCAAAAAATAAAAAAGGAATATACTATATATATAGGGGGTCGTAACTATTCAAAATAGTCACGAAAAGAAGACACGCCTATTTATACTGAAAAAATGTCACTAAAAAGACACACATCCACAACAGTACTCTTTCATTATTATCTTCGATCAATTTCTCATTCCCTTAAAAATGATTTGAAAATCATTTCCCAATAGGTAGGTGAAGGTTTCTATAGTTTTTTGTTGCTTAAGGGCATGCTTTTTTTCGGAGAGGTGCTGATGAATTTTAGTCTTTAGCATGTGCCATTTCGGAGTAGGATATTGTACTTGGGCCTGAAAACCTTCAATGTGGTAGATTATCTGGAAGATGGCCTGAGTTTCAAATTACAGAAAGATGGTGATTAGTTGCAGCGCATAATGATGGTGAGCTATTCAGAGGCATTGTGTCTTGCACTCAAACTCGTCGAGGCATCCAAGCAACAAAGGGGAATGGGACTTCAGTGGTAGGTCTAAGGTGGTGGAGTGTTAGAGTTAATTGTAACATGGAGCGAGTTTTGTGGAAATTCATTGCTCTAGTGTGGATTTTTGTATACTTGAATTTGATTGCGGGATGGTTGGAACCTAAGAAGTACAAACCCCTCAAAGAAGATGGCATATTCGTGTTGGACATCGACATTCGTCAACACTCCTCCATACATGTTGGATATTTGTCTAAACATGTCCTATTATTGTTTTTATTTTTTAGAATTTAATGCTCTTTAGACATTTGGGGAACGCACTTTTGTCCATCACTAAACAATACGTGAATCATCTTACAAGTTTGAAAAAATGAAACTAGTGCTCATATGGTAAATGAAAGTAATGTATTTTTATACCTCTTATTCCATTCTATTTTATATTTTTAATTTTGACTTTTAGATATCAAAATTTATAATTTGTTTATGAAATAAATTTGTAACATAAATGTTAGGTTTATTGTTCACATTTGTTTCTAGTAAATAGAACGTGAAAATGATGCTTGCTATATTTGATATGATAAAATATAATCACCTTTGTAAAGTTAAAAAATAATCAGTTATTATTTTCATGTGTGCGTATAAAATACATATATCAATTGACCTATTCCAGTTATATCGTGTTTTTCTTTAGCTTGTCATATCAATGTGTTCATGTCGTATCGTTTTCGCTTCTTGTGTCCGTATGTGTGCTTCTCAAGTTAAAATGGTTTTGTTGGGATCTCAAAAGGTACTTTGAAATACCTTTAAAATGATATAAAATGGTTCTTTATATTGTTATATAGAGTCATTCAAGGTGATGTTCGGTAACTTTCTTACCTTTATGAAGCAAAATTGCCTAGATAGCTAGAGGAACTTGGTGGTGGAATTTGATCGTTAGAAAGGATTCAATTCAAAGGTCTCGATGGACTCCACGATGGAGATCGTGCGTTTTCTGAGGTGTTCCATTATGACGGCCTCTGCTGTGAAGGAGTGAACCATTCAAAGGAGTGAAGTTTAACTAGAGTTAAATGTTTTTGACATCCTTCGTTAAAGGAGGCAAGGCGTGTTCTACATGGTGATTGGAAGTTTGGAGGGCATGAGTTGATTAAGTGTCAACAATGATAAAAGTTGATCGGAGGGTTTACATTTACGAAATCCACTTTGGGCAGAGTTGGGGCGAAGGTTGGTTATAGAAGGAATCAGGCTGAAGCTGACGAGGAGAGTGTTTTACTAGATGTGATAGAGATTACCACGTGATCATCAACTCTTTGGAGCACATCGTGGTAGGGTTCAAAAGGAGAGAGCACATGGCACAACGAGGAATAGGTTTTGTGAAATCGAAGCTTTTTAGAATTGGGTTTGGTTTTCGTGTCGAAATGGATGGGGTTACAACAAGTTTGGACTTTCTCATTGGGTCTGGGTTAAGATTGGGCTATAAATATTATAGGGCCTAGAGAGATTAAATATTAGTGTAAGGCCTATATTTTTTTGGGTGGGCTCGGGTATAAAAAGTTGGGTAAGGTAGTCAGGGAGGGGGGCTGCGAGGAGACCCATTTGAGTAGTGAGGCTCAATTTGTTACTAAAGGAAAAGAGCCTATGGTGGTAGAAGATCCAGTTGGGGGTCAGTGGAAATTGGATTTTGGTACCCCCAATGTCAATTCGGGTCAACCACCATGGGTGATGGGGCATGCAGCAAGATTGACGTTGTCGATTGCTGGTTTTGGGTTTGACCAGCATTGGAGTTCTACGTCATCAATCTATGGTATGCTTGGTGATGATTCCTTTATTTTCCTCTTGATCTCTTTCATCTTGAGAGTTTTGTCAGTATTCATCGAGCCGATGATGGGTTTCATGACAAGGATAGATGGGGCACACATGGTTACTTCAAGAGAGGTTCTCCCTCACAAGGGTAAGGGATGTGGTGGTATGAGGTGCTGATGCAGATCTAGAGAACTTACTGGAGACAAGAGAGTGCTCAAAGCCTTCGTCTAATAGTGAGGTTTGGTACCTAGACCTGATTGATGACTTCATATCTGAGTTGGACTTGTGTGACCCCCTTGGAATGTTTGTCATTGGACTCCAACTGGTCGGGAAGGCTCTTTTAGGGATGAGGCTATGTCAAGTGATTAGGTGTGAAAATTGTAATAATCTCTAAGTGAGTTTTAAGTAAAATTAAAGATGTTAGTAGTTTGCCGGGGTTTTCTTTTGACGATTTGGAGGATGCTATGAGTCTGCTTGGGGCTCTTAAAGCAAGGAGTGTGGAGTTGTTGCTAACAGATCTTTGACATAAGTGGTTGGGTAGGTAGGGAGTTAAAGAATTTCTGATAATAGCGGAAGGGGTTTGTGGGATCCAATGGGTAAGAGGCCAAGGAGTTCTTTGTTAATAGGATTAGAATCATGAGTGCATGCATTGTAAGGAGTTTAAATACATGGGAGAAAATGTTAGGGGTTAGATTTTGTTGGAAGAGTGAAACTAAGATGGAAATGATCACTGTCGATGTAGTTCGGAGCATGCGGAGTAGGACATTGAAATGGGGTTGTTTTTCGGCATGAGGAATTCAGGGGTTGGGTTGTTAATGTGGGATACCAAGATTTTGAGTAGGGAGGAGGGGCCTTTTTCTCCTTATGTGTTACTTTTAGGAAAAGTTGAGGAAGGTTTTTGTTGGGTATTCTTGGGGATGACGGGTACGATGGATGATAGGAGTAGAGAGTAGTTATAGGATGAGTTAGGTGCTATTGCTTTTAGATGAGATTGACTCTGTTTTGTATTTTTAATTTTCTTAGATTCCCTCATGAGAGATTCAAGTCTCAGACCTTGTCTAGAGCCATGAGATCTTTTTATTTTCATTGATGATTTGGGTTTGGTGGATTTACCTCTTACGATAGGTTCCTACACATGGTCCAACAATTGTATTCCACCTTATATGTCTAGGATCAATCGGTTCTTGGTATCCACCAAATGGGATGAGCATTTCTCTTATGTAGTGGAGTTGCCTTTGCTTAGACCTCTATTACCATGTGCCCATTATGGTAGATAGTGGGGTATTCACTTTAGCAAGTCTTCCTTTCAGTTTGAGAATAGTTGGTGTGGTGATGACATGATGTAGTGTTTAGGCTTTCATACCATCTTTGGTCTCACCAACATTATGGATGCCTGTTTAGCAAATTACACTATAAGAGTGGGAGGCAATTCTTTTTTTGTAACAACGATTTAAGAAGAAATCTCCAGAATTAAGAAGTGGATCAGTTAGTGAGGTTGTCACGTATCCTATCAAATGGGGAATCTCATTGGGGCTATTTTGACTTGTAGTCTTTGTATGGGTCCTTGGAAAATTGTAGGAGGTTGTGTTTCCATTGAAAATGTATTTGGAAAACATGAGCACCATGCCACCATCTAATGCTGCCTTCTTTGCATGGAAGTAACTCACAAAAAGATCCTTACTGTTGATAATTTGATTAGGAGGCATTATTTCCTTACAAATTTGTGTTATATGTGCAAGAAAGATGGGGAGTTTATCTGTCGCTAGTTCATTGTGATGTGGCTAGAGAGATCTTTAGTACGTTATTTTCTTCTTCCTTTTTTTTTTTTGGTATTAGTTGGGTTTCCTAGAAGGATGTGGGAGTGGTGTTGGATAGTGGATGGTGTGGCAGGCTAGGGACTGTGAATGTTGGTGTCTTGCTAAGTTGCTAGTTGCTAGTTGCTACATTGTGTGTAATGTGGCTAATTTGATGGGACCACGGCAAGATGTCTTTTGATGGTGAAGAGATGCTAGTGTACAGATTGAAGGCCACCTCTTTCGATGGTGAAGAGATACCGGTGTATAGATTGAAGGATATTCTGCGTCCTCTTTGTATAGTTGGTTGTATGAGATTGGTGACCCGTTTGGATAGCTTTATTGATTTTGTGTGTTTGATGGCCTTTTTTGAGGTTTCTTTTGTTAGAGAGGCTTTTAAATCTTGTGTGTTTGGTGAGATGTTTTGGATTTCTTGCTCTCTTTTTGTATGGGACTTTTCCCTTTTATACAGGTAGCATTCTCTAAATGCATATTCTACAAAGATTTATTTACTTATAAAAAGTTTAAAAAATGGGTTATGGGTATGCCTAGGATTTTTGTAAACAAAAAATTGCCTTATTTCCTTATACAAAATACTAATATTTGTATTTTGTGAATTAGGTATTAATTTAAAGGTTAAAAGCCAGTTTTTCCTTTTAAATTCTGAGTAGATCCTATACAAGTTTAATTTCTATAGCAAGTTTTGCATATTTATGTAAAGATAACAGAACAATCCATTGCTTGCCTTGTGCACTCAAGTATTATATGCATAAATGTTTTACACAAGTTTTTTTGCTTGTTTAATTGGAGAAATCGATTTTTTGTTTTTATCATTGTCTTTTCTTATTAGTCCTTACTTTCTATAAACTATGGATAAGCCTCGAAATCGACAAAATTTGAGGAAGTTGGGTACTATTTTCTTCTTGTACATTAAGAAAGCTAATTATTGGGATTTTTTTTGTTTTGTATTTATGCTAACAATTATACCCAATGCCATTCAAGAAATGTTGCAACTTCAATTTCATGATATTTCTGAATACATGACTTGGAATATTCAAAAAGTATCTGATGCTTCTTGAAATCATAGGAAATCAATTTTTGACATTATGGATGCGTTTAGAAAGAACTAGATACGTATCGTATCCATGAGAACCCAAAGTGTATCATTATCCAATGTGGATACAACTTCCTTTTAGTAAGAATCCATGTTTCGTAGATGCGCTCATAGTAAAACTGGCCTAACTACCATTATTTGAATTTGTCGATATAACAAATATTGTAGCATAGACGACACTCATGGTAACTGACCTTTCTTTGAACTATTGATGTAGAAAATATATTATTTAGTTTAAAGAAAAACTGTAATATATCAACCAGCTTGAAATTAACAAAGCATGTCTGCAAACTAGCACTCCTTGCATCAGAAAAGTGTCATTAAACTGTCGGGTTTGTAGATTGCTTAAAACATTGCATGCTTGCTCATGCAATGTCTGTGAGCTGGTGCTGTATTACAGGTCTATCAGTGTTATATAATGTCTTTCTGTGGTAGCCTTGTTTCTGAATTATCCTTGCAATTGTTTTGACCTTCCCTATTTCCCTTGTCATAAACATCAGATAAGGGATGAACTTCGGAAAGAAACTTTGCAGCTTTCGAGTGAGTATTTTATCATGCACATAATATGAAGAAAATTGTATCTAATACACAGTTAAACCATACAAGGAAACATATAGTAAATAACCTGTTTGTGTAGGGGAGAATTTGGAGAAAGAACCTTGCATAGTGGAACTGCGGAATCAGGTGAACCTTTGAAACTGTTTTCAATTCCTTTTGATCCTGATGCTAATATTGGAATACTGATTGTAAGCACATTTGGTAAAGGGATTAAATTGTGGGATAAGGATTTAGGGGAACATGGGTCCAACCCGAAAATTTAGTCTTGCACTTGGTTGCGGGATAAGTATGGGGGATTATATTTGAGAGACAGGGTCTCACATGTTTCTTAGTTCGTTGTTTGGTTCACCAATTTTACTATAAGGATTATTCTATTTAAATGATATGGGGGATTATATTTGAGAGACAGGGTCTCACATGTTTCTTAGTTGGTTGTTTGGTTCACCAATTTTACTATAAGGATTATTCTATTTAAATGAGTTGTACCAAATATGTGAAATTAAATGGGGGATAATCAATACCAAGGAGAGGAGGTGGGATTGCGGGGATTAGATTTTCCCAAACTATTTTTCCACTAAATTTAATTGTCAAAATAATTATATCTTTTTATCCAATTATTTATCTCGTACCAATCAAATATAAAAATAATTTTATGATATAACTTATTTCTCGAAATTTTATTCTTAATCTCATGGTATAACTTATCACTCACAATCCTATCCATAATCTTACCATGTCCAAACTTTTATCTCATGGTATAATTCATCTCCCTTTATACCATGATATAACTAAGCAAGCCCCTTAAAAATAATTCTTCAATCAAACGTGTGTTTTTCCTATGCCATTTTAAATTCTACAGTGCAGTATCATTCGGACAACTGAATTGGCTGCTGCTCGGGAGAAGCTAAATGAGCTGGAGAAGCAAAAAGAAGAGATCCTGAAACTTTGCTCCCCAGCATCCCTGCTCCATAGGCTTCAAGGTAAAATTATCATTATCATTATTGACACACCATGCAGAGCTTTTTCTTTCTTCTTTCTTCTTTCTTCTTTCTTCTTTTTTCTTTCTTTTTTTTTCTTCCTCCTCCTGGTTTGTGGGCAATCTAAAAGATATATATGCTGTTTTGCAGAGGCAATGAACGAGACAGACGAGGAGTCTGATGCCCTGCACAGGCAGCTTCTTGACGGGGAGATTGATTTGGGTGCTTTTGTGCAGAAATACAAGCAGCTTCGCTGCACTTACCACAGGCGTGCCCTCACCCATCTTGCAGCCAAGTCATCTGGAACTGGATGACCACAGTGCGTTTTGACAAGTACATGTGAATGAATAGGCGGATAGAGAGGTGGACTCTGTTTCGGATGACTTTTAAAATTTATTTGTCTTTATAAATCCTTTTTATTTTTAGTCTAAACTCTAATTACACATACTCAGATATGGGTGTCGTGTGTATCTAGAGATCAAACACATGAATTTTCAAAACTAAGGATATACGGACTTAGCTAAGAAATATCAAAAAAATAGATATGAGTACATGGATACAACAAAAAAAATGAGTCGAGTAGCAATTCACATTTTAGCTTCTTTAGATATTTATTGGTTTATACGTACTGATTTCTCACATCAGGCATTTGTTTTCATCCTTAATAGCTTTTGTTTATACATACTGATTTCTTATTATAAATTATTGATCTCATTTTAGTGTATTGCCTTCACTTTTTACTATTATCTCGTGATTAAGATACTTGATAAAAATACCCACACCCAACACATTTTGTACCCATACCCATGTTGTGTCGTGTCGACACGGTTACTCTACCAAAAATGATGAGTCCGTGTAACATACTATACTCATGAAGTGTAACAGTTGAGAGAGGGCACCTCGTGTAAATACTGATGCCTTTTCTTTTGGATTGTTATGATTTGGGTTGAATTTTTATCATAAATTCAGTATCAATTATGAAATTCTAATTTGTCAAACAGCAAAAAATCCATCCAACCCACCTCTATATATATGTATATAGATATGGGATATATATTTATGCTAGGAACTGTAATTCTTTGTGTAAAAGTAGATGACAGAAATGGAAGCTAGACTAGAGGATAGAGGATGGTTCAAGTGGATATAGAGGTAGGCACTTAATGTGGTGCACACACTTGATTCAATTCAGGAGATAAGGGAGAATCCCTGTTCAAGAAGACACTGAGCTAAGATTTGGTTAGCCGCTTCAGAGGGATGAAATCCATCCCAAAACACATACTGTGTAGCATTTGAGCATGTTCCAACAGACCTGGCATTGCAGAGCAGGGATGTCTCAATCGTACCCGT
Organism: Heliamphora exappendiculata; assembly: GCA_034768845.1. Lineage (NCBI taxonomy): Eukaryota > Viridiplantae > Streptophyta > Magnoliopsida > Ericales > Sarraceniaceae > Heliamphora > Heliamphora exappendiculata. The sequence continues at coordinate 7,312,038 of JAOTRH010000002.1, forward strand.
CCCACAGCAAGCCTTCCTCGATTCGAAGAACCCTACACAACACAACCATGGTATGTTGTCCATCAATTTTGAATCAGAGCCTTCGGTGTAAAAAAATCTATACATAATGGGGCTGGGCAGAAAAACTTGCTATCCCTACGAGGTTCATACCTTGATCGGTGGGCTTTGTGACCAGGTCCAGGAGAGGCTGATAGATATCAAAGACAACAAGTTTGATACCGGGAAGCTTGTTCTGCAAGATTTGGGATGTTCTGTTTAGCTTGTTGTTGAAGGAAACAGCGTCCTGGTTCAGCCTCCCGACACACTGGTTACTCCCTCCGCCAAACAGTGTGATGGCTGCCGGCAAGCATCCAGTCGGTGGTAGAGTTGTCACTCCAATCTTCCTTACCCCCACCCCATACAGATTCTACCACAAAAGCCAAATGGTACGTAATTGTAAAATTTACTGATCCATGTCAAATTTACTTGTATGAAAGCGCTGCATGTTTTTTTTTTTTTTTGAAATTTTTTCCCCAAAACACACCTGGACAAAAGCAGAGTAGGATCCCAGTAGAAGGTTAGAGAACTGATTAGGTGTGTAGGCTCTGTTGAGAATGGGGTTGATGTAGTAGTTCTGAATGAAGTCACTGCTTCCTGCACTCAAGAGGTGGATTCCACCTGAGAACATGGCATTGGCTCTGGCTTTTCCCACCTTTCTCACCACTTTGTTTTGGTATTCCTTGTAGTATGCTAGCTGCTGGGTGAGTGAAATGGCTCGCTTGGGGAAAAAAAAATCCAAACACCACACTACTCATCAGCTCACGAATTACTCTTTCAACACATTCTTACTCTATGTGATATATGTGTGTGTGCACACCCGCACATGTTTGTGCCCCTGTATTTAAACAAAAACATGATATCTTGTGATACTCTATTCCACAGTAGTGGAAGATGAAAAAACTAATTAGATATATATAGAAACATGGAGAATATTACTAATATCTTGAAGATATGCAAAGTCCTTGACGCATTGCTCAAGTTCTTTTCCTGATTGATGTTGTGTATAGTAATATATTAACGAACATGGAGCAGTTCGTTAGTGTGCATAGAATATACTATCACAGGGCCTCAACCCTCTTTGGAGCCACTACTCTAACCACACCACCATGAAACTTTATATGAGTAGACTATAGTTAGCTTTAATACTATTTGTAACAACCCAAACGAAATACTGAACTAATAATTTGAATAAAAAACTTTTTAATGCGACTTAAATACATAAACTTGTTATATTCTACTTGTTTTTATACATATATATTATGTAAATTTTTCATCTCCTGCGGGTATGAAATAAGTATCGAGTGCGCGCGTGTAAAGAGAGAAGAGAGAGAGATGATCGATTAGTCATTTTTACATAGAACTGTGCGGTTCTGTCATAATAACCAGAACCAGCAGAGGCAAAGTTGGCACCGGTCAGCAGGTTCTTCCCTTTGGCATCCTGGCTAAGATAAGCTGGAGGGTACGAAGTGAACCCAAGGAACTCAGCTGTGCACGACGACATTAAGAAACACAAACGTGAGAAAGAAACAGAGATAGAGATGTATAGAGAGAGATGGGGTTTATCCGAGAAATATGGTAATATGAAAAAGCCGAAGTATACAAATCTCAATCACCGATCCAACCACAAATTAGTGTTTATCTTTTTACCGGTAAGAATGTGTTACTTTTATTTTTTTTTAAACAAAATTTGTTTTTACCGGTAAGAATAGTCTGCGATTAGTACTTTGTTTTGAATATGTGCACGAAGTCGAACTGTATTAATATACCAGTGAAATCTGTGGCGAGTTTTCCATTGCAGAACCTGCCCGTAGGATTGTGGGTAACAAAATCTCTCCCGTAAGGAGGGAAATTTGACTTTATGAGAGTGTTGAGGTGGTTGTTGTTCCCGGCATCAACCACAGAGTCCCCGAAGACGCACAAAATGGGAACCAGAGGGTCCCCATGAGCCACCGAGAGAACCATAACAGAAACAGCGAGGAAGATGCTCAAGAGGAGGCTACTACGAAACTCCATTGTGTACTCCTTAGTTTCTCTTGCTCCGACAGTGGAACTCAACAGGAGAGAAGTGAAAGAGAGGGTTTATAAGGTAGTGAATGGAAGTGGAGAAGGTCGGCAGGTGGGGGAGAATTTATGGAGAGAGCTCTTCTTGGAAGAAATTGTCAAATTGAAATAACTGCTGGTGGGAAAATTGTAGAGTGGGATTCTCTTGACAAATAAAAAAAATATCGATACATATTAAAAAGAGTTATTCTTTATTTTCTTTTTAACTAACAAGAATGAGCTATTACTATTCCACTCGAAGCATTTTTGGCTCAAAGCCGTTCTAGTGGATAAGGCCACAAGGCAACCCACCTTAAATTCTCATTTTTTGATCAAAAAATAAGACTCTAAATTTGTAAATTGTGGTGTTTGTCATTGTTGAAATTAATAATTTATATATTATAGTTTATAGCAGAAATTGTAAGTATTTGATAAATATTATAATTTGTAATTAAAAGAAAAGAAAATTTAGTTGTAATTTGTAATAAAAGTTGTGGGTATTTTGAATAAATTGTAATTTATAGTTAAAATTTATAGCCTCTTCGATAATTCGAATTATTTATATTATAAGTTTTTCCAAATAATTATTTATGAAAAAAATAAAATTAATTAAATATTAATAGCCACAAATATTGAATCATATTTGATTCTAAAAAAGACTAGGTTTACTCTTAAAATAATGTTCGTCATTTATTTTCTTAAGATCAATGTTATTCGATTATAGGACTATTAATATCATGAATAATTTCTCAGAATACCTAATAATGAAGGATGGAATTACCAAGTATGAGCCCACAATCAATCCAACTTGATAGTCCAATTTCCCAAAAAAAAAAAAAAAAAAAAAAAAAAGACTACAAAGCCATTTCTTCCTTAAATTAAAGCTGCACATTTCAAGGAGAGGAGGCATGTTTAGCACCCCATAAAGGTGATGATATATGTCCTCTTTTTTTTTGGGCTTAAAATAGAAGTGCTTTTCAAATTTGTCCATGGTTCTGTTATAAGAGAAGGTGAAGAGGCATGTTTAGCACTCCTTAGAGGTGGTGGTATATATGTCCTTTAATTGTTAGTTTTTGAATTTCTCTCATGCTTCTTGTGAGTTTGTTACAAAAGAGTAATTGTTGTTGGGAAGTCTTGGAACATTATGTGGTATTGTGTAGCACTTTTATCTAATAATGTAACTAAAAATACTCTGAATAAAATAATCTTAACCCAATTTTTCTGACGCTTGGTATTGATAAAATTAGTAGCTTATAAATTGTAGTTTAAATAGAAAAAAATAGTTATAATTTGTAACAGAAATTATAAGTATTTTAAAAAAATTATAATTTATCAATAGTTTTGTCAAATACCTTTATTGGATATGTGAAAAATATAAATAATCTAATTAGTTAAATCAAATATTTTGATTTATCAAAAATAGTAAAGTAGTACATGACATCATCATCTTAACCCTTGAGAAGGGGAGGGATCATATGTAAACCGTAAAAAACATAACATGACTTGATGAGAGCAAGATTATCCTTTTGCTTTAAATGGTATCCTTAATTGTCACCAAAGATGGACCACCTTCACATGCTAAAGCCGAAATTGCTTTTAAAAGGCAATTTATTATATATTGTCTGAATATTACGTATAATTATTTATATTGAGTTTTTAATAAATAAAAATATTTAATATAATTTTTTAAGATAGCTAACAATTTAAGATCATTATTAGTATTAATCGTAAATTTAAATGTCTTGAGTTCGGCTATGTTAAATTCGTTTTGCCTTGGACAATAACAATAATTTGTAAATATTCACTAGTGTTCAAAATTTATCCCATACAAGTGGGTTCCAAGAGTCTGTGCCGCGAGTGGACTTATATCTAATAATAAATAAATAAATAAATAAATAATAATACTTTGATACGTATAAACAATTATTATTCGTCTCTCTCTCATTTACTAAATAAAAGTGAACAATAAATAAATAAATAATACTTTGATAAGTATAAACAATCATTATTCGTCCCTCTCTCATTTACTAAATAAAAGTGAGTGAACAATAAATAAATAAATAATACTTTGATACGCATAAACAATCATTATTCGTCTCTCTCTCATTTACTAAATAAAAGTGAATTAACGTTATACTACCTTATGTAAATATATAATGTAATAAATGTTAAAAAATTACTCAATAATGAAAAAATTATAGAATACTTTGAAAATAATATATAAATAATATTACACAGTACTCTTGATAAATAAAAATATTCGATTTACATTTGGTAGGTCATTCTTATATCATACCTATCTAATAAATACTGACTAATATCATTTTTGAAGTATTTTTTATTATATTATTAAATAAAAAAACATCAATTAAATAATATCTCATAATCCTCTAAAACTATCAAATAATTTACCATCTGGCCTGACATGTGGCACCGGGGTGTTTTGAATACTGATGCTCTGTTTTGAGCAGGGGGTGGAGTTAAATGCGCCTCTTCCCTCCATTAGGGCATCCCGCTTCTCAAGGATGTGCCACAGAGGTTCACAACTCACGAGGCCACCACTGTTTAGGGCAACTGTCTCTCAAGTCTCCCTATTCTTTGAATAACAAATAAGAAAAAAGCATGATAAATAAACTATGAAAAATGCTAATTAAAGTTTATTAGGATATGATTAAATGGTATATAATGTATAAATATTTATGTAAAATACATTAATATCTATAAAAATAGTAAGTTTCACACCAAAAAATATATTAATATTGTAAATTTTTTGTCTCTATTAGACTATTACCCATAAACTATTATGCATTTTTTTCTAAAAATATGTAATTATAATTCCAAACTAGAATCACAAAATATAAAAATTTTGAAAAATTTATGTTTGGTTGCAGTTTTTATTTTCATTTTTTTCAAAAAAATTATCTAAAAATAAATAAAACACATTTGGTGGCAATTTTTAAATAACTATTTGCAGGGAATTGAATTGAAAAAGGATCTAAAAAATAAAAATCTTAAAAACATTTTAAAACTGTTTTTGTTTTTTTCTTTATGTCGCAAGATATAATGCACTGAGAAATAACTCTTAGTTTTGACAACCAAACGCATTTTCTCTTTCAAAATATTATAAAAATTCTTTTCAAAAATTTTTTAAAATAATTTTTTAAATATAATTTTTAAAAAATACAACCAAACAATGCCTAAGATTGTGACCGCTAATGCATTGTAACATAAAGAAATGAATATTAAAAACAAATGTTTGTTCAATTTTTTACTTTAACCATAATTTGGTGGCAAAGTCAACATTATTTTAATTCCTACCAATTTATTGGTTGCGCAAAGAAAAAATATTAAAAAGAAAGTATTCATGTTTAACACAACGGCAGAGTATTGAGTATTCAGCAGAGATTTTGTAAGACTGCACTTCAGAAGAAATTAAAAAATTAATTACCAAATTAATTACTCAAGCACACTTTTTTTTTTCTTTTTTGGCCCTTTTTATAACCCACGAACTATAAAAGCCTGTTTGAACTGTGTATCCGTTCTATTTATAGGTATTTTTCCTTTTCTTTTTTGAAGAAAAAACAATCCATTCCTTTAAGTTATTGGGAAATGATAGAATATATATATATATATATATATATATATATATAACAGCTTCATTTTGGTGCATCTGCGTAGCCGTAGAAAAATGGGAGTCTCACAATAATACTTTTTATGCAAATAATGTTTTTTTTTGTAAAATGAATTTAGTAAGAAGTATAATATTATGCATTACAGAATATTTAAAAACTGAATATTTTTATTAAACTTTTTTGCAAATTAAACAAATAAGAAAATAATTTACGAGAAAAACAAAGTGAATGAACATAAAGGAAAAGAAAAAGATTATACAAGGAAATACAATATTCTTAGTTGTTGCAACATGCATGACCCAAAGCTATACAATTTCTTAAGTGGACCAAATCCAAAATGGATCCATTATTGACAAATAAATCAACCAGAATGAGCTAAATCTAAAATGGGCCGACCTGTAAAAATTGGGGACGAAACGCACATGTTACCCGAGTCCAACCCAAATCACATGTTACCACCATCCTATTTGCAAATATAATAAAGAAAATGCTAACTACCCCTCAATAGGCGGTAGTTAAGGAGTATATAATGTATAGATATTTATACAAAATATATTAATATCTGTAAAAATAATAAATCTCACACTAAAAATTGTATTGATATTAAAAAAAAATTATCTTCATTAAGCTATTAATCGCTGTCCATTGGACAGTAGTTAGCATGACCCATATAATAATATTAACATTTTGGCACACGCGATGCATGTGTGATAAAACAAATTGAAAGTTATATAGATCGGTATAAGTACGCTTACAGATCGGGAGAGAGTGACCACTTACATGCTATTTTTTGAGAAAGAGAGAGAGAAAGTGGATAGTTTTTTTTTTTTTTAGTAAAAGAAGTAAATAATTGCAGGTTAATTTTTAAAGAGAGAGAGAGAGAGAGAGAGAGAGAGAGTAGTTTTTTTTAAGGGAGAGAGAGAAAGTGGATAGTTTTTTTTTAGAAAAAGAAGGGAATAATTGCAGGTTAATTTTGAGAGAGAGAGAGAGGATAGTTTTTTTTAAGGGCATTTTAGATAAAATTAAAAGTTTATGCAACTTCAATTTTAAAGAACATTGAGTGAGTGTTTTTCTTTTATGAAATACTAACATATGAGCACACGCGATATTTGTGCAATTTGAATTATTTTAAAATATAAAAATTTAAAATATTTTTAAAAGAGAGACAAACCAACTGCAGAAAAAGAGGGAGAGAGAGATTTGGCAGTTACATGTGGGGCTTTTTTAAGAGAGAAGGAGTTAGCTAGACACAATTATTAAGAATAGTTTAAGAAATGAAAAAATTCACACAGCTTTAAAATTGGAGGTATATATTATAAATTCCTCCTCAACAACTTATTTACTGTCAATATCTATTATTTATAATCGTTATAATTAACTATATAAAATCATAATATTATCCTAATTGAGTAAAAAGAAAAAAGAATTGCTTAATCAACTAATTTTAAGAAAACTATCTTATGAACTAATTTATGAAACAACTTATTTTTTATCCATCTAATTTTTTTATTTAAAAAAATAAAAAAGCATTTTTTAAGGTAATTACCAATTTTCCAGACTTGGGCTAAGAGACTTCACACCCATCTCCTGTTGGGCCCAATATTAATCCGTAAGTTTTAAAAAAATGCACTAATTAGGTGTTTGGTGTAATTGATACTAAAACTCGTAAATTATAATTAAAAATATATAATTGAGATTTTAAATATAAATTTTAAATATTTATTATAATTGTAAACTTATAATTTTAAACACTATAATTTGTGTTTGTGGATCTAAAATATAAAACTACAATAGAAAAGCTATAAAAATACATATTTTAATTTTCTAACATTTTACTATGCTATAACTAAAAGTTGAAAAAATAACTTTTAACCAACACCTTCTAAGATTTACAAACAAATTTACTAAAGCCTTGTTTGGGCTACCTTTTAAGTCGGGTTTTTTGTAAAAAAAAACAGCTTTTAAAATGCATTTTTTGGTTTTAAAAAAAGTTAACTAACTTTTTCATCTCTTAATTTAAGGGGGAAAAAAGCCAATACATATATCCCAAACACTTTAACTTTTTTTCAATTAAAATTTCTATAATACTCTTACATAAAAAATCAACCCTACTAACAAAAATAAAAAAAACTATGCAAATATCCTGAATACTTTAACTTAAAAACAAAAAATAAGGTTATTTTAGATATTTTAATAAAAAAATAAAAAAAACAAAAAATCTACTACAAAAAATTATCTAAAATAATTTAAATTTTTTTTATTAATCTTTTTTTTTTAAAGTTAAACCTCTTAAAAATCAAATTTTTTAGGCAACTAGACATTGTGGGTGTTTGAAAATACTATTGTTAGTAGTTTATAAATTGTAACTTGTAATAGAAGTTGTAAGTGTGGTAAAAATTATAACTTGTACATGAAATAAAAAAATAGTTAAAAATTATAACAGAATTGTGCGCATTTAAAATAATTAAAATTTTTAACTAAAATCAATAATAAAATATTAAAAATTAACAACAAAAACTTAGTCAAAACACCCACACTAAGTAAGTCTTACACAAGTCGTGTGTTAAGTCCTACACACACACACACACACGTGTATATATATATATATATATATATATATATATATATTAGATTTTGTGCACATTTAATTTTTTATTTTCTATAATTTAGTTTTTGTATATATTTTCAAAAATAAAAATTACAAAAAATACTATTTTTGAAATTTATGTGGAAAGTTACGATGGAGTTAGAAGTTATAAGTTATAAGTGATTATTTTTTTTAAATTACATATTTATTTTTTATTAATTAAAATAAATGTAATATATACCCTTTACCAATAGAAAAAAACAACACATCGCATAATGCTTCACTAATTTTGTTTATATTTTTATTCTTTTTTTATTATAATAGTATAAATATTAGAAATTAACTTTTCTTCGATCTATGAATAGATCAGTCTTGCCTATATAAATTTACTTTAGGTTTTAAGAAGATGTTTTGAAATACTATAGCTAGTAGTTTATAAATCGTAACTCGTAGTAAAAGTTATAAGTATTTAATAAAAATTGTAGTTTGTAACTGAAATAGAAAAAAAAATAATTAAAAATTATAGTAAAAGTTGTTAATATTTTGAATACATTATAGTTTATAGTTAAGAGTAATAGCATAAAACTAAAAATTAAAATTAAAAACTTTGCCAAACACTCTTAAATAGATACCTTTCGATGCTCAGAGTCATTCATTTTATTGTTAAGCTAATCGAATATCGTTAAATATTTGAACAAATTATATTTTTTTTAAAAAAATAAAGGGTAACATCTATACATTTTTTATTTTTTAACTTAGATGTAATTTGTTCAGATAGTTAGCGATTTTTTGTCAATTTTATTTTTTTGTATAGATAATTTATACATTGAAAATATAAAACATGAATGAATTGAATTGATAAAATAAATCTATTTTAAACTCAAAATGAATCTAATTAGACCGGGTAAAAGAAATTAGTTTTAAATTTTTAATGCATCTAGCAAAACGTATAATATATACTATAAGTATACTAAAAATACATTAATTATTTACAAAGTTTTTGAAAAATTTCACCATCACTTGGTGTGAGCATTGCTTGTAAATAATTAATACATTATTTAGTATTACATAGCTTTTTTCTTTTCCAAAATTGTGCAATTAGATCCTGACAGGTATAATAAACTTCCATTCAATTGGATCATGTTTTCTTTGGTATGATTTGAGAAAGATGCAAGTGTGGATGCAATTGATGATGATTTTATCCTCTCTCTCTCTCTCTCCCTCTCTCTCTCTCTCGCCAAGCCATAGCCATAGCCATATTCCCATAGCAACAGCTTAACAAAACTGGTTTCCTTCATTTCATAACTGTCACTCCAACTAACCCTATGGAACTCTCCCTCCTCCCTTACCAGCATCACAAACCCACCCACTTTCACCAATCGCTTACTTCTTTTTCCATCACAAGTAACTGCTGTTTCTCTCTGCCCCCATCACACACACTCACACGCGCGCGCGCGCACACACACACACATATGTATATATATATATATATATATATATATATAAATGAATACTCAGACGCAAAGATTTGTTTGTGGAAACTAAGGAATGATTTGAATCCACAGGGAAGAGACCCTTCAAACGGAATGAATCTTTATTGTCATGTCGTTGCTCATCATCTTCCTCAGAGGCTACAACAAAAGCACCCACACTCTCTGTTCAATACGAGGGAAGGAGGGCAATGGTGGGTTGTTTTCTAGCAACAGGTTTGTCCACTTCTCCACTGCTCTCAAGGGTTTTCGCTAAGAGAATTTGTAAACTTGGTTTTTTTTTTTTTTGGGTTTATTGAAACTATTAATTGCATTGTTTCAAGGGTCAGTTCTATGGGAAAAGTTACAGGTTTTCTTTCGCTTCAAGATTTTGATCAAAGTCATTAATTTTGCGTTTACGATCCCATTCTGATTGGGAGATTTAGGGTTACCTCTGTCACTTTGGTGCTGATTTCAGCTTGTTATGAATTGGAGTCCAGAATTTGAGTGTCCTGAATTCCATTCCCATTCTTAAGTCTAGGTGGAGAGCAAATTCAATTTATGTATCTATTCTCGCAATATATTGAGGATTATGCAAGTTCGAAGGGTCTGCATTATAAAAAAGCTTAAGCAAGATTTATGAGAAACGAATACGGAAAAATGAAGTATGGATCAAGCATAAACACACACGAAATACAAGATTTCCATGGTTTACCTAACTAGGGTTATCTCCATGGTTATCTCCACGGTTGCCGGGATTAAAAAATTATATTGAAATTGCCCTATGCTACAATACATGGAGTTAGGCTTACAAGTTTGTAGAAATACCAAAATACCCTTAAGGCAGTTCGTCTCAGGGCACAACCTTGAACCCCCACCTTTGAGGCAATTCTGCGAATGTGTGGCTCGGTGTATAATACTAATGAGGCTTTATAGAACTTAACACAAAGCTCCACTGAGGTGATGGCCTTATTTTTCTATGGTGCAAAAAAAGCTAATTGCTTACCCTAATTGATTGGAATTGAACGCTTCACGTAATTGGTTAAGCAAACACACTAAAGTAGATGACAGGCTTGAACAATAGGAAATTCTAGTGACTCAGGTTTTAGTGTAGAAGAATCTGGGATTGTTACTTGTGGCCCATGATTGATTGGGTTCGCACATCACTGTTCTTGTTGCACCTGCTTTCTTATTCCCCATTTTTTAGGTAAGCATTTCATAACCAGTTCACTTTGACAACATAAAGTTCTCTGCATTTTTCTTATCTTGAGTCTCTAGAGATGGTAAAACTATTCTCTCTCACTACTTTGCAGTCTATTGAAGTACAGTAGTTGGTGATGAACATTGTTTTTAGGTCCTGTTTTTTGGACTCTGTCTGACCGTCTCACATTTGAAATACAGTTTTTTTTTTAATAAAAAAAAACCCTCAAAATCTACAGGCTTTTCAAAGAAGACACAAAAGATAGAATAATTTTAAGACACAATTTTAAGATATTGAGGGGATACTTGAAAACAATTATAATCTACCTTTTCATGGTTGAATTTATTTATCTATTTGCCTTAAAAACTATTATGCTTTTCATGGTGGATCATAAAGTATCAAAAACCGAATTCCACTAGGTCTACTTCTTTTGGCCTCCACTTACACATTCGATTAACTCAATCATGGGAAGTTGAATGACAATTGACTTGCCCATTATTTGTTTCTTATCTACATCCATTTTTCTCAATTTATCTTTTGAGTAACAAGACCTAGTACTATCTGCTGCCCTTTTTGTATGTATGAACTTTTTCAACACTGTCCTCCCCACCAACCTCATCACTTATATGGTAAACTTTTTTCCAATCTTCTCTTTTTGTCTCTTGTTTAGTTTCTGACAGTTCACTGAAATATATACTTTTCATGAATCCTAAGTATACCATTGCTTGGCTATCTATCTGATGAACTATTAAACAATCCAGCTGTTGGCATTTGTTTATGTGATGTTGCTGGAGCAGCGAGCACAAGTAGAAGAGCTGTAAGAATCTTCTAATATATTCACCTAGTATTTATTTCTGCCATTTGATTATTTTATTTTAAAAATATATTGGTGGAACAGTGATTTTTTTTATAAAAAAAAAAATTCTGCAGCTTAGAGGTGCAAAGATACCTGAGAGTGACTATGTAACCCTTCCCAATGGCTTAAAGTTAGTAAGCCATTATGACCTTTCAATCCTCTCTCTCATATTATTCATTTCTATTTGTTCCTTATCTTCTGATGTCCCTTCTTGTGGTGCCTTAAATCTGTGTTTTACATATGCATGCATCTTGCATTCATGTTGCTTCTGTGCACATTATTGCCTAAAGGGAAGTACCTTTCTAGTACAGTAATTTATTTTCCTTTTTGGGGGGGGGGGGGGGTAGGGATGGAGTTATTCTCAACGTGAGATTCTCATGATATGAAAATGATACGCATTTCCATAAAATATAAGTTTCAATTTCGTTCCATCGATCTGCCAATCCATCTTTTGACTTTCGATTCTTTTATGGACAAACATGTATTTACGTGAAATCCGTTGTCTTATGATTTAGGTATTATGATTTGAAGGTTGGGGGTGGAGCTGAAGCTGTGAAGGGATCTCGAGTTGCAGTACGGTTGTGGCCTACTTAAATTTTAATTTTTTAACTACACGGTTTGAAGTAGATTAAGAGAATATTTGTATGTCATGCAGTACACTTGTTACCAATTATACTTTGTTATAATCCCAGTGTGAACCAATTCTCATGCTGCTCATGCATCCACTTGGGTCAGAATGTTTGTTTTCTTCCTTTAAACTAGCATATACCTACTATTAAGCTGTTGAGTACTAAATATCTTGAAAACTTTATTTTATTGGTTAGAGCAGTCCTCTTATTCAGTCAAGATTAAACAATTGAATCTATTTAGAAATGATCCTTCATGAGGTGCAGTTCAATTGACAACTTCATTTCGAACACCAAGCCGCCACTCACTATATGCTAGTCAACTTTGATGTTTGGGAATATTTTGAGCTAAGTAGCATAGACACGGACACGCGACACGGCGCGAACACGACACAAACACGTGGACACGTCAATTTTTAAAGAATATAGGACACGACATGTCTGGAACACGTTAAAATTTTACATATTTAGTGAGCATAATTTGCGCAATTTGAAGAATGCAAAATATAGTTACTTTAAAGAAATTCATCACGTAGGATGTGTTCGGAGAGTTCAAAAAGTGTTATTAAGTGTTCGTCAAGCGTTGAAAAAGTGTATAATATTGTAAATTTAATTTCTTTATTAAGAGATGTTTAAAAAGTGTTGAATACGAATTTAGGAGTATCGAAAAAGTGTCGTATCTGACACGACATGCCACCTTCGTAGAAGTAACCATGCTTAGATTTTGAGTGGTATTCTAATGTTCATTTACTGCAGAAATTGATAAGTAATGAATATGAAAACACATTTAGCATTCTCACCTTCAAGTTGCCAACTATGTGATCTTGTTCAAGTTCAATAAAAAAATATCTTTGTTTTCTTCTTCTGTTTTCTTAGACCAACAAATACACATGCACCCACTCCCACACTCGCCTAGTCAAAAGCTTTCAAAACTTAATAAAATTTGAACTCCCCACCTCCCAGAGTGTAAACCCATACTATTGGGCCAAAGGTCTCTTTGTAAATGCAGTACAAAATATCAAACCAAGTGGTCTTTGGCCTAATGGTATAAGTGTTTCCCTCCTAAATGGGAGATGATGAGTTCAAACCCTATTAAGTGTAAGGTGTGGAAGTGAGTGTGTGTATTTTTGATAAAAAAAAATACAAAATATCAAGCATAGGTAAGAAGATGTTTACCATCTTCATTTACACATATAGCTTCAACTCAAAATTGCATATTTCCTCTAGATCAAGTTATCAACAGTTTGGATTTTCTCATGACTTGCACAACACGCAAAAGTGCCACCTTAGGATCCCAATTTTGTTTCCAAAGAAAGAGGAATTGTGATGTCCAATCAAGGCCTTGTAGAGAGATTTTCTATCAAAAGCACCTTGATCCACGTAAGTTCCATCCAATAGAATCTTAACTTGATGGCCAATGCTCCTAAGATCATAGAAGCAATGCTACAGAAAAAAAGATTTGTTGCAATGTAGCTCCATAGGAATTATAAATAGAAACACATGAAATACCCATTCTTCTAGATCTTCATTAGTCCTATTTCAGGTGCAAAGCTTCTTCAATAAAAACCTAAAAGGGGTGATGTTGTAGTTCTTGATCTGTGAAGATGCATTGTTAGGTTCTCCATTTTTTTTCCTATCAGGGGGCCTCTCAAGGAGCCCACCAACTCCGTCATCTCCTTATCGTTATAGACTCCCGATGAAACAAAATATCCCAAAACACTAGTTGACCATCATTACACAGATAATCACCACTGTAGCATCCTTATCCACTGCAATATTACAAATGGAAGAAAAATCATCCACCAACATCTAGTCCCAACACCAAAATTGATGCCAAAACTTTGCCATTCCCTATTCCCGCACCATCATTGTGGTATTCCCTACAAACTCATTCCTCACCTTCTGAATCCCTTTCCAAAGACATGTCTCGTAAGACAGGCACGTCCAGCGAGGCTCAATCCCCCAAAGAACTCCCATTCTTTGATGTCGCCATCCTTCTCCACTGTTTATTGTGCTCACAAGTCACAAGCAAACCTCCATAAAAATTTTTCTAATATAGGAGTATTAAAGATTTCCAAATTTCTATTGCCTAATTCACCTTTTCTAAAAGGATTCAATCTGAATCAATCCTGCCCAATTCGTCACAAAAAATCTCTGCGAAACTTTCCCAACCCCTTATCAACTGAGGTGGAATGGTGAACAAAGACAAAATGAATAGGCAAGCTAGAAAAAACACTATTTTTTAAGTGTTAGTCCTTTAAGCTGTACATAGATACTGTCTCATTTGCGTGCCAATCTGTATTGAAATCTTTCCACCAGAGCCACCACTGAGTTCCACACTGACCCAGCTTTAAACGAAGATCCTAATGAAAATCCCATATAAGTGGGGGGAGAATATCCCACTCTACTCCCGAGAACAGATGCGAGTGAGGCAATAATAGGCACCTCTCCAATTGGAATCAACTCTGACTAGGATCAACTCCGCATCGGCCTCAGGAAAAATATTGGTGTCATTGGCTGATTAGATTATAGTGGAACTATTCACGTGCACACCTAATGAGAACTACCAATGTACAAATCATTGTCAATTTTGGATGGCAGCAAAGAATGCCATTAGAACCACTTTGAGAATTGAATTATGTTTTAATTGTTATCAGTAATGCATTAACAGCATCTGACGGTCAATGATTTTGTTCTTTTCCTGTTGCAAACTTTGTAAATTTATGCAATCCCTTAGTTTTCTCGCAGATTCTATATATTCTTTCAAATCTTCATTATCGTTTACTCTGTCGCATTTCAAGGAATATTTCTTTCATGTGATTATTTTTACCTATAAAACTGCACTAAGTGATGTTAAATTCATGTTGTAGGTTCATTATGTTGCTAAATGGAAGAGCATCACTTTTATGACAAGTAGACAGGGACTTGGTGTTGGTGGTGGAACAGTATGATTTCTATCTTTTACGGTTTTGTACTCCATTTTTTTAATAATTTTGGTCTAAAAATTCTCATCTGTAAAAGATCCCATTTACACCAAAATGAATACTGATCTACCTCATGCTCAAATAGCATGATTTGAAGAAGCCAGTATCATGATTCATCTAGAATACCTTTCCAGTCGCTATATGAAACTGCTGTCTCTCTTTGAGGCCTGTGGATAGAGCCTAACAATTGTTTCCCTGCTAATTCCCTGGGTAAGCTGCTTTTACATCAAAAGTATGAAGAGTCCTTCATTCTTCAGGCCACCAAAAGTTAGGTCACTATAGACATATGCTTTAGGTGGAACTGCTAGTAAGGCAGTTCTCAATTGCATCACAGGCCTGATAAGAGAAATAAGCCCAAAGTCTTCCCACCATTGTGGAAACCCTTCTATGTAGGCTACAGGGATTAAGGATGCCGCACAATGAGATCTCCATCATCAAACATGCATCCTCGGCTTCTTCTTCTTCATGGGTAAATAGAAGTCAGGTTATCGTTGCCAAAATGGAGAGCAATCGTGTACTGTAGTGCATATGGACGGGTAAAAAAAAGTGTTGGAATCTGTGAATTCATTGGCCATTGAATTCCAGAATTCAATAATTCAATTGCAATTGAATTGGCCATTCAATTAGCAATTGAATCTAGGAAATCAATACCATTCATGACTATTGATTTT
>JAOTRH010000002.1:7333600-7367691 GCA_034768845.1 Heliamphora exappendiculata
AACTAATAAAATAATAAAATTATATTTATATAATATAATAAAGTAGTAACTAGTTTATAGTTTAACTTAAAAACTTACTATTATAATTTTAATATATTAGTTTGTAATATATAAACTAATAAATTTTAAATTTATATTATAATATAATTAACTTTAAGTTTATAATTTTAAAGTTAATAAATTAACTACTAATAATAAAGTACTAAACTAACATTTTATTATAAATTTATAAATTAAATAATTATAAAAGTAATAAAAATATAAATTAAACAAAAAAATAAAAAAGGCCCGATCAAAGCCCGATCAAAACCCACCCAAAGCCCGTCCACAAACCCAGGCCGAGGTCCAAGCCCGTAGCCTAAACTCGAGTCTTTTACCTCTAGAGCCTGAGCTGACCCCTAAAGAAAAGAACCCGGTCCAAGCCTATCCAAAAATTTGACAAAAGCCTACCAGATTCAAACCGACCTTGACCCGTTCAATCCACAACCGAGCTGGACCAAGCGCAAATTACATGCCTAAATAACACTAGAATGAGCATGGGCATATATATCTAACTCTACAAATGATTATGTAAGAGACTTCTTGACTATTGTTCGTTTATACATGAAAGAGGGAATGTGAGTCGGACTATCCAATCGCATGATTAAAGAATTGTAGCTAATACATGAGTACCCTTGCATTTTAAAAAATTACAATTCCTTCCTTGAACCATTCATAGGTAGAATACTGAAAATATTTTTATATTATTCATAGAAGATTTGAATAAATTTAACAACAACAAAATCGTAATTTCAGTACTTTGATCTTATTGACATCAACCCCAACCGTTGACTAATTGTTGACCATTAAAATAGATAAACTTTTAATGAGACTAGAAACTTTAAGAAGAAAACCATAATTTCATAAAAATTACATGGGTGTTTATGTATTAGTTACAAACCTAAAAATAAAATAAAAAGGAAAATGTTAATTACATAGATTTAATCGAAATCAAACGTGAAAACTAATGCATGGATAATTGATAATTTTCACTTGAAACATAACAATTCAAAAGAAAATCCATCGCAGCTATAGAGTTTACTCGAAATGGCAATGCAATTTTTTTTCGGATTTTTGACAACACAAATGTCTCCCACCTAGGCCGGCTTAATTGGGTTTGAGTTATCTCACATTTTGAAAACCGAAAACTAATCTTAAGTGTGTTAAAGTTAACGACCAAATAAATCTCTAATTATAGTTGTTAAACTCGTACGATACGCAATGCATATCGTACAATACGTATCATTTTAGAGGTATTTCGAGTCATATTGGTACCTCTGTATCAAAGATTCTTGAAATCATTCGATACAATCGTTGTATTGAATGATACATGTCAAATCAAAATAAAGCACGATTCACGCAATACGCATGAAGTGGATTCATTTCTTAGCTGGATCAGGTCTGAACAAATCGGAAGGTTAAAAAACTCGCACTTCATCAAATTTCTTTGCATTTTTTTTCTAAAAATTGATGCTTACAAACATGATTCGAGTCATTTCGGTGAAGATTAACACCATTGAACTTGAGATTTAGCAAAAAAATTTTACAATTTTCAAACCAAGATTTGTGTATTGTTGTTGCTCATATGAATCTGCAAAAAACGCATTTTTTCCACCTTTGGTGCATCAATTTGGAGTATTTGGCAGTTGATCTACCTATAGGAAATGAATCGAGTGAAATATTAACGATTTCCGAGCTGTTCGTCATGTAACCAAAAGCTACGAAACACGGCGACCTGTTTTTATTTCCAATTTTTGTTTCAGGTCGAGCTGTTATGACCCATTATTTCTTCGAGTCTGGAGGCTTTGCTATGTCCCATTATTTCTTGGAGTCTGAAGGCTTTGCTTTGAGTCTGGACTCTCTAATAAAAAAACAATTTCCTAGTAATTTTTGTTCACAAATTAGCCTTTTTTTGTTACATTTCATTTAATTAAAAACTTCAAATTTTTTCTTACTAAACTTGAACGATATGCTTCATGCTTATGTGTTTACAATTTACTTTCTTTGTTGGATTGTAATATTTGATCTTGAACCATTTGAACCATCTTTATTGTAGTAGACTATATTTTTGTTCTATTTTTGTAATATTTATGCTTTATATATGTCTTATAACTTTAGTTTTTATTTACTTTTAATTATCTAAAAAAATTTACAATGCACGATACAATACAATACACTACACAAAAATAAAAAAAGACTCACGATTCGACACGAGTTGAGAACTATGTCTCCAATACTTAGGCAGACTTGAACTAACGACTAATGACTCCTTCAACGCAAAATGCGAAGGTCTTAAGCAGTGGAGCAATGCAAGAAATTGTACATAAAAATTGGCATTTGTCTCTGGATTACATATAAAACTACGTTACTAAGCATCATCACCCTTTTGACTGCATTGTACTGATGAATGAATTAACATCTGCTACTGTCTGAAAATATTTGAAACACCGCACCGAGACAAGGGTTTACAAACCAAAATAACTGTCCCTCTTAACTATTCACACGGCTACGGTTTTTCTATCCCAAAAATTCTCTATTCCTCAATCCCAAAACAATGGAATCCATTAGATCATTTCAGAATCTCGAGACATGAAAATCTCAAGACATGATAAAATAGTGTTTCAATGCAATGGGGACACGGAGAGAATTTTCGAAACAGAAGATCCCATGTCCTATTCACATATACTTCTTACAATGCTCACAACTCAACCATTCAACGATGTCTTGGCTGCAAGATGGGTGAGAGCTTGCCTGTGGTAAGTGTTACGAAGCTTCTTGTATTTCGGCACAAAAGCTCCAATATCAATTTCCCCGTCAAGAAGCTGCCTGTGCAGAGTCTCAGATTCCTCATCCGTCTTATTCATTGCCTCTGCAAACGAAAAGCACATTTTCAGATTGCTCATGCAAGCGGAAGCTGTCTATGGCGTCGTTTGGCACCAGCTTAAAGTCAGACTTTATCCCTTTTACTTAAAGTCACCAAAAAAAAATTAACATTCAAATCACAACATTTTCTCTCTGCATGGTTGCTTAAATCCACTTTTTAACCAAGCAAAAATCCTGACTTTGCCAGGTTACCAAACGAAGCCTATGTGACCCATTGGTAGCGTTCGTTAGAATTTTACCTTGAAGCCTATGGAGCAGAGATGCGGGGGAGTAAAACTTCAGGGTCTCTTCTTTTTGCCTCTCCAGCTCATGTAGCTTCTCTTGAGCAGCTGCTAATTCGGTTGTCCGAATGATTCTGCACTGCAGAATCAAAAACAGCAGAGGGAAAATAACCATTTACAATTGCTGCAGAATCAAAAACAGCAGAGGGAAAATAACCATTTACAATAGCTTTTTAATATTAGCTTCGCTATTAAGTAACGGAACGCTGTTTAAATTGTTCACCTGATTCTGCAGTTCCATTATGCGTGGTTCTTTCTCAAGATTCTCCCCTACATAAAGATATCACTTAGAACAAGACTCCATATGTGGTTCAATTGCTTAGATATGACTTAATGTATATATATGTGGGAAACATGGTAACTTTTGGTGTAAGAAAAGAAACTCACTGGCAAGCTGCAAAGTCTCCTTTCGAAGTTCATCTCTTAGCTGATGTTTATCAAACAGAAAAAGAAGAAAAAAATAGTAAGAACAACTGCAAAAATAATTTAGGAACAAGGATATCACTAAAGGACCTATTAGTCATGTAAAAGACGGCATACTCCCCACTAATGGACCTGTAATACAGTGACAGTTAATGTAAGCTGCATGAACAAGTTTGCATTGTTTGAAATAATATGCAACCCCGACGATCCTACCCTGGTGAAACAAGTGTTTTCCTGCAGACATGCTTCGCCACAACTTCAAGATACCTTCATATATGAAGTTTCATCTATATGCTTCGCCACAACATCAAGCTACCTTCGTATATGAAGTTTCATCTACATTACATGACATCTTGGGTCCATCAATAATTTGTACAAAGGTCAGTTACCATGAGCACATCCATTGCAAAAATAGGATCAACTATGGACTATTTTCGTCTATGTTACGTGACATCTTGGGTCCATCAATAATTCAGATGAAGATCAGTTAGCATGAGCCTAAGAAGCATGGAAACTTCTAAGAAGGTGGGCGTATCATACCGACACTTGTTAGACACTACTTGACACATGTCGGGCACTTGTCTAAACATTCTATTTTTTACTTCTTAGAACCAAGAATCTTAAAACACTTGGAGAACACACGTGTTTATCAGTTAAATACGCATGAATCGCGTTGCAAGTTTGAAACAATCACTCCTCAAGACATGATAAAATATGAATGTACACACATCAACAAAAAAAGAAAAAGAAATCCTAGCTAGTTAGTTTGATGTTCACAAAAATATATGTATTTATTAATGTGTCCACAGTTGTTTTCATGTATACATCGGTAAATATATTTATCATGTGCCCAGTTAGTGTCGTGTCATTTTTTTTATTTTTTGGAAAATGTGGTGTTGGCATTCTATGTCTCGTGTCTATCTGTGCTTCTTAGCCATGAAACATTCATCTCAAAAATAGGATGTTATGAGCTATTTTAAGTCCCACTGAAACATCTCACACAGAACTTTAGATTATTATCAAGTCCAAAAGAATTATGCTGGTAATTTTTAGCTCTGAATGCCTCTGCCAATCTTAACGCTGAAACAGCTCACACAGAACTTTAGATTATTCTCAAGTCCAAAAGAATTATGCTGGTAATTTTTAGCTCTGAATGCCTCTGCCATATTTATTATCTTAACACTTTTAGATCAGAGAAAAAGATGAATCATGTTCATGAAAATATATACATATAATTTAAATTTTTAGAAAGCCTTGTTTTGCAAGCCCTGCGCTCCAGTATGGCCATGTGATAAGATGAGAAACTCAAATGACATTTGTCTTCTTGAACGAAAATTTGGAGCAAATAAATTAACAAAAGAAGATGAGCGCATCAAAACAATGTTTTCATCTCTTTGCTTCGGTAAAAAATAATGGTCACTGCCATAGACATCAATTTGATAGTGGGCTGTGGAAATTTCACGGGCCATATATCTCATTAGCTCTACAACCAAGTCCCACATGTAAAAGAACCTCTAACCGCCCTGATAAACAAGCCTTTCATCTTCAATGGCCCATGAAAGCATCGCTGCATGCATATCAAACACAATATCATGGAGCTAAATCCCTCGGTTCCAACAGCTTTTAAAGTACTAATCAGACCTTCATGTGCTTCATTGAAGCCCAAGGTGATATAGTTTTTCACATTATAGAAAACCCACCATTTTAATTACACCTAGGAACTAACATAAGATGAGTTATAGGTCATGCTCAAAGAAGAAAAAGGTTGGAGGAATACAAACTATACAGTAAACTACAGCAATCATGGTGCAAAAACTTAATAGAAATATAATATGCAAGTGAAAGAATAATAATCAACATGAACTTACATTGTTTTGAATTTTAACCTGATCGAGTGAAAGTAAGAATTGATGGTATGCATCTTTGTCAGACAAAAGCTTCCGCAACTCATCAACACTATATGCATTAAAATTGGAAGAGAAGAGAATGATCAGAAAATACAAAAAAATAAAGCAAGATGTTTACTTAAATTTCTATATTGATTTTTGCAATCTTAAAAACATTGAAAATTGATTAGGTAACTTCTAATATGGTTCCAGCAATATATAGATACATAAATCCAAGTCTATATATTTACATGTATCGAGCATCACAACTCAAAACTCAAAGTTCAACATTTATATCTCTACTGTCTAAAATATATAAAAGAAGGCGGTCAAAAACTGCAATCCTTCTAAAAACTACCATCCTATTCATAGGCTTTCTTCAACAATTTGGTGACACAACTCTATTTCTTATTAAACATTAGTGCATAACAAAATCTTATTTTGCTTATGAAATCACTCCTAATCCATCATGGGCGTGATGTCCATTCTCAGCATGACGTCTTCTCACATGTTGTGGGGGTGTCCATGGATCGGGTTGGTCCAAGTTGAGCTCTAGTCATCATCCAACCCCATGTATTTGGCTTTTAGTTTTTGCACCCACAACCGACCAATGGGTTCGAACGTTTTGGACCAATGGGTTCAACGAGCCTATGGGTTGGAGTGGTTTTGACTTGCTTATTTTGGATTTTTTTTGTTGAGCCCATTTTATTTTTTAACTAATTATAATAGTTTTTTTTAATTAAAAATATTTATTTTTGATTAATTTAATTTTTTTTTCTTTCCATTCACTCAGATCACTTCCGCTTTATTGATTTTGTTCAAATCTTCCTTTTCTATTGATTTTCAAAAGTATCATCAAAAAATGGAATGTAATTAAAATTATCATCAAAGTAAAAAGTTCTATAAGGTCACCGTTAATTTGAAAATAGAAAATGGACTTAAAAAATCATAAATTTATCAATTAGACCACATATAAAACCCAATTTACATAGATTTCACACAAAAAATATCAAAATAATAAGCAACCTTATCTCATAATACATCTAAAAATCTATAAAATTAAATATACTCAAGACCTGTAATCTGATCATCACTCGGAAAAAAAAAATCGAGGGACCTGCCACTAGATCAAATCACAGGAAAAACCATCAATTGTCGTGTTGGACAGGTCAGGTTGGGTTATGCAGGTCGGACCAATTCATGAACACCCCCATCCAAAGGAGCCCGCCACCACACGCTAGTTTACTTTGAAATGCGCATAATAATCTGAATAATATGAAATTCCAATAAAACATCCTATACATTAGTAACTAAGAAGTTAAAGAAGTGTACCTACGACCAGAAACTAAGTAGCAAAGATACAGATACGCGACATGAAACGAAAATGCCGACATGTCCATTTAAAAAAAATGTAGGACACTTAAAAAACTGTATTTTTATATATTTAGTATATGTTAATTATATGAAAAATTAATTCTACAATAATTGAAAATATACAACATTTTACTAGTAAAATTTAAAAACTCAGTATTTCATCTTATAAATGTTCAAAAGCATATTTAGTGTGACTAATTTGCGTTTCGAAGAATAAAAAACATTGCTATGAAGAAATTCAATACATAGAACGTGTTCAGAGGATTAGAAAAGTGTCCATTAAGTGTCGAAAAAGTGTATGATATTGTAAGTTTCATTTTCTAATTAAGACATGCTTAGAAGTGTCGAAGACACATTTAGAAGTATTCGATGAGTGTCGTGTCGGACAAAAGTGTGTGATATAGCAGGCCTCTTTCGTAAAAGTGATCGTGCTTCTTTAGACTAAAAAGAACAAAAATGGCATAACACAATCACGTGGAGATGACAGTTATCAAAAAAAATTAGGACACACAAAATGAGAAAATGGTAATATCTATAATCTTACGGTATGCCATTAAGATCACAGATCCAATATCCAGATCACATTATAATGTTATCCAAAGATGGAAATTCATGTCCCAAAGTATTGTTTTATATTTTGTCTTGATTGGCAACCTTAATAATAAGAGTTAATTGGTAAATTAATCCTATTTGAGCAAGTTATAAAAGGAATAGTCCCATTGTAAGTTTATTAATGGATTATGTCCCAAATTTTAAATTATTTTTGTGTTAACGCATTTGCCCTTACTTTAAATCTAGTCAAACTAATCAATTAGTTAAATTAGAAATAGATGAGCATAAATTGCAACAATCAATTAAAATGTGATTGGTGCATTTTTTGTTGGCAAAATTCTTGGAGTGATTCGTTAGGAATATTGCAACAGTAACCAAACTATTATAATATTTGGCGAGTTATTCATCAGGTTTTTGGATGCCAGTGTCCTTAAGCTACTTTGTTTTATGACCAATGAATTTTACAATTGGCCAAAACTGAGAAATTTATTAGGAACTTAGATATTTGTTTGCTTTAACAAACAACTATTTTAAAGTTGATTTGATTGGTGAATCGGTATAGTTCTTGTTTTAGTTTCTTTCTTACGCACTCAACCATCTCTTGGTCAAGCTTTGAACGAAGCTCGTGCACGGCTCTTTAGTGACCTTTCTGTTTCATTAAGGAGACTTGTCAATGGTGGTGGTTCGCAAAACGGACAGAAAAAAGAACTAAAGTTTACTTCTTTATTGGACCAACAGACCGATCGAGACCAGTTGCGAGCAATAGGGTCTTATATATTTATCTCTTATTAACATTTAAAAGGTGTAGAATTGAATTCTTCCATCACAAAGGACCAATAAATTTCACGTGGCTAAATTGAGAAATTTATTGGAAAGCTTTACAATGCATTATTTTTGTAGCTTAAACAAACATCAAGCAACCATTTAATATTGATAAATTTCTCTATCGGAATGTTCTCATTAAACTTCACAAAATCATTTTTGGATATCATATTTAACGAATTTTTTTAGGTAATTAATTATATTTGACGAATTTATGTCATATAAGATTTTAACCTTTCTTCATTTAATAGTTGTGCAATTTATAGGTTATATCTAAGAAGTTCATGTACCTAAGCAAAGTTAAATTCCAAAATAAGTACAAACCGAAGAATTTATTATTTTACCAAATGGAGAATTTTATGAAACAGCTTATTACTGAGTTTACATGTAAAAATATATGTAAATACTGAGATTACCTAAAATTTATCAGCATATATAGTGTTAGCTTTTTTCCAATTGAATAACTATGCAATTTCTTGGTTATAATCAAGAGATTAAAGTACATAGGAAAAATTGAATTCCAAAATTATACAAAATGATGAATCTATCAATTTAACAAATTGATAAATTTATCAGTTTAACAAGTTGAGAACTTTATAAAAAACGACTAACTACTAAGTTTACATGAGAAATTTATGAAAATGATGGGATTGTGCAAAAATAACCAGTGTATAAAATCACTCGGTTGTATATTTTTCTAGGTTGATGCATGTTTTTAAAAATCTAACGTGCATTTTCTCTGTTTATCTAACATTATGTACTATGTGATTGTTCTAACATTGGCCCCATTTGGATAACATGGCTTATGGCTTATTTAGCTTATAAACCAATAAACAAGCTACGTCGTTTGGGTAACCAAATAAGTTAAAAAGATGCAAATAAGAAAATAAGTCAATAAGTCAAAATAAACTGGTTTATAAGCTAAAATAAACCAAATAAGCTGACTTATAAGCCAAAATAAGTTAAAATAAGCTGGCTTATAAGCCAAACGAAATGGCTTATAAGCCAAATAAACAAATAAGCCAATTGTCACCCAAACATACTAGCTTATTTGTATTTTGGCTTATTTGCTAATAAGAAAATAAGCCAATAAACCAACCACCCAAACAGGGCCAATAAGATTTCCTATAGCAAAACATTGAAAATAGTCATTGATGTATTAAGAAGTAGAATTTTAAAACATTGAAATTTCTCAATTATTTATTATTTATTACTGGGAAATTTTATTCGCTCAAATGTACATTATTTACTGTTTTACAAAGATATCATGTTGTTTTAGGGTTTTAATCTCGTTTTTTATTTTTCAGTATATATGCAACTTTTAGAATTTTGTGGTTCTTACTTACTCTTTCAAACCATTGTGTCTGGAATGTGGATGACTTGATGATGATTTCAATGCTAGTAAAGTTCGAAGTTCTGGCCGCAAGTCAATCAATTAAGATTTTTTTCATAACATTTTATTTCACGATTCCGTACTGAGGATTTGAAGTATGATGGTCTGAGATGTTTTTGGAAAGGTAGTTTTGAATTCTATATATGAATACAAGTCATTTAAAGCAAAGCGTGAAATTCTCTGAATTGATATCAATTTCTAATTTAAATGCTCGAAACTTTATGGGTCCTGATCTATTGTCACAATTACTGTGTTGATTTTTTAGAGTATTCTAGGGATAGTAAATGACTGGGGACTAATACTACTAAAAACTTTTAACTAGTATTTATTCTTAGAAAAGTTTCTATTTTGGGACCGATGCCTAAATTACCCTAATAATACTAAGTTGCAAATCTCAAAAATCTAGTTTTCAAAATCAAAATGTAAGGATTTGGCAGAATTGTCTAGGTTACTATCCCTTTCTAAAAAGGTGGCATTTCTCCAAATGCTCTTGCCACTAAATAAATAATTAACACTGCTGCAAGTACAATGTTGACAAATTTTATATAAAAACAGAAAATCATTTCACATTTTAGATCAAATCTTGCTGTTTGTGCTCACTGTAAATAACATGTACCTCTATGAACAATGGATTGTGTTTTAACAAATGTCTATAATACTGGCAATAACTTGTAATGTGCTTCTGGTAAGTTATATTAAATACTTAAAATATTTTTATTTTTTATTTTGAATTAGTACCACACAACACAGAATATTGGCTAGTAGTTATAAATGCTATAGCTTCCCAATGTTTAACATCCAGGCATCCCAACTTCATAATCAATTGAGTGTCAAAGTGATGGCCAGGAATTGTTCTCAACAAAGATTTCTCTATGAGGGCAAGGTATTGTAAGCAAACAAAGTAAAAACTAATATCATTGCATATTGAGCCAAACGGCTGGATTTACAATAAAAGAATACATCAAATATATAGGTTATAAAAATTCCAATAATAATAATAGACTAACTAGGAAACTAAATCACAATAATGGAAAAATATCAATAGTATATTCTGACAATCCCAATAGTGGAAAAATATCTCCAAACATATTCTCATACTTTCCCTTAAACTCATGATGCGAGCCCAATGAGCAGCGAGAGTTTGTCAAGCAGAAATCGAAAATGAGCCGAAATATGAGTCTTGGTGAAGAAATCAGCAAGTTGCAATAACGAGGAGACGAATGGGAGATCAATAGTACCAAACTGAATATGCTGACGAACAAAGTGAAAATTAATCACTATATGCTTAGTACGTTTATGAAAGACAGAGTTATGAGCGATCTGGATCGCACCCTTATTATCACAGTAGAGAGAAGTAAGATAAGACAGGGAGACACCCAAATCAAAAAGGAGCCAACCAATCTCGGCAGTAGTATGAGCCATGGCACGGTATTCAGCCTTAGCAGTAGAACAAGCAATGACATATTATTTTTTACTTTTCCAAGAAGTGAGAGAGTCACCAAAAAATACACAAAATCAAGTAGTAGACTTGTACTCAGAGACATTACCAACCCAATCAGTATCAGCATAAGCCCGAAGAGTCAATGGTTAAGACGAAGAAAAGAATAGGTTCTGAGAAATAGTGCCACGAACATAACGCAGAACGCAGAGCATAGCTGCCCGATGAGTGGAGCGCAGAGTAGAGACTAATTGACTTAGCACATGTACAGCATACACAATGTCAAGACGAGTCACAGTAAGGTAGACCAGACACCCAACCAGCTCGCGATAGACAATGGGATCCTCAAGAGGAACGCCATCAGAAGGAGAGAACTTAGCATGCAACTCAATGGGAGTATCCACGGCTTTATCATCAGTGAGACGATCATGGTAGATCACCTCAGTTGCATATTTTGATTGAGAGATGTGATAACCCGTGGGGGAAGAAGCAACCTATATAACAATAAAGTATCGCAAAGGACCCACGTCTTTCATTTCAAATGTACGGAACAAATGTTTCACTTCAGAGATAGCAGTAGAATCAGAATAAGTGATAATCATATCATCCACATATAATAATAAGATAACCAACTCAGTAGAAGTGTGGCAGAGAAACAGTGCAGAATCATGAGAACTAGGAGTAAAACCAATCTACGTAACCGTTAACTGAAAACGCTCATACCAAGCACGAGAGGACTGTTTCAAACCATAAAGGGTACGCTAAAGACGACAAATAGTACCAGGAAGATGAGAGAGACCTGGAGGAGGGCGCATATAAACTACCTCATTGAGATACCTATTGAGAAATGCATTCTTGACATCCAACTGGAAAAGAGGCCATTGACGAATGGCACCAACAGAGATCAAAGTACGAACTGTAGTCATCTTAGCCACGAGTGCAAAAGTTTCTTCATAATCAATGCCATAATCCTGAGAAAATCTCTTAACTAACTAACCTGGCCTTATAGCGCTCCAGAGAACCATCAGAATGAGTTTTAATTTTGTAAACCCACTTACATCTAATAAGATTTTTATCGGCAGGTAATTAAGCTAAATCCCAAGTACGAGTCTTCTGAAGAGCAGTTAATTCGTCATGCATAGCATTGATCCAGTTTGGATCAGTACAGGCTTCCTTATAGGACTGAGGCTCAAAGTAAGTATGAATAGTAGATAAAAAGGTTACAACTATTGCATTCAGAAATGTCGCTGGCAGACACTTTACCCAAACAACCAGACTGAGCTAACTATTTTAGGCGGTCACTAAATATATAACCTAAACGAAAATGCTAAAGGTAAAAAAGAGAAGAGTAGTGATCTAAAGAAAAAGAAGATAAAGCCGCAGAAGAGGAATCTAAAGGCAGATGCAAACTTTCCAACACATATAAATCACCAATCCTACACCCGATCCCAATCTGTTTCTGGGATGTTCGAACCTGAACAACATAACCAGAGGAAGAAAATACGTCAAAACCAGAATCAGAAAGTTGACTAATAGATAATAAACTAATAGTCAACTGAGGAACATAAAAGATATTAGATATAGATAATGAAGTGGATGAAGAAGGAATAACAAAACTAATAGAAACAACCTGCATAGAAATACCATTGGCAGTAGAAATAGAAATTGAAGAAGTGGGGGAAGTATAATAACTAAAATTGGACAAATCAGGTGTTATATGATATGAAGAACCAGAATCAAATATCCAAGTAGTGGAGCAAATACCAGTGAAACAAGAACTATGCAAACCTGAAGAGAACGTAGGCATAGCAGACGCATGAGATTGGAGCTCAAAAAACACCTGCATGGTCTGTGGTCTGAAACTGCTCAAACAGAAAATGTACTAAGGAGATTAAAGCACCACTGAAAGGCGAGAAAACCCAAATCACATGCCAGAATTCGTATTTAAATTCTCGAGTCAAAATAGAAACTCATGCCCATTGTGCAGAATTTCCATGCAATCTAGTACTATAGCTTGCAATTTTTCGTCAGCTGAAGCACATAAAGTAAGATCCAAAATTCGTATCTAAGATCCACAGTCGGAGAAGAAGAAGGGTTCGAGTCATCGGTGCTGTTGGTTGCTGCGATTGGTTTTTCAGGAAGGAAGAGATGTCGACTGTGATGACTAGTGCGACTGGCGCGGACTGGCGCCGATCTAGGGTTTCTAGTGACCAAGAGAGAAGACGACGACGGTGCAGGAGGGAGGCTGCGACTGATTTTTGCAGGAGGGAAGGGAGGTCGACGGTGCATGAGGAAGGTCGACGACTTAGGGTTAGGGTTTATAACCCTGCTCTAATACCATGTAAGCAAACAAAGTAAAAACTAAAATTATTGCATATTGAGCTAAACGGCTTGATTTATAATAAAAGAATACATCAAATATATAGACTATAGAAATCTTAATGATGGTAATAGACTAACTGAAAAACTAAAACACAATAATGGGAAAATATCAATAGTATATTCTGACAATCTCAATAGTGGAAAAATATCTCCAAATATATTCTCACATGTATAAATGAGCCTTGCATAGCATGCAACATTCCACAATTAAAATGTCTACATTTAATTCTCAAAATCTGTTAATGAGCATGACAAATATGACTACAATTAATGATGACAAGTAACAAAATACAAACCTGACCACCACTTAAAAATGGAAAAAAAAATCATATGGGCAAACAGATTGAAACTGGCTAATCAACAATGTCTGAAGAAAGTAGAAATATATTTACCAGTATAATACTTACAGTGTCAGGAGTCCAAGAACCTTACCTCTTATTCTTTAACAAAACAATAATGCCTGCGGCCTCAGAAGGTGAAACATGAGATGGTGATTGTGGCCGATCTGCAGGCCTTTGTGGATTGAAGCTACTAGAAGAGCTGCTACTAGGTGTTGTAGGGTGGGAAGAACCCGGAGAGCTAAGTAAAGATGGAGGATACCATGAATTTGTGGGAACCTCTTGTGGAAGTGGCTGAGCTTGCTGCTCTTGAGAACCCCTGTAGGTTAACAGAGTTAGCTTGAGAATATATAAAGTTAATAACAGCAAAACAACTAATTATAAAGCTTATAGCTTCAGTGGACAGAAACTCATTTTGATCATGTGCATGATAAGGAGAGAGCATACCACACATAGTTGAAGGGAAAACTAACTGAAAGTTGGTTTAAAACTAGGCATTATATTAGAAACTTCCACGCTTATCTTGTATTTGTATAGAACGCAAGCTTACATAGACGTCATTTGTGAAAAATTATTTTCTAGCTTTTAGCTTACAGTTCAACAAAAAATTAGAAAAATCCAAACAGATGTGCATATAATTTTTTGCTTGTAACTTCTGATTTTAAGTTTTAACAAAGTACAAATATTTAGTCCTTCAAACTATAAGTTTACAAGATTATAATTATAATAAATATTTATAACTTATGTTTGAAGTCATAGTCACATCTTTTTAGATATAATTTATAAGTTTACAATTTTAAATATGCCTAACCACCTCACACTCTATCAAAAATTAATACAAGCCCAATTCAAAGTATTTCTAGGTTTGCAAGATGCTCCAGAATCGCAAAGATAAGAAGCGTAAACATTTAAAGCCTTTAATGTTGATTCTATCTACTAGTAAAAGTTCATTTACAAGTAGCAATGATAACTACATGAAAATGTTCATTCACGAGTAGTAATCATAACTATATGAAAATGTTCATTCACGAGTAGTAATCATAACCACGTGAAACATATCTAGTACTCTGGCACAAGGTACGAGCCTACGGTGAGATAGAATAAAAATTTACACGTATCAATGGTAACTACATGAAAATGTTCATTGACGAGTAGCAATGATAACTACATGAAACATATCTGGTACTCTGGCACAAGCTACAGGCCTAAGGTGAGATATTTTACCCTCATTGACAATAAGAAACAAATTTTTGTTTTCCCAGTGGGAGATAACATGTGTACATAGGAATTTTATTCTCCATAACAGCCCTCCCACCCTTTTGGCTGCTTCCTTTGGGGCTTTCCCACTTGTGCTTTGATTGCCCTTCATACCCTATCATCCTCTGTCCCTAAGATTTGTAATTAATCCTGTTAAACCTTCCCTTTCACGGCTGCCTGCCGTAAATCCCATCCACCTAATCAACCCATTAAAGTCCCTCCCCACTTCACCAATCAGTTTTTCCACCACTCACTCTCTGTTTCAAATAGCATCCCTCTTCATATTCTCCACCTTTCTGTTCCTCTCTATTTCACATCAAACCCCCATAGTCGTCCTATATGCTCATCTCATAATGCCAAAACCATCATCACCAATCAGGGATTAAAAAAAAAAAAAACTCACTTTGCTTTAGCCTCTATTTGCCCTAGCTTTTTTTGAAGGCTTTTTACTTAAAAACCTCTTAAAAAGTCTACTTGTTTGACCTTCCATCGTAATTCATTGGCTTTTTTCACATTTTTCCACATTTAATTTTTTATAAATAAAAAAAACCAATAAGCGCTAGGTCACGCTTATTCTATTTGAGTCTGTTGTCTAACTGCAATTTCGTTTCCACATATCCAGAGAATGAAGAATCCCATCAAAAAATAAGCACAAGGACCAAACAAACAAAATGCATGAATTTGGACAACCAAACTACACAACGCGGGTCACAAGCAATTAAAAACCTAAAAGAACAGTTTGAAATCCATGTCCCAGTACTTCAAAATTTATAAATTCAAGCCTGAATTCATTGAACTTAATAATCAAAGCCACTAAATCAACATAAAATACAGATTTAGTGGTTTTGACAATCAAAATTAACGATTTAATGCTTCAATTTTACAAATTTTGATTATCAGCAAAAATACAATTACATGAAATCGCGGTACATCTATCGAACAGAATAATACTAGAATCCCAAAATTTCATTTCTCATTTTTTTTTTTTCATTTTCATATGAAAAAGTAATAAGAATGACGGGCGTCAAAAAAGCCCTAGAATTAAGTTTCTGCACGAGATTAGTAACAGAACACGATGATGATCCACTGAGAGAGAAGATTACCAGAACGACTTGAACATGACTTGATGGAGAGATCGTTAATCGTGCGATTGATGAGAAATGTAGAACGAATCAGAGAATCGATAATCGCCGAGACGAAAGGGGTGGAGATTTTCGTCTGCCTTCGTTTGTTTTTATTTGCAGTACTCCCCATTAGTGTGAATACGCGTGGCGTGTTATTATTGGTGAAACTTTCGCGTACTACTGCGTGACGAAACACCGAGGGAGCTCAAAGACGTTGATAGTGATTTTCGTCAAAATTTACAAAATAAAATAAAAAAATCCGTAAACTATTGTTAACTTTTTGAAGGTTTACTTTGTATTATTTTAATTCGTCAATTCACGTTAACTCATGTAATTTATGTCCATGAATAAATTAAATTAGATAAAATAAATTCAAAAATAAATTAAATAAATTAATTATAGTTATATTTTTTCTTTCAAGTTATCTATTCAGCTGAACTCACCTAAAACATATATTATTTATTGTTGTTCTTACCAATTTTAATTATATATATAGTTACATGAATTTTATATAGTTTGCCTCTATTTGGATTAAGTTTTTTTTAGTGAATTTTAGGTTTTTTGACTTTAAAAAAAAAGTGATAAAAAAGTATGTGTCATGTAAAAAAAATAAAAAAAAAAGTAAAATCACTTAAGCCAAATCAGTTGATTTTTTGTAATTTTTAAGCCAAAAAGTCGAACTTAAAAGACAGGCCAAACACAGGTTTTATAAAAAATAGATTAGTGCATTTATGATTTTAATAGTTAGTACTATATTTTGTGAATATTTTTTTAGATAAATATGTATTGTAAATATTATTATTAAAAATATTTATTTGTGTTATTATTATTAATAAATGACTACGATTGCTTTTAGGTGGTCTTTTGTTAGGCATGTTAAGTTTAATGTTTTTTAAAAGAAGAATATTTTTTTATTGTTTAGAATTAATTTTTTTTTAAATAATCTAAAGTTTTACAAATTTTCACCACGCAAAATAACGGGTTAAAACCATCAAAAAAAAATTATCCAACCCCTTGTGTTTAACGATAAGTGAGTGGGCGACAAATTAAAAAAAAACTCACTTGCCATATGTGAACTATTTAAAAAATTTTCGACAACCCACGCTAACACAACTTGAGTACACCACCACTTCAAGCCATCGTGAAGTAGGTAGTTGATAATAATAAACTCTTAGAACAATTTTAGCATGTTCTCTAAAATGATTCTGTTAGTTATTTTAGCTAGTCATTGTTATATTTGAAGTTTCGACGTATTTTTTGAAATTCTTTCTATTTTAATTATTCTTCCTTTTGTTAGAAAAACTTAAATAATAGAAGGAGGAACAACGAATATTATATGGTTTTGCGACCTAAAGAATTACTTTATTTAATACGATATTTCCCCCCACTCAATTAGAGTTTGCTAAAAGTTTCCAAAACAAATCATCTCTAAAATACAACAAAACCTTAGATTCTACATATAGCAATTTTGGATAAATTTCAAAAAAAATTCTAAGAATCTAATACGAATAATGAAAATAAAAAGGAAGAAAAAAATGATTTTAACCTGTAATAGAATCATGAATATATAAAAAAAACATAGATTTACTTTAAAGGGTTGCACCATTTTCAGTAGTGGCGGTTTATAATGAACGGTCATGACTTTTAATAAAATTAGTTTAAATTTAAATAATTTCTCAATAAACAAAAAGATGTTGATAAAGTGCTTCTCACCTATTGCACGTAACATGTATCACTATTCATCGCAATCGCAAACGCACTGTCACGTGTTCGAGTGTCAAGTGAGCCATTAAAGTACTAACAATGCGTCACTTTATGCCCTTTGCCCGCACCATGGGCGCGTGTAGCACACAGGATTCATTCTATTTTTTTATTTAAATACAATATGTTTAAAAAGCTCAAGTTATATACTAAAGGAAAGTTTCATAAATTTTCTGTTTGTGGGATTACATCTTTTTCAATTAAGAAAAAGTCTCTTTTTCTTCCTCATTAATTACAACCAACATCTGTGCGCGCACGCACACACATATATATATATAACAATCCCCTACTATATTGTAATATTTAACTCTTTATCAGTACCAGCAGCAATATGACCACACATAAAAAAAATGTATTTTTTTACTTAAACCCACACTTAGTGTAATTATTTTAGAGTTATAAGAGAATTAATGGTGGTCTTAACTTGAACCAAAATTCTTATATACCAAAACTAGAAATAATACACACATGAGAATATTTAAATATATTGATAAATTCAGTCAAAGTTTAACACTATTATGATCTTGTGCTACATCTTGCTTTTATGAGCATTTACAAGAGTTAACCATATTTCCAATTACAAGCGGCATCATTTCTATGCTTATATAGGTGAAGTCCTTTTAATGTTCCCATTTAAAGACATTTTCTCCTCTCTTTTTTTCTTTGAAGAAAAAAAAATACAAACTTCATTAAGAGTAGAACTCATCCTCTATAATCGTAACAGTTAACAGTAATCTATACGGAATGAGACATTAATTTATATTCAAATACCATACTAATCACATATTAGTAATTTATTAATACTTTTTAAACCTTTTTTTAGTAAAACTTAAAGAAAGGTTGATTTTCATTACTAGTGATTCTTTTAGAAAGGTTTTAGTCTCATTCAAATAAAAGTTATGTTTACCAAATCTTGAGACAAACATATTCATGCTAGAATTAATTGCTTAATATATTCATGTCTTAAATTAATATGTTTAGTTTTTTTATTATATATATTACTGTATGCTCTTGACATGATAGCTTTGCTTTCATAGTGCAAAAAAAAAAAAAAAAAAGTTGACATTGGTTATGACTACAATTCTATATCTAGCAATATATTTATTAGCCATTTTGCCTATTTGTCAAGCTATATATTTGAACCATTTTCTCAATGTAGTGAAATTGACAGAGCATAACCCTCATTTGCCTTTTTTTTTAAAATTTCTAAAATAGTATCTACTTCATTAAGATTTTTCATTCTAAACATAGAAATGATATACTTTTTTGTTTCATATATACCTTTCATATTAGTCCAAAAAATTAGAATCATACATACCTTTCTAGCTTTGTCTAAAGTTATAAACTCATACTCCATTGTGAACCACACAATACACGTCTGTTTAAATAATTTTCATGACACAACTGCACCACTTAAAGCGAATACGTATCCACTTGTGGATTTTGAGTCATTAGCATCAGATATCCAATTTACATTACTGTACCCTTCCAGTACTGTTGGATATCTGGTGTAGTACAATCTATAATTTTGGGTGTATATCAAATATCTTAGTGCCTTTGTGATTGCCTGCCAAAGGTCAGTCCTAGGGTTACTAGTATACCTGCTCAATTTGCTCACAACATATTCCAAGTCAGGTCTCATACAATTCATTAAGTACATGAGACTCCTAATGATATAAGAATATTTCAATTGTGATATATCTTTATCTGTATTCTTGGACAAATGTAGGTTTATATCTACAAGTGTCCTTACAATGCGAGTATTACCCTTATCAAACGTCTCAAGAATTTTTTCAACATAATGGGACTGAGATAAGGCATATCCATCAGATGTTTTAGTAATTTTAATCCCTAGTATAACATCTGTTATTTTCATATTTTTCATGTCAAATCTCTTATTCAACATATACTTGGTAATTTTAATTATAAAACTATTACTACTCAAATTTAGTATGTCATCAACATACAAATAAATAATGACATAGCATTTTTCAGTACATTTCACATAGACACATTTGTTACACTTATTTATTTTGAATTTATTTGACAGCATTACACTGTTAAATTTTTTATGCTATTATTTAGGTGTTGTTTTAACCCGTACAGGGATTTAATAAGTTTACATATATTCTTCTCCTGTTCTGGATCTATAAAGCCCTTAGGTTGTTCCATATAATTTTTTTTATTTAAATGTCCATTTAAGAATGCTGTCTTAACATCCATTTGACATTTGATGTATTTCTAGATCAAATCATGATGCAATAAAAATCAACATCCTAATGGAAGTTATTTTTTATCACAGGCAAGTAGGTATCAAAGTAGTCCACTCCTTCAGTTTGCCTATATCCCTTAACTATAATCCTCGCTTTGTATTTATCAATTGATCCATCTGTTCTCATTTTTTTCTTGAATATCCATTTATATCCAAGAGGTTTACAACCAAGTGAAAGGTTCACCAGTTCTCAAGTACGATTTTGCAAGATAGATTCTATTTCACTATTGATTGCCTCTTTCCATTGAGGTGCATTCGAGGAGGATATTGTAGCCTTAAAAGTTAGAGGCTTATTTTTTAACAAAAATGTTAGAAAATTCAGACCAAAGGATTTGGATGTTCTAGTTCGTTTACTACGTCTAGGTTCATCATCCCCTCTCAATTTTTGATCCTCATCTTCTACTTGACTACTGCTTACTGTAGTATCATAAGTTCTTTTAAGAGAACTTATCTCTTGTGTAGATTTGTACGAAAATACATGTTCAAATAACGATATATTTCTAGATTCAATAATCGCATTTACTTGGATCTCAGAATTATCGCTTATGTGTACTAGATTTCGATATGTGCTACTATTATTTGTATATCCTATAAATATGCAATCAACAGTTTTCGGTCCAATCTTGACCCTTTTTGGATCTGAAACCGTCACATTAGCTAAACACCCCCACATTCTTAAGAATTTGTAGACAGGTTTTCGATCATTCCATAATTCATACGGAGTCTTATTCGTTTTCTTGTAGTGTATTTTGTTGAGAATGTAATTAACAGAAAGTATTGCTTTTCCCTACAAGTTCTGAGGTAACTCAGAACTAATGAGTAAAACATTCATCATTTCCTTTAAAGTCCTAGTTTTTCATTCAGCAACTCCATTTTGCTGTGGAGTATAGGGAGCTGTTGTTTGATGGATAATTCTATATTGTTAACAGAACTCACCAAAAGGTGATTCATATTCACATCTCCTATCACTCCTTAAGGCTTTAATATTTCTGCCAAGTTAGTTCTCAACCTCTGTTTTATACAAAATAAAACTTTCTAAGACTTCATCTCTGCTCCTTAGAAAATACACATAACAGTACATAGTACAATCATCTATAAAAGTAATAAAGTACTTTTTTCTTCCTCGTGTTTGAACAAATTTTACATCATATATATCACTATAGATTAAACTAAAAAGCTCGGTACTTCTTTTCACTGATTGAAAATGCGCTTTAATTAATTTAGATTCTACACAAGTTTCACATTTATGTCCTAATCTATCATGCCACACACAAAAAGACTCAAGCATATAAGTAGAAGATGTAGTATTATTAACTTTTGAAATTACTGTCATTACATTGAGTTTAAACAAGTCGTTTGATAAGTACCCATTTTTCCACAAACATGCTCTCTTTAATAAGT
This sequence comes from Heliamphora exappendiculata, assembly GCA_034768845.1. Taxonomy (NCBI): domain Eukaryota; kingdom Viridiplantae; phylum Streptophyta; class Magnoliopsida; order Ericales; family Sarraceniaceae; genus Heliamphora; species Heliamphora exappendiculata. The sequence continues at coordinate 7,355,227 of JAOTRH010000002.1, forward strand.
ACAAACTTGTTAGACACAAATACCAACTTAAAACTATTTTTGCTCAACAGCGATCTTGACACAAGATTCTACCTTATCTCTGTTACATACAAGACGTTGTTCAGCGTCAGCTTCTTGCCTGAGGTCATCTTCAGCACAACCTTTCCTTATCCTTCCACTTAAGCAGTAGAAGAGTTTTTCATGAATATTTGTTCCCCACTGGTCACTGCTTGATAAGTGGTGAACATTTTCTAGCCTGTATAGACATGTCGAATTACACCAGTATTCACCTACCACTCCCTATGGTTAGATCCAACCAAGTTGACCTCGAAAACCCACAGTTGTTAGGTTTATGTTAGACACATCAGAAGATAGGTTCTTTATTTCAACAAGATTAACCTGAGCTTGCTTCTACCTCTTCGAGGCATTTTCCTAGTCTTTGCGGCTTTGGCAGTCCTTAGCACGGTAGCCTGGCTTGTCGTACACAAAGTATCGTCCTTTAAACTTTTTCGAATCACCACTCTAAACCTTTTGGTTGTGATTCTTCCTCTTCTGTCCTTTTTGGGCTTGTTCCACCACATTTACCTTTGCTTTGAACTGGAACCCCTGAGTACCTTTTCTTTTCTTTTACCTTTGTCCTCCTCAATCCTTAGCCGGACAATTAGGTCTTCAAGCCTCATCTCCTTACGCTTATGCTTCAAATAATTCTTAAAATCCCTCTAGGATAGTGGCAGCTTTTTAATAATTGCAGCCACTTGGAAGGACTCACTAAGTGTCATGCCATCGGCTTGAATCTCATGCAAAATTAGTTGAAGCTCTTAAACCTGGCTGATGATGGTCTTGGAATCATCATAAAATATTCGAGAAATATGTCGACAACGAATTTCTTTATATCAGCATCCTCTGTCTTATATTTCTTGTCAAGAGATTTCTACAATTCCTCAGCTGCCTTAAGTGGGCTGCACACGTTATATAACGTGTTATCCAAACTATTCAGGATATAGTTTTGGCACAAAAAAGTTAGCATGCTTCCATGCAACAACCGCAACAACTACTTACCGGTCTCCCTCTTTCTCAAACAATAAGGGAGCATCCTCTTGGAGGAACCGCACCAGACTCAGCGTCGTTAGGTAGAATAGCATCTTCTGCTGCCACCTTTTGAAGTATGTCCCATTAAAACTTTCTAATTTCTCACCATGCTTTACGGGAACCGTAGTCAGAATTGGGGCCAAAACAGATGCCACAACAGAGGTAGAAGCAGTAAGGGTGGGGTTCATTATGTTATCGATTTCGGTTGCCATACCTGTAAAAGCCGAATCAATACTGAAACAGAATCCAATAATAAGTTTATAAAACTTATAAAATAGTAACGTTTAAATAACTGTAACAAACGTTGAAACAAGTACCAACAGAATTTTTTCAGAAACAAAAAAATATATTATTTTATCTTAAGATTGTTGGTATTTGAATACTAAAAAGCAACAATCAGTTAGTTTGAAAAATTGGGATAGCAACAACAAACTGAAAGTAAAAATAAATTCAATAAAACAGAATTATTCTAATATGTTTTTTTCCGCATACAACAATAGTATAAATAAAATAAACAGATTATACAGAAATAGAGAGACAGAAAAATTGTTTTCTTTATACTGTAGAAACCAAACAGCAGATATAGAATATAATAATCAAACTAATACAAAAAGAAGCCACATATTTTAATTTTTAAAACTAGATTCGAAAAGGAGCAGTAAAAAAATATGTGTTTAAAACCAGAAACGTTTTTCAAGCAGCAACTTTAAAAAGTAGAACGTAGGTAGGTAGGTAAAAACAAAATTAAATGCAAATTTAATTTGCAGAATAGAAATGAACGCAGGTTTCTATAAAACGTTTTATAAACAGAATCTAAAATAAGAACAGTCTTACAGAGCAACAAATGTAGGACGAATTGAGAGCGAGTCCAGCGTTTAACGATGTCTCCTTAAGACAGAATGCATTCTTGTCTCGGTGCTTGTGATGGAATAGACGTCTGTCTTTTGGATAAAACGATCCCCGTGTGTAGAGGAAGCACGATGATCTGCACACTCAGCGAACACCGCTGTGTTTAAACTTTCTCGAAAACCTTAATCGGAATTGAAGACGCAGAGTAACAGAGTTTAAGATGCTCAAACATTGGGATACTCAAATGGGATCTGCATCAGCCTTTAAATAGGCGCTGCTGATGACTGTTCAGGTTAAACCGAACAGTCATGAACCGATTTGGCCTGGCAGTTGAATTGCCCAACAAGCACGAACAGTTCGGTTTGACTCCAACGGCCCCAAATCGAACCCTCCAATGGTTCTGTCAAAAAATAATGGTAACGGTAACTTAATTTAAAATTCAAAATAACTTAAATTTCAAATTTAAAAATTTAATTAAATAAATTTTCAGTAAAAAGATAAGGGTCAACCCAAACCTACAACAACCCGCGACCCACAAACCTCGGACCTGAGCCCGACTTGGCCCAAACCGGCATGGCTGGTCAATCAGATGGGTGGGCGGCAGCTGCGGCGCGTGCGTGCGTGCGCGCTATGGGGTTTGGGTCGAACCCAACTTTAGGTAGGTCTTTCCTTGGTCCACAAAATTGGGTACCCCTAAGGGACATACCCCTTAGGCCACACTTGGCTTATGTAAGCCACTTCCCAAACCTTCTCCCAACTAATGTGGGATTGGGCAAAGTTGCTGTCACGTCCCAGAACCTGGGTCATGTGAACCACCCAAGAAAAACTCGCTTTGAGATACCAAGATCCATCAAAACCACCTGAGCCCCAATGGGTCCAAGAACGTAAACAGAAATGAGTTTAAAACCTTTGAAAAATGTACTTTCGAGAGTTTATTTTGTGTAAAAGAACAGCCTAAAAGAATAAGGCCACGGTCCCTAAGAGCCAAGTATTAAAACAAACAAACAAATTTTTTAAAGAATATCCCAAACCAATCGAGCAGTCTTTAACAATTCACTATTTTTTCCACGCTTGTGAAACAACCGAGGCTTACACAAGACCGCTCAATAGACCGATCGATCGGTCTATCGAGTGGTCTTGCTCTAGACCACTTTTTTAAAATCCAACTTTTCACCCTTAACACTTGACCATTTTTTCAACATTTTGAAAGCTTTCAAATCACAACTAAGCCATCTAAAACATGCTAAAACAAGGTTCAAAATCATTCTTCATGGCAAAAGGGTTGATATAAGCATAAAACCAACTGAAAACAATAACCATTACATATAAATATGAAAACATACAACCAACCTAGGGTTCCTTTTATTAAAATACAGCAGACATGCGTTAATACCAAAGCCTCAAGACTTACAAAACATATGCTTTAAGTCCAAAACATAGGACATCATATACATGACCCAACAACAAGAAAAATTAAAAAATTTAGTCTTCCGCCACCGGCTTCACAAGATCAAGTCACAAGATCTTTTTTACCTAAAAGGTTTTAAATCCCACAATGTAAGTCGAAACCCAATGAAAAGTAGACTAGCATGAATTTAAAAGCATAACATGCAATCGGTTTATAAACAACTCGACAACTCGACTACTCACATTACCAAAATGATTTTTCATCCTTAAAATCATGAGTTTTCATATAATCCACTAACACCCAGCAGTTCAATAATCATACGCAACACCCTATTTATGCATTCTTTATGGTATAAATAATCTCTAGGTCTATCACCGCAGGACCATCATCAGTCCCAATTATGCATTCTTTTACAGTCTTTTACTACAGGACAGTACCAACCCCAATTAAACAATTCTTTACGGTCTTTCACCGTAGGAGCAATCGAATCCCAAATTACATACATGGTTGCTTTACATTTAGATAAGCACATAGCCATACATAACATTTAAAGGCACACGTTTATCAACCACCCGTTGGAATCACATACACATACGTCTACCAACTTTGTAATAAACTAAAAACAAAGCCTAACAAGCTTTTTATCCAACTAAACACGGTTTAAACACAAAATCCAACATTTATAGCATTCTAACACAATAAAAAATCTGTGTAATCGCATGTAACACCCTTTTAAAACAAGATAGTCTAGAATCCTACCTTAGAGAGTTAAAAACTCAAAACTTTAAACATCGACAAAAAACTAAAGTCGCCAAAAGGAGATTCCGTTCAAATGAATGCGAAACCCACAGCGCGTATATGAAGGATCGATTATCCCAATACCAAGAATCGAGCTCGAACCAAGCTAAAGTTAGAGAAAAGGCAGAAAAATTTGTCGAATTCTCAAGAGAGAGAAAAAGAAGCTTGCAAGAGAAGTTTCGGTGTACAAACCCATGCCATGAGCTGGCATATATGTAATCCACACAAACAGACTAATCGATCGATCTAAAGACCAATCGAGCAATCCTACCCAACAAGCTTTCAACTTTCGGTTGCAATGCCCCAACAGGACCATGATTGAAACCCACATACATATCTAAGCTATCAAATGCATAAAACACATAGAAACATGTTTTTCCATTATGATTAAAACAATAACCAACACGTCATATATAAACATAACAAAAATAAAAGGAACTGCTTTTCATAGTTGCCACCATTTTGTCAACTTCAATGGCACACTATTCTAGTCAATTTCTCATTCACCCATTAATGGTTTTGAATGTCACAAAATCTATTATTACTCTACTTATAGAGATAAACAAATTAGAACGTAGAATCATTTAAAAATATTAATCCAACACGAAGATATTTAGTTTCAAAGTTAACTAAAAATCATTAATAGGTGAAACTTAATGCTTGCTAAAATATTAATCCAACAAGTATTGTCTTACACTTAATGCTTGCTAAAATAATCTCAAACTTAACTCCACAAGATCCTAAAACGTGAAAATAATCAAGAATTGAAACAACCCCTAAATCATAAGACACTTTTTTTTAGGATGACTAGTAGACGACCAAACTACCACCGACAAAATAGTGGACCCCTAGATGACGAAACACCTGGATTAGCTCAAGTTTTACGAGAGCTTGCTACCAGCATTAACTGTCCCCATGTGCGTGATAGAGCATGGTTCTTATTGGAGCTTGGAAGACAACGAGCCCCTACGTTTAGAGGAGGAGTAGAACCAAAAGTGGCCGAGAAGTGGCTGAGGGCCATCAAAAAGTTATTCAAGTCAATGGAGTTCAAGTTGAGGCAGATCGGGTAGCTTTAGCAGCTCACCTATTGGAAGGAAAAGTGAACCATTGGTGGTTTATGATCAACAACACCCAAGACGTGGCAGCCTTAACATGGGATCAGTTCGAAGGATTATTTTTGGAGAAGTATTTTCCCACTCCCCTCCGTCAAAGACGGATAAAAGAATTCTTAGAACTTAAACAAGGATCGATGATGGCAACCCAGTACGCTAACTGCTTCGAGGAGTTGAGCCGCTATGCTGCAGCCATTATACCAAACGAAGAATTGAAAGCACAAAAGATTGAGTGGAGCCTAGAGCCATCAATTCAGGAAAGGATCGTCTGCATGTAACTTTCCACTTATGCACAAGTCGTACGAGCGGCACTAGTAGTAGAATTAGAGTTGACAGATTCAAGGAGGATTTGGAACCAAAAGAAGAGTAACACTAGTAATGGAAAATCATTAAGGCGATTCGTTCCTATCAAGCCGTACTCATAAGCTAGGTGAAAAGAACAACAAAAGGGACAACATATGGGATCTTGTACCAAACGATAAGAGACTTGCAGAACTAGACTACTACCACCAACCATCCTTCCTCATCACGTTCGCTTTGCCCTAGATTGGCTACCAATCAGAGAATGATCCAAACAGTGAAAGAGACACCCAAAACTCTACGTGCCGACAAGGCAAACCTGGACATCAGATAGTGGAAAGATCATTCCGTTAAGGCTAGACCACGTAAATGAGACAATCAGGAAGATGAAGCTGATCCGTCAACGCCGTGCCACAACCTAGAATAGACAAAAGAGTTACGCTGAGAGTATAGTAGCACTATGCAAACAATTCAACAATAGCACTTTTGAAAGAAAGGCACGCTTAGAAATTTCAAGAACGAAAATTGATTTAAGGGAGGTAGATTGTAATGTCTCGATTTTTAAGCCTCTGGATTGATAGCGTTAAATCAACTGAAACTAAAATTTTAAATTAAGGTTAGATCAAGGCAAGAATCCTGATAGATTAAGTTTAGAACCAGATCTCAAAATTGAAAACCCTAAAGAAGAAAAGACATATCTTAATCCTAGAACCTCATAAAAAAATAGAAAATTACAATTTGGTCCAAGAAGAATAACAAAATTTTAAAAATGACTCAAATCAAAGACGTACACAAATAGCAAGGCTCTAAGTCTAAGGAATAGAAAAGTTAACTGCCAATTCAATAATTAAGAAGAAAATATACGTAAAGACTTAATATTTCATATTTTTCAATAATTGCACGTTTAATTTCGAACTTTTAGATAATTATACTTTTAGCTCAAAACACCCCACAATTGGTAAGTCCATACTAAGTTGCACACCTATTACGAAAATACCATAAAATTCTCCCATAATCACTCTAGAAAGTCATCAACAATCTTAATCCTAACAATTACACGCAAGTCCCTCAATTCTCTCTATCTGCATGAAAGTCTCCGAGGTAATCCTCATCCATTTTCTACAACAGACACTAATTCATGAATAAATATATAAAAAAGTATCCGATTTTAGATTATAAAAGTTAGTGACGAAAACCCACAAAGACTAGAACCCCAAAATTGGATTAGGACGGGAACAAAATTCTAAGATTCAAAGTAAAACCTTACATAATATAAAATTTTCTAATACTGAATTTTAGAAATCGAAAATCATAAACAATCATAAAATTATAAGTTAGTCCAAGAAGATAGAGAAATTATGAAAAAGACAAATTGACCCCAAGTGAAATTTTACACAATTTTTTAATCAAACAAAAACGAAATCCTAAGACACAAGATTTAAACCCCAAACCCTTGAGGACAGTTGATACCAAAAAATTTAAAATTCTAAAACCACATAAAATCATAGGATCACAATCATACAACTTAACCAAAGAAAATCATGTATCATGAAAAAGATTGAAAATAGGGCCCAAATAAAATTACAAAGCCCAACTCTTTTAATTAAGCCAAACTAATTTAGTACAAGAAGAATTATAATTATAGCCCATGAATTTAAGTCCAAAGGAATTTTTAAGTATGATCCAAATATATTAAGCCCAAATCGTAGTATTAGCGACGGTTAGCCGACGAGATCTTAGGTCACTAGAAAGATGAAAATCCTAACTCAACTCGAAAGCCTAATTCGATCTGAAAATCCTAAAGAATACCAAATACTCAAGAGGCAAAACCCTAATACTCATAAAAGACTTCTAACATCCTAAATTAAGTAAATAACATAAAATATAAAGTTAAAAATCAAACTTTCTCATAATTTGAGTAAAATAACCATTTTACCCCTAGTACAATAAAATGTCTTAAAAATTCAAATTTTAACACATAGACACCCTAAATTATATATTTAGATAAAATTAAATAATAAAATATTAAATAACAATAAAAATGACATTGGGATGTGTGCACAAAAAGTCCTTTTTTTACCTTTTTAAGCTCAAAAATAAAAAAAAATTGTACAAATTAAGCATTATTATGACTCCAAGACTTTTTAAATAAGTAATATACATAATAATATAATAATATAAGCCAACAAAAATAAATAAATTATTATTAAAATTCTTGCACACTTAAATAAGTCAAAAAATCACATTTAGTCAAAATAGCTTAAAGTACCTTAATTGCCTACATTTAAACAATTGATTGTTGTCAACATTTTTATAAACTATGATAATAATAATAATAACACTAAAGTAATTTATTTTAGTAAGTTAAAAGACTAAAAAGATACATCAAATCAATTTTAAAATTTTTTTTTTAACAAGTAGTGCCAAAATACCACAAAATAAGCACTTAAAGTAAAATTCGAGCATAAAAACCAACCAAACAGCCCCTTGGATGAATTTCCATATGATATTCCTAAAAATTTAGATTACAAATCTCTTAAAAATGTCACCACCTCCCATGCAACTAATGAGAATTAAAAAAAATCAAGAATTTGCTTACACATTAATAATTATTTCCACTACCTTTTCTCCTGTAAAACCAACACTTGAGCCCCAATCTTCCCTTCATTTTTTCAGCCAAGAGGAGTGAGAGAGACCAGATTTCTTTAAGTGTTCAAGTGTTCTTCAAGTGTGGGAGAGAAAGGAAAGAGAGAAGGAAGAAGAGAAGAAGAAAGAATAATGAGTAAAGAGGAATACTCTAAATCTAAGTCTATACATCATTCAACCTTTAGAGCAATTAAACAAGTAAACTCCTTAAAATTCTTTGTCATCCTCTTACAAAATATTCCTTAACCTATCTCTATAAATACATCTAAGAATAAGAAACAAAATCTCACACAAAAAGGCATTGTGATGGTAGAATATGGGCTGTTTATGTTTGATCTATTGTTGGATATGTTTACATTCGGTTATTTTTTAGTTTAATAGCTTGTATAGGTTTTGAAACTTGGATATATATGCATGGATTACATGCATGCAAAGAAAATAAACTAAATCTAAGCATATCTTGAGCTAAGGCACCAGAACCCTAAAGGGCCTGATTTTCTAGGTGTTTCAACTTTCTGCCACAAACTTTGATATATCATAACTAATTGTAGAAAAATACTCTAAGTGTGATTTTTATGTCTAGATCTAGATTTTTAAATTATTTTTCATACAAAATTAGTTTGAAGTGATTTTATTAAGTAGAACTCGAGATACACCATTTCTACTAAAGAGTGTCGGATTCTGACTACCCTAATGTGCAGACATGAAAACCGAGCTTAGCTTAAACCATGAGACTTATAGAAAACATGTTTATCTTGTTGTCCACCAAAAATGAACCTAAAATCTGAAGTTTTGATAGGTCAAAACCCTCCTCAAAACCACTGTTGAAAATCTATGGTTGACAGAGTTCTCTGTCATATGTTTTTGCAAGACCAAAAATCTATATTTTTAATGACCAAATCCAAAAGTGATTTTCATAGAAACTGTAGCTAACATATTAAACTATTTACTCACCAAACATTAGCCCTAGATACCCTCAAAAGGTCCCCTCAAAGTCTTATGCATTCTCTGTTGAAAACAGGTTCTACTGAACCTTTTAATGCTGATTGAACCCATTTTATAAAATGGCCAAAATCATCAACTTGTTCTAAAGAACTAGCCCTAGCACGAAACATACAACTTGTAGGGGACACACTAAAGTAGAACATATCCAAAAATCAGACCCATATCTCTTGATTTCAATTCAAGTCCCTATATTGGTCATCAAATAAGGCCTAAAAGTTAAATTTTTAGAAGAGTTTAATTTTGATCGACAAAACTTTAACTCTTACATGCCATAATTTATTATCGGGCAGTGCTTAACTACCATTTTGTCCAATTGTAAAGTTGGTGTCTATTTCATCACATTTCGTTCTTGTTTTAAATTTTAAAAAAATAACAAATATAAAAAAGGAGATTAAAGAGAGTCTATGCAAAAGTAAATAAGAAAATAAAAAATCCCACCTAAGATGCTTTTAAAAGAAAGGAAACGCACCTAAGGCTCATGCTGGATTGTCAATTGTGTCTAACATGTTTCACTTATTGGCAAACAGAAGTAAAGACGACATTTATGAAATGATTTTGACTACTAGATCAACAAAAAGAACTAATGTGGCTGCACAACCAAAGGTTGCGGCCACTATTAAGAGAAGGTCACGATTGTAGAATTAGAGGTTACATCCATTATGTTTAAACGTCGCAGTCGTCATAAACAAAGAAGAGAAGGTCATGATTGTAGAATTAGAGGTTACGGCCATTATGTTTAAAGTTTCTAGAATGATTTTACAATGTACATTGTGTAAATGAATTTGAATATGTAGAAATCACATAACAACATAATCAATCTAGTACTTCCAGCATACGATTTGCCACAAAAACATGATCATAAGTATTGTTTGATGACATTTAAACTACATGTCCGTTATAATGCTAATAAGAACAAGAAATAAAAAAATAAAAAACCCTAGCCGTAACAATCCCGAGGAGGAAGAAAACAGGATATAGAAGCATTACGGCGGCCTACGTACAGGCACCTAAAACAGGTGATCTCCCGTGAATGCCTCCTTAATCTACATCATCGGACCTGATGGATAGTATTACGCCAAGTACACTCGGTGTGCCCGTGAAACATTGAACTTGACTCGGGAGAGAGAAATAGCTACAAAAGGGGAGAATATCGAAGTATGTATTGGGAACAAGCCTAGTCAGTGTATTGAAGGGTATATCGGTTGAGCTTTGGCAATTGGGTTCGATAGAGCATTGATGCTCTTTAGATAAGGGTCTTTCTCTCTCTAAAAATGATTGAAAATAGTAGTATTTATAAAACTCCAAATGCTGGCGACGTCCTCTAATAGCTACCACGCATTTAGAATAGAAGGTTCTAAAAGAAGAACGCAGCTGTGAACATTAAGCATTGAACAAAAAAGAAGATATATATATATATATATATATGTGTGTGTGTGTGTATGTGTGTGTGTGTGGGTAGGTGGGTGTGATAGGGTTGAATACTGAAAACTAGGAATTTTATTTGGATTTAGTATTTTATTTTATTTTAATAAAATTTTTTTTTTAATTTTATGAGAATCTTAATGAGTAATGTATAGAATATCATTTCTTTAATATTATGTATAGTTGTCATTTATTCTGTACAGTATTTAATTTGGTGGATAGAGTACGATTTGCACACAAAAGACCAGATAATAGCGTCGTCTATTGTTCCAACTCGCTGTACTAGTACATTTTGTGTGTATTGAACAGGACCACATTGAGGCAATTAATTTTATACTGACTATATAAATTAATTTACACTACAAGATTATTATCAATGCTTATACTCTTAATCTCGAAATAATTATTATTTGCGTATATTTGATATTCGTTATTTTGATTCATTAAAAGGTGCGATCTTTTATAGGTCTATTGTCCCGGTGAGTTGGATAGCGATATTAATTATATGATAAATATTAATTATTGACGGAATTCACGTCTCGATTGTTTGAGATTGACAGTACCCCCTTAAAAAAGTTTATAAGTTTTAACCGGATCAAATCCTACAGGTGAATTTTATTATCCGGCAGTTAAATAAGTTAAGCGGAAGAGCTTAAAATTTTTTGAAGATGTTGATTAAATTAAATTATCAGTAATTAAGTTTAATTGGTAGGTATTAAGAATTTTAACGCGGAAAAATGAGTTAAGTATTTAATAATAGGAGCTTAATATAAATTGGTCTTGAGATTATGGCTAACAGTGCAGTTACAGTTCTTTAGTGGTATGAACTGTAATTTAGTATTTTATGAAAATTATAGAAATCGTTACAAAGTTTTCATAATTACAGAAACCGCTGAGAAGTTTGTATAGTCGCAGAAGTCGCTGGATGAGTATCTAGGTTATACTAGAAGTCTATATCATAATTACTCCAGAGGTCCCTACTGTAACCCTATAAATATGTGGGTAGACTAAACCAAATTCATAAGTTGTCTTTTATGACAAAGGTTGTTCAGGTTCTGCCGGTTTCAGTTCTCAAAGGATTGTAACTCATACTACTCTTGAGAATCACATCGAAAATACAGTAGAAGGTTTGACTGGAGTTTCAACTCGGGAAATCAAAATTTGTGGTTGGAGAATCGACCAAAAGGTATTCATCTGAATTAATTGTGGTGGCACGAGTTTTATTTTTGATCATTCGATATCAAAAATTTTTTATCTAGAACTTGTTTCGGCGATTATCCATCTAATTTTTATTTTTCAAAAAGTCGTTTACAAATCAATAATTTTGGCTGTTTGCCTCGAACAGGGTGGTCTTCCATGACTACTCCATGGTGGATAGCTATTCAGTGTGGTAGGTTGTATATTATTAGTATACATCCTAGTTATATTTAGTTTAATCAGATAAAATTTTAATCTTAAAAATAGTTAATAGCTTATTCTCATGTTTTGTGATGAGTACAATCTAATACTTAGATTAATTTACTTAAATTATATACTAAAATATTAATTTAATTTTAGTTAAAAAAGTGTGTGTGTATATATATATACATATTAAATTAATTAGGTTTAAACAATTATTCAAGTAATTAACAGTGAAACTTGACTCAATTATTGTAACATTTTAATATATTACTATTTAAATTTAGATTGAAATAACCAAGGGTCTTGATTAGACTAAATAATATATATTAATTTTAAAAAATAATAATAATAATTTAAATAATAATGTAAGAAAATCTTAATTTGGTTTTGCTTATTGTTTAAATATCGTTTGAATTAAGCATTAATTAATGGTAGTCATTTATATATATATATATA
>JAOTRH010000002.1:7367791-7390883 GCA_034768845.1 Heliamphora exappendiculata
TACAACACATCAATTTATGTGTTGTAATACAACAATCCTTTTGCTAATACACTCATTCGCTATGTACACTCATTCTTTTATCTGCTGTAAACAACTAACAGTTCTTTGGTTAATAGGGCGATGCTAATCACTGATTATTTGGGTGTTAATTAATAAGTTAATAAAAATAAATTTTTTTAATATTAATATATTTTTAAGTGTAAAATTTATTATTTTTATAAATATTAATATATTTTATATAAATATTTATACATTATATATCTATATATTATATATCTCTTATTCACCGTTTATTAAACTAAACGGTGGTTAATATTTTCCTTGTTAATATACTCATTAACTATGAACATTCATCCTTTATATATTGTTAACGATCGTATCTTATTCTTTTTCGGCCATCGTCTCCTACTTTAGCGTTTTAATGGCGAACATTAACCGACCCCGTCGAATACTTCCGATAATAGTAAGGGTGAGGAATACGATCTGAAATCTTCAAAGATGTTCATATCCACAATAAAACGGGTAAGAGAAATCACAATCGCATTCAAGATAGAGGAGCAGTAGTGGCTTGATTGCTCATTGCTTTGTTTTCAATTAGGTGAATTTTGACAGAAACGAAACAGAGAAGAGAACAATTACAAAAGTGTTTTCAATTAGGGGGATTTTTCACAGAAACGAAAATGAAAAAGAGCAATTACAGACCTCAAACTAAACCAATTCCAATCACTTTTCCTTTTAGGGTTTATTTAAGGTATTCTTCTTCGGTTTTCGATCCAGATAACATGAGAGAGTGAGAGGATTAGGGGCGGGTTTATTTTAGGGACGAAACAAACACCCCTAACAGAAGGTGGAGAGATGAGGACGGAGGGAAGCTCCAAGAGGCGTACGGAATTATAAAAGGGTATTTTGGGGAGGAGATCTTTTTTTAATAGAGATTACAGCGAAAGATTCAAAAAAATAAGTTTTAATGCGCAAGATCTAATTGTGTAAATTTTTTCAAAAATACTCTATAAACAGATAAATTTATCTATTTAATATGCAAACAGATAAATTTATCTGTATGCATATTTATGCCTAATAGATAAATTTATCTATGTACATATCAATACATATAATGCAAACATGTAAATTTATCTGTCTGTTTATTTATACCTAACAAATAAATTTATCTATTTGCATATCAACACAGATAATGCAACAGATAAATTTATCTGTATTCTTTATACGTGCTTTCAATAAGACAGATAAATTTATTTGTATTCTTTACACGTACATTCAATAAAAGACAGACAAATTTATCTGTAAATTTATTTGTGTTCTTTATACATGGTTTGAAAAGGCACAAATTATTTTATTTATTCTATAGTATTTTTGTTTCAAAAGAATCTTATGCATTAAAATTTTTATGAGAATGAATTTTTCTCGTTAAAAAATCTTATAATTGATGAAAAATAGTAAATGACTTATAAATTAAATTGTTCGTAAATTTTTTATTTTATAATAGTTTAAACTTTACGCTTTAAAATTTAAATTGATGAACCTATTATTGTATATATTTATTTTTATGAATCTCGAGATGAGAAAACCTTTAAAATAATGAACTATTTAATCAAATTGTAAAATTTCACTTAAGATATCAGCGACACCAAAGCCTCTTTGTTTAGGTAATATTGCACATGAATTGAATATAAAATTTGATGGGATTCACCTATCCATTGTTAGGTGCACCATACAACATGGGATATAACATCCAATTGGGGCCTTATATGAGGGGGATTACAAATACTTGGGGAGAGTGGGTATTTTATATCCACTCTTATTAAATTACAGTAGTATCCCTCTTAATTAAACACACACAAAGTAAGTAAACAAAGCCATTTCTTCTTCTCCGTTAGTGGATTTGTTTGAAACTCGCTGCTATGGTAGATTTGTAATTTTCTGCAATTTTCAATGACTTTGAATTAATCGAATTTAATTTTTTATTTTTATGGAATTTAATTTTCCAGTATATCAAGAACCCAAAAGCTATAATTATATTCATTTTCAAAGGTTTCTTGAATTTTTTTAGAATACTCTACTTTAGTTTTTAAAGGGAAGTCATGATCTGATCAAAAAAAAAAAAAAAGTCATGATTTTTTGTTTTATTTAAATAAATACAAAATGACAAGATTGAACTTACTATTTTTACTTGAGAGTAAATGTGAAAATTACTTTTTATTCTTATAAAATTAAATATAATATTCGCTAATAAATAAATAAGGTATATAATTGTGGGGGGGAGAAAATTCTCCCTCGACAGGTCAAAATCTTTCCGCCATCACCTCACCATCTTATCCTGATAAGCAGGTGACAATACATGACTTCACAGGCAACTAACTCTCTCTCTCTCCTCATACTTTTTATGTATATATATATATATATATATATATATACCTCTCTCAGCTGAGAGAGGCAACCTGCATGTTTCAGGATATATAATTTCTCTCTGTCAAGTTCTAACTAATGTGGGCATAAAAAATCTTTCTTCCCGTTATTGGTTTTATTTTGTAAGAATCCGATTATTTTGTAGGAATCCGATGAACGAAGTATCTGAAGGTAGACGATTATCTTTCTCGTTCGGTGACCGGAGATTTATTTTATAGAAATTTGATGGATAAAACTCCTAAAGGCAAGCGATCATTTTTATCGTTCGGACTGATCGTTTAATTCATCAAAATAAATATAATTTATAAATCTTCCTCGTACATTTGGCGTCGCTTATGAAAACAACATAGTTAGACGAAAAAAATAACTCATCAATTTGTCTCGACAACTAATCCAAGGATCCGAGTAATCAATTCCAGAAAAACCTGGGAAAGTTCTTTCCATTTTTCTTTGGCCATTATACATTTTTTTTTGCCCTTTTCTCTATATATGACCAAAAGATGAGAGTCTCTATGAGATAAATCCAAAAGCATCCAAATGAAAACCTCTTTTGTAAAGAGAAACCCAAACGTGGAGTCATCTCTGTAGTTTTCTTTCTTGTATGCTTAAAAAGCCTTTTTATGGGTTTCAAATGCAGTATTGTTGTGGAAAGGAAAAATCAACTGGTCATATTAGAGCTACGAATTTGAATCGAAGAGAAATTCAGCATATTTTGACCAAGTTGTAATCGAGCCCAAAATAAAGATTTTGATCTTTTATTCAAGAACTTTGAGCAAATGCAACTGCTATAATCTCATTACATCTGGTTAGCTGATTGGTTATCTCGACAATTTAATGCATTTTATGAATTCGGTACCAGACATTTGAATGCGCAAGGTGGGCCTCATGCCCTCAGTACCCAATAGACCCACCCCTATATCTGTAACGCACTGCTGATATTAGAAAACTTCTTTTATTTCCTGTTATGTTCCTTCACCTGATCACCTCCGTTTAAGTTATTTGCACATTATGATTGGCACATCTCAGCAACTCTTAATTTGTATGGCACTTTATTGACACACCTCAAAACAAGATCGTTAGAGCCTCGGCGCTTTAGCATCTCAGTCCCTCTTTTCTCTCACTAAAAATGAGAGACTCTTGGGCAAATCAACAAAGCAGCTCTTGATGTTCGGCACTTTCTCTCTCTACTCATGGTTTCTAATAAGAAGATCAAGATCAGAATCAACGATTTCAGCAGAATTGGTCATCTTGTTGCAAGAATTTCTCTGCAGAAAAACGAGGTTGAACTCGTTGCTGTCAATGAGCCCTTCATTACCACTGAGTACATGGCATACATGTTCAAGTACGACAGTGTTCAAGGTTCTCGTCCATTACGGCTGTTCAGAATCAGCGTGGTAATTCAAATGGGTCTTGCCTGGCTGCTGCTCAGACTTGGCACCTCTGTGGCGTTCATGGTCGGCATCTCTCGTCTCAACAAAGAAAAATCAGTTCGAAGGGGTAGCGATGTCTTCTCGGCCATGCATGGTAAGTATCTCAGCACTGGAGCTCGAAGCTCGAAGCTCGAAGCTCGAAGCTCGGTAATTCAGCCACCCCAAGCCTGATTCTGCCTCTCCCTCTCTAGATGAAAGCCCATCAGGGTCTCAAACTTTTTCTGGGTTATCACCATCCTTCTTATGTGAAATATTGTCTCTAAATCCCTCACCTATAGAGAGAGAGAGAGAGAGAGAGAGAGAGAGAGAGAGAGAGAGAGAAATCAAGATTTTGTTAGGTTGGCTAGACGGTTCAGCTCAGCAGTTCAACTCAGTCGTTTTTTGCTCGGTATTTGCTTGGCTCTCAACAACCCAGTTCAGCCTCTCAGCTACTGGATTGCTCTCCAGCTCTCTACAACCATAGCTTCTCTCTCTAAAGCTTAACTGACACAAATGACCGCTTCAGCACCGTGGCTCTTTTCTGTCTTATTCAGCTCCGCATTCACGCGATATGCCTGCCCGCTGCTCGGCACTTTGCATCTTGGCTTGATGGTTGTACCACACTTGATGGTTGTATCTTGGTAAGGCTTCTCGGCGCTAAAGCTTGGAGCTCGGCACCCCAAATCTGGTTCTACTATTTTCTCTCTCAAGTTCTCTATTTATAACTTTTAAACGACAGCATAATAAGAACACATGATTTTGCTTCAAGTGTGTGAGAATTGTTGATATATATTAGATCTAGACAACTTAAGAGCGGAAGCGAATTGAGTGTTAAAAAAAATAACAAAATAAATTTTTAAATTTTTTTTTAATATTATAATAAAGCAAGATATGCAAATATATAAGTAATGCAAGTATTAAAAGATGAGAGATAGAGAAATAGAACCAGACACTAGAGATTTATAGTGGTTCGATTTTATCCTAGTCTACATCTATTTCTCAAGATCTCCCTGGAGTATTTTCACTATTCAGAATACTTCACGGACGTATTCCAAGTCTTTACAAATTTCAAGTCTTCTTTTGAGCTATCTGAATGTTTATGTGCATATTCACAAGCCTATGTCAGCTTCAAGAAAATCATATGAAAACAAGCCTATGTTTTCTTCTAATCTTTCTTGAACTTTTATTTGATGAATTTCACTCACTCACTCAAAAGCTAAAGGGTGACTCACTCTTATTTACAAAAAAAATGAGATGTAATAAATAAAGAATACTCACTCTCTTTACAAGATTGATTTACAATAAATAAAATGGTAAAGAGAGATGAGGAACAAGAACTGGAGTTGCAGCAATAAATGCGAGCTTGATGATTTTTGAGATGAATTTGAGCAATGGAATAGTAAATGCAAGTCTCAAACCTTCTTAAATGCTGAGAAATAACTCTTTATATAAGTTTTTGTGAGTTCTTGACCGTTGAAGGTAGGTAGGAGCAATAAATTCTAAAAATTCAACCGTTGAGATCTGCCATATTTTGAATTTCCGTCTTTAGGGTCGACACACAAATAGCTTTGGTGTCGACACAAAGTGTCTAGGGTATGGTTATTCAAGTGGTTAGGTCGACACGAATTTTCTGAGAGGTCGACATAAATTCTGCACTTTACCTTCCAACGTTCTGTGGTCGACACAAATGAATCTAGTGTCGACTCGTTTGAAACTTCAATATCCGGAGGAACAACTTTGTGTCAACTCAACTTGCCTTTGGTGTCGACACTAAATCTCTGCAGGAAGTCTCGGTACTTTTGTCTCGACATATTTTGTCTCTAGGGTCGACACTAAAATTTTGCAGTCAGCTTCGGTTGTTTTGTGTCGACACAAATATTCTTGGGGTCAACACCAAAATTCTGCAGGCAGGCTCGGGACTTTTGGATCAACACGATTTGTCTTGGGGTCGACACCAAAATTCTGTATGAGGTTTCAGTTGTTTTGTATCGACACAATTTCTATTTGTGTCGACCCAAACTTCCAAAAATCAAAAGTGATGATCACTTTTGTGTCGACACAAAATATGTTTGTGTCAACTCAAAATGAGTTCTTGGCACTTCGGCACTTTTGTGTTGACACAAAACTGGTTTGTGTCGACACTTACGTTTTAGTACCTGAAAATCAACTTGTAAAAACGTTAGGATGTCAAACTATTTGATCAATGGGTGTTGACACACTTGATAAGTTTCAAGTATACTTTACCTTAGGAGTGTTTGACTTATTTCTCAATTAAGATCAACACAAAATATTCTAATTGAAGAATGATTAAGTGTTTGAACCTTTAAAGATAAAAGTCATTTTTTTTTGTTAAGGTGTCAATTTTAATTGTTCAAAATGTGTTAACACTTTCATTTTGAAAACATAAAATATTATCCATTTAAAATCATTTATACTTAGAAAATAAATTATAAAAATTATCAAAATCAAATTAAAAAGTCCTTAGACTAATAATATATAGAAGAAAGATTTGCAAGGCCATGGGAAGAGCTCCTTGTTGTGACAAAACACAGCTGAAGAGAGGGCCATGGTCTCCTAAAGAAGACGACATTCTCAAAAACTATATTGAGAGGTTTGGCACCAGCGGCAACTGGATTGCTTTGCCCCACAAAGCAGGAGAAAATAGTGTGTATTTTTTAGACAGAAAGCTCTATTCCTTCACAACACATTTCTTCTTTCTTTCTCCCATGGTTAAATTGCAAATGAGTTCTCATTTTTTAAGACAAGTTCTGTGCAATCTTGTGTTTATATCACATCTCCAAGGGGAGAAGCACCCAATAGACCACCTTTCTCTCAACGTTTCTCTGGTACGGAACCACTGGCCAAGCTTCTTCTAGGTTTAGGCTATGATGGAGGCGGTTCTCTCTTAGACGTTGAGTTTCGCGTCCCAATGCTCAATCAGTGCTTCTCGTTCACTGCTTGGCACCTTATGAAGTAGCCCGGCGGCTATTGCTCACCACAAATCGACCTTTCATGGACAGCAGTTCGGCACTGGAGCTCGGTACTAGGATCGGCACATGCAATGACATCCAAATTTGGTTCTCCTTCTCTCTCTCTCTACTGTCAAGCTTATAGTGACCATACCAGGTAACTCCACTGATTATTACATGTGGTACAAGAAAATGTTTCTTCAAACAATAGCTCGAGTCATAAATAGAGACACCCTATCTCTAGTAAGTACTCTTTAGAACTCAAAAACATATATGGTGATCTAATGTAGACACTCTAATTTGACTCCGCCTAGTCTTAAGTGAATTCGATAATAAAAACGATTGGAAAGGTGATTCAGTACAATCCTCAAAAAATAATCCATGCTCGGTATTTAAACCCAATAATTAAAACCTTCAAACTAGTAAAATCATCATTGGACCGCTACATTGAACCACGGGGTCGCCAACTCCATTATGGTGACCGCCAATAGAACCTCTTGGAAGTTTCACGTTTTTGTGGCGACCGTCATGTTCATACCCGGTGACCGCCAACTCCAATCTGGCGATCGCCAACTCCAACCTGGCGATCGCCAACTTGCATAGTGGCGATCGCTATAAGAAGCGTCTAAAAACTCTTCTGAAGTAGCGACCGTTAACTCGTGACGTGTTGACCGCCACCTTGAAAAACCCTGACGTGCCCCAAAACTTGTCAGGATCTCATTGGTTGAAGAATTTTATAAGTACTATACCCCCTAGTACGTTTTCAGGACATAATTTTAGAAATAGAAGCTTTGACGAGTCGTCGAGCAATTTCGAGATCCCTGACGCCGAAACCCTACCAAAGTACCAAGAGTCAAACCCCTGACTGGTACTGAAATCTTTGCTTGGATCATCACTCAAGGATTGGACAATTAAAGCACATTCTCCAACTCGGTGATTCACTGGTAATCTTGGTATTCCGTCTGGATCCCCGGTCTTTCTATCTTCATTCCCTCTCTCTTAGAGTGACCGAATTAACTTTAATTTTAATTCTCATACCATTTATAGTTAGTTTAATTTACATACCATTTAAATTTCATTTGAGTTATAAATGTGAGTTGCGTATAATGTGTATGGTTTAATTGTCATTTGTAAATTTCTTTATTCTTATATTATTTATATTTTACACGTGCACTTTGATTATTTTTGAAAGTCCATTGATTAGTGCTAATACAATTAATAATATGACTTACGATATCATTATCGTCATAATTAACGCGCTTACATTCATATGGTGGTAATTTTCAATATTGCACACATATTTTATGTTTCTTATAATAATCTTTTTCTTTTTTTCTCCTGTAGTATTAGTTTAATATTCATTTTTTTAGCATTAGTTTAATATTTTTTTACTAGCATTTATTTATTTATTTTTTTAGCATTAGTTTAATTTTTTTTATTAGCATTTTATTTTCTTTTTCTTTTGTCTTTTCCTTTTCTCTTAATGTTAGTTTTATTTTCTTTTCATAGTACTTATTTTATTTTTTCTTCTTTCGTTTTGTTAAATTCAAAAATCATGAAAAATCTTTTAAGCTGGTTAATATTTTTATTTTCATCTTTTAAATAGTAGTATAATTTTCTCTTTTAATAATAATTAAAACTCTCTTGTTCATTTCTTTTATTTTTTTTTCATTTTATTTGGTTTAAAAAATATATCAAATATAAATAGTTAGATTTTCTTTTTAGTAAGCATTTTCTAACCTTTTTATTTTAACATTTTTTGTAAATTTTTTTATTTCATTTTTCTTGAAGTCATTAAGCTCTCTTTTTTCATAACACCATTTTTTTTAATTTCTTTATTAGTAAACTTTCTTTTTAATAAATGATTTCTGTATCTTTTATTTTACATTTAGTATTTTTATTAAATATTCAGCATGATAATGCTAATCTAGTTTGTTTGATAATATGCATGTTTTAATTTTTTTAAAATTGTATTTAGAATATTTAACTTATATTGTAGCAATTCATGTTTAAGTAATGTTAAAAATTTCTAGTATATTTTTGTTCTTTTATTTAAATTATGACAACTTAGTTTATTTTAGTGAAGTTGCATGTGGTAGTGCTCAATGTATTCTTTAGTTAGAATTGCATATCATAAGACTTAGAATTTTTTTTATTTGTTTTGTTTTAGCGTTCTATATACATATGTTATATATTTTTTATATTTAATTTTAAATATTCTCTCTTTACTTTTACTTTCTTTATTTGTATGTATTTGAGAAATCTTATTAAAGAACTAATAATAATTAGTAGAGGCCAACTTTACGGTTAAGCGAACAGAGTGTCTAACACCTTTTTTAATTCGTACCTTAACCTCCAACCACTTTTTCTCTTGTTATCGTTTTGAAGATAATAGCCGTTTTTGTTTTTTTTTTATTTTTCTCAAAAATTAAGTTGCGACTCTATTTTTAACAAAAAGTAATTTTCAAAATTTAATTTTCAAGGTGTTAAAATATTTTTCAAATATCTTTTAAATTCTATATTTTTATCATTTTTAAAAAAATTTAAAATCCCGAGGACACACCTAGTTCTTGTTAATGAGTCAAAACCCCCAATTTTGTCCACAAGTCAAACCTCTACCTCTTCAAATTCTATAGTGGCAGTTCTTCTTGATGATGGTAATTCGGTTTTAAGGGAGGGGTCTAGTTCAGCAGAATCCATAGGACAGAGCTTTGATTACCCAGCCAGCACATGGTTGCTAAGTGAAAAAATTCCATACAACAAGAAAATAAATATCCATCAGCACCTCACTTCATGTAGGAACAGTCTTTGATGCTTAGTTTAGCCACTAAATTTGCTCGCTCCTATCTGTTCGGCCCCATGGTTGATTGGCTCTTCTGCACCTTAGGTACCGTGTTTCCCTCTTTATGGGTATTAATCGGCCACAAAGATATCTCGCTTCTAGTACGGCCTCCTCTCGGCCATCAAGTTTCCTTATCAAATATGACATTGGCTCACAAACAAAAATTCTAGCCTAACCTAAGTGCCGAGCCCAGCTCTTGATCTTTAGCAAAAAGTCCTAACTTGCCTAAGTAGGAGATTAGAATAAATCTCATGGACTAAAAGAATTCTCAATGTTAGAATAATCCATTAGCAAAAAATCATAACCTAGCTTAGGTGCCGAGCCCAGCTCTCAATTTTTAGCAAAAACTTCTAGTATAGCCCAGGTGCCGAGCCTAGCTCTCGGTCTTCAGCAAAAAGCCCTACCTTAGCTAGGCTAAAGATTAGAATAATCTCAGAGACTAAAAGAGCTCCCAAGATTAGAATAGCCCATCAACAAAAAATCCTAACCTAACTTAGATGTCGAGCCCAGTTCTCTATTTTCAACGAAAAATCCTAACTTAGTCTATGTACCGAGCCTAACTCTTGGTCTTCGGCAAAAAATCCTAACTTGCCTAAGTAGAAGATTTGAATAATCTCAAGGGTTAGAAGAGCTTTCTCGGTTAAAATAACCCATAAAAAATTCTAGCCTAGCCAAGGTGCCAAGCCTAACTCTCGGTCTACATCAAAAAGTCCTAACTTGTATAGGCAGGAGATTAGAATAATCTTAAGGACTAAAAAACCTTATGGGATTAGAATAGCCCAAAAGTACTAGCTTAGCTAGGTACTCCAAGCTTTAACCCTACTAGACACCTCTAAGTCCTAGTTCGGCTAGGCACCTCCAAGTCCTAGCCTTGCTAGGCACTCCAAGTTTTAGCTCAGGTAGGCACTCTAAGTCCTAGTCTTGCTAGACGCCTTCAAGTCCTAGCCCGACTAGGCACTCAAAGCCCTAGCTCGCCCAGGCATGTTCCAAAGTCCTAGCCCAGCTAAGCACTTAAAGCCCAAGCTCTCCCAAGCATGCTCCAAAGTCTTAGCTCGAATAGGCACCTAAAGTCTTGGCCCAAGCAAGCACTTGAAGCGACATAGTTGACTAGTCTTCATGACAAAAGATCGAGGCACATAAAGCTTTCACCTCCTCTTAAAGAAGAATGCAGAAGCTGGGAGCTATTGCCGGGAAAAAAATCCTCCCCTGACAAGAAATCTATCAAAATCTTCCAATCATCACCCCACCATTCCATCCTGATCAAGATGGGACAATACATCTCTCTCTCTCTCTCCACATACTTTTCATATATATATATATATACCCCTCTCTTAGCTGAGAGAGAGAGATCAGCTGAGAGAGGGAGAATTGCATGTTTCAAGATATATAATTTTCTTTGTCAAGCTCTAGCTAACTTGAGCGTCGAAAGCCCTTTCTCTAGCCACCGACCGAGGATTTGTTTTGTAGGAACCCAAACGAAGGTCCTAAAAGCAAGTGATTATCTTTCTCATTCGGAATCGTCGTTCAACTCATCAAAATAAATATAATTTATGGGTCTTCCTCGTACAATAATATTTTCAAATAATATATATCTAAAGTTATATCAATTGTATTTTATATTCATTTATTTATTTAAAGTTATTTTGGGAGTGTTTGACAAAACTATTGTTAGTAGTTATTAGCTTTCTAATAATAATTTTACCTATAAATTATAAATTTTTTTAAACACTCACAATTTCTGTTACAATTTATAATTATTTTTTTATTTCAATTATAAGTTACGATCTTTACTAAACGTTCATACTACTTGTTACAAACTATAATTTATAAATTATTAATTTTAGTACTATCAAACACTATTTTTATATCTATTAATTTATCTTCAAATAATCAATTGTACCCTAACAACGTACTTTTATCTCTAATTTGAGTAAAAATATTACATACGAGTACCACTTGTTATTTTTAATAAATAAAAATATTTTTTTATTTTATATTTACTCAATAAAAATAAACTTATATTAATTTATATAAAATATTTTTTATTATTATTTTATAATTAGATAAAAACACCCTATCAAGAATGCCAGTTACTGATTCGTTACTAAAGGATAATCACTCTTGATCTGAAACAAAGTTTAAGAATCCCATCTAATCCGAAACAAAGTACAAGAAAATCCGAGAGTTGCACTGTGGAACACGAAAGAGAGCGAGATTAAAACACAATTTTTTTCGTTTCGTTTCGTTTCATCCCATCGCCATGCCTTCTTCGCTCTCACTCTCGCTTCTCTCTCTCCCCCCTAATCCCACCCGCCGCCATTACCGCTGCCACAAACCTACCACTCCGCACCACCCACCACCACTGCCCATTCCCGCCTCCGTCAAATCCTCCGCCCACAAACCCTCAACCAAAACCCCCAAATCCACCGCCGCTAACGCCGCCAAACCGAGCTCCTGGGTCAGCCCGGACTGGCTCACCTCCCTAACTCGGTCCCTAACCGTCGGCAAAGACGATTCCAACATCCCCATCGCAACCGCCAAGTTGGACGACGTTTCCGACCTCCTGGGTGGCGCCCTTTTCCTCCCTCTGTTCAAGTGGATGAACGAGTACGGACCCATTTACCGGCTGGCCGCCGGGCCGAGGAATTTCGTGGTGGTCAGCGACCCTGCCATTGCCAAGCACGTGCTCCGAAATTATGGGAAGTATTCCAAGGGACTTGTTGCTGAGGTCTCTGAATTCTTGTTTGGCTCGGGTTTTGCCATTGCTGAAGGCCAGCTTTGGACGGTAATGCCTCGAGTTCTCGGTCTTGTTATTGAATTATTTCTATAGAAGTTGTTATAGTTTGGCATTCGTTTTCGTGTACTAATGTGAAATGTGGCTGTGCTTTTCTTAGTGTTTTGTTGAATCAATGTGGGGCAATGGGCAATGGCTATATATATGTGTATATACTAGCGTTCGTGACACACACTATGCGTGTACAATTCTTAACTTTTTTTAATTAAAAAAAAAAACTTGAATCAGAAGAGAGGAGGGGAGTAAGATTTGTTCTTGGGTAATTTGGAAAATCAAAAGTGTAAGGGAGAAAAAATAGAGAAAGTTGGTAATGTGGGATTTTCTTTTTTCTTTCTTTATTTTTCTTTGCAGTTAAGATGATTAACATCAAAAAAAATTTGTTAAAATATTATTTATTGCAGAAATTTTGAAAATCAAAAGTGTGAGTGGGCTTCCATTTTGAGTTGGTAATGTGGGGTTTTCTTTTTTCTTTCTTTATTTTTCTTTGCAGTTAAGATGATTAACATCAAAATTTTTTGTTGAAATATTATTTACTGCGAGAAATTTTGAAAGTCAAAAGGTGAGTGGGCTTAGATTTTGAGTTTACACCAAAATATGATGTTTGTTGCAAATTCACATTTTTTAAGGATATGATTTGCCTCAATTTGCATTTTTTTTCCCAAAAATGAAAAAAATTCACAGTTGAAAGTTGTTTTGTAAGTTGCTTGTTTCCGTTGCAAGAATGTGGCTTTGTTTGGTTCTAATTTTGATCCTCCATGTTGGGTAAGTAACCATAAGTAATTTATGTTCTGCTGCGAACTTAATTTGTATTGAAATATGATAACACCAGATGTGAACGTTCTCCACAAATTATCATTGGGGTTAAGTGGTTTAACATGATCTTTAGGCACTAGGAATTAGTGATTTATTATGTTAAGGTGCCTTCATTTACTTCAAAAATCACTTGCAATTGCCTGATAGTTAAATGCAGTAACTATCATCGCTAGTGGATCTATTTCCAGAAAATAGCGGTTGCTCATACACGTTGAGGAAAATTTGGAGTTATATTACCAGAGCATTTAAAGCTGTCCTTGTACTGGTACATATCATGATGGTTCATGATTCTAAATACTTATTCTCGACATGCTAAATTGGCCTCAATGGTCCCCTTAAGATTCTGTGGGAAACCCCTTTTCACCTTCAGACATATGGTTGTTGGAGCTTTCATTCTATTTAAACATGATCTTTATACTTCAAACAATTTAGTGTGTATCGGTCTTAAATATTTAGATTTTCTAGATTGATTAATCTGCTTTGACAAGGTTTCGAGCTTTGATGCTTAAGTAGATGATCACTGCAATGGATAATGTTCTAATTTCTCAATTTTTAAACCTCCAATCAGTGGCAACCACTATCTGAAGTTCACTTTATCCCATGTAATTTAGATCCCAGCCTTTTGTGAATATAACCTAATTTGTGATAGGTGAGGCGCAGGGCTGTCTTTCCATCGCTTCACAAGAAATACTTGTCAGTAATGGTTGATAGGGTATTTTGCAAATGTGCTGAGAGATTGGTGGAGAAGCTCAAAACTGATGCAGTCAATGGATCTGCTGTGAACATGGAGGAAAAATTTTCCCAACTAACTCTTGATGTTATTGGTCTTGCCGTGTTCAACTACAATTTTGACTCCCTTTCTGCTGATAGTCCGGTTATTGATGCTGTTTACACTGCCTTAAAAGAAGCAGAGGCACGTTCCACTGATTTTTTACCCTACTGGAAGGCAGGTTCTTACTTGTACCTGTTTGTTGTTTTTGACTGTTCCAATTTATTTGATAATTATGGCCATCTTTTCTGTGTTCAATGCAGATTAAAGCTTTATGTAAAATAATCCCAAGACAAATAAAAGCCGAAAAGGCAGTTACGTTGATCAGAAGATCTGTTGAAGAGCTCATTACCAAGTGCAAAGAGATTGTGGAATCTGAGGGCGAAAGGATTAACGAGGAGGAGTATGTAAATGAGGCAGATCCAAGCATCCTTCGGTTCTTGCTTGCCAGCAGAGAGGAGGTCTGCAAATACTTTCTTCTTATGTATGAACTATGGCGTGTTTTCCCTTACAACATTAATAATATTTTTACATATAAGTTCACAGCATACCTATCCAATAAGTTTAGCGTGCACCAAATGTGTATTAGTTAGCTTTTAGAGCCCGTTTGATTGAACCAAATTAATAATGAAAGAATATATAATTTCACAAGATAATTTTAATTATATGGAATTAGTAGTGAAGGGATTATTAAAACCATGATCTAAATGTTGCATATCCCACATTTTGGGGGATTTGATTATTCAATAGATACATAATACTTCCATCACGTGTTGCATTCAAACAAATGAAATACAATCTCATGGGATATGTAATCCAATCCTACATTTAATCTCGCCAATCAAACATGCCCTTAGGGTCTAAAATTAATTGGCTACTTAGATGTTAAATATGCCATACCTAAGTTGTATAGGTTATGCGATCTGATTTTGTTACCCGTTTTTCTGCATATGATAATCTCTTTTTATTATTCTCATAAGAAGAATTTATGTGCCTTTATTTAGTTTTGAAGTATATTGCAATATGGATTCAAATAAAATACTTGTCATTATATGGGTTACTCAGAATTAGTTGTTGATAGGGCAGACCTAGAAGTGATGCAGTTTCCTCACGAAGTAAGAAAGTAGTCTTATCTTCTGGTTTTAATACGTAATTATGAGTTATATCATGAAATTAGAAAGTCAGCCAAACTATTGGCTCTTAGAAGCACGGTTGTAACTTTGTAGGCATGTTGTCAATTGTCAGTTTAATGTTACAGGAATCTACCATGGAACGAAGTTAGTTTTATGATGGACTAATGGGACCGTATTTCACATTTCATTTGTCAGTAATCCTCTAAAACTTGCAACATCTTCTGATTCTACTTACGGGAAAATATTAGACGTGTTAAAATCCAAATTCATTCCATGCACATCTTCTCTCTGCTGAGTTTTTTCTTTACCTTCACTGGAGTCACTGGAGTATCTCCGAAACATTTAGGGTGTGTCTTTGTATACATGCTATCTGTGCAGAAAATGATTCTTTCATCCTCCATTGATGAATGTTTACTTTGTTTCTAATTGCTTGTTGCTCAATTCGTTGAGCTTGTACCATTCAAGCATTAGATTTCTGTTTGATCCCAGTTTTGACACCCCAAAGAAGACACTAATGAAATGGAGTGAAATCAGGAGATTGATATTTTATGAGCCTATTTTTCAGTATTCCATCTTTTTGCTGCACTTGATAGTTAATCTTCGCATCCAATTTTTGCTATGCCTATACTTTGGTTGATTGAAATCATGTTCTTAAGTTTAAAGGGCTTGTGCACGTTTACATTTACATTAACATTGAAAGTTTTGTTGTATGATCTGTGACATGAATTTGTCCATAGGTAGGTATGTCTGAACTTGGTGTTTATATTTCATAATTTATGACCTTTCAGGGAAAGAATCGGCATGGTTCATATGATGCTCGCCACACTTTTGAAAGGATGGCTTGAGAATAATCATAGTTAACCCTTTTATTTCTGTTATACTTTTGTTGCTTGGTAGGTCTTTTGCTTTGAATTTCAGAAAATATTTGGTCTTTGACTATACATTTTATCTCTGTCTTCAAGGTTTCAAGCATACAATTACGAGATGACCTTTTGTCAATGCTGGTTGCTGGCCATGAGACCACTGGTTCAGTGTTGACTTGGACAGCATATCTTCTAAGTAAGGTATCGGTAATATTTTCATGCTTATCTTCATGATCAGCTTTTCCGTTTTCTGTTCATTCATATGAAGTTCTGCTAATGTTGAGAATTGACTTGCAAATTTGAAATCAATTGGTTCAAGATCTAATAGCAAATGCAGTTTAGTCCCCATTAATGGGATTTGAGAGGGGTTGGCTGGTAAAAACCTAATCTTTGTCCATAAATGCAAAGTGGCTGCCATCATATTCGAACCTAGAGCCTAAAAGGCTATTCGGCTGAATTTTAACCACATGCCAGTCATCCCCTTTTGTTCATGATCAATTGGTGATGTTAAATGTCAAGAGAGAGTTATTTTTTATTTAATTAATATTTATCTTTTTGGTCGAACTCCTTGGTTATTATTCTTATTATTTTTTTTGGTATTCCTGGTTATCCTCATCCATGTTGTATCACTAGATCACACCTCAAGTAGTCAGACCTGATATGGGAGGCAGACCTGTGGATAACAATTTGCAAAGTGTATAAATTTACAAGTTATATAAGATAATTAAGTGTAAATTTGATGTAGGAAAAGATGGTCCAATTTTTTTTTTGTCTGTTGATGTATTTCTGTTTTTATCTTCTAATTTGTGTTTTTATTTAACATCATTGTCATCAGTAGTAGTGGCTTGTTCAAACTCATTTCCGATTGCTAGTCAAGTCCTCTTCTACTATTCTACTATGTTCTGAAGATTGCACCATTAGTGTATTTGAGCCATCTCCTTTCTTTGTGTCCCTTCTGATATTATTTTTAAAGTTTGTGTAGTCTTCAGCAGGCATTAAATTTTACTGTATGGTTTTCAATTTGCTACTTAGGTATGTGATCAACAGAACCCTTTTACACTGTTCCTGAATGTCTTCATGCTGGACCCCTCCTCAACATGTCAGCCATTCTTCACCCATTAGAGTTGTAAATCCTTTACTCTCCTACACTATTGCTCCTAAATGTCCTCAGCAGTCGTTAAATTTTATTGTATAGTTTTCAATTTGCTAATCAATAGAACCCTTTTACACTGTTCTTCCTAAATTTTATTCTATAGTTTTCAATTTGCTACTTAGGTTTGTGATCAATAGAACCCTTTTACACTGTTGTCCCTAAACGTCTTCATGCAGGACCCCTCCTCTTTAAAGAAAGCACAGGAAGAAGTAGACAAAGTTTTACAGGGCAGACCTCCGACCTATGACGACATTAGGGATCTTAAGTTCCTGACTCGTTGCATTAATGAATCACTTCGTCTCTACCCACATCCTCCTGTAAGTTGCTACTTCTCCTTTTATTCTAGTAATTGTAAAACATTTTTTTCTTTTGCTAATCATTTTCCTGGGGAAATTCAAATTAAATAGGTCTTACTACGAAGAGCTCAAGTTTCTGATGTGCTTCCTGGAAATTACAAGGTTAATGCTGGTCAAGACATAATGATTTCAGTTTATAATATCCATCACTCTGCCCAGGTATCACCTAAAGTGACATCTTTCTTACAGATTGGTGTGTGTTTTCTGTATGGTTTTGGTGAAAAATAATTAGAACAGATGCTGCAATTGTCTTATTCAATATAAGGCTTGTAAAAATGACTTGAGCAACTCGTGGCTCGTTTTTGACTCATCAATTCAAGTTAGATGGATGAAAGAGTCGAGTTCTAACTCGATCAACTCAAGTTAGATGGATGAATGAGTCGAGTTCTAACTCTATCAACTTGAGTTAGATGGATAAACGAGCTGAGTTCAAGCACAGATAAGGCTTCTTGTGAAATCAAGTGAAGCATAAGCAACAGCTTACTCAATGTGAGCAAGTTAAAAAAATACAAGCTAAGCTCCATCCTCGTGTTTGGCTCATTATGATCATTAGGCTCATTAAACTTGTAGATATTAGAAGAAAATTTTGGGCAACTGGGATTTAAAGTCCTTTGGGCACTGACTATTATGAGTCATACCTAATTTGTGCTTGTTGAGAAATCAAGTGAAGCGTAAGCAACAGTTTACTCGACTTCTTAGAGGCGTGAGCAGGTTAAAAGATACAAGAAGCTAAGCTCGATCCTCGTGTTTGGCTTATTATGATCGTTAGGCTCATTAAACCGGTAGATATTAGAAGAAACTTATGAAGCACGGGTACTTCGGAAATGGTGCCGTACACGTTTCGGGTGCGCACCGGGTACGGGTACAACACTGGTACGTTTTGGGTATGCCATCGGTACGTTTTGGATACAACAATGGTTCATTTTGGATACGTGAATGGATATATTGGGACTTATATGAAACTTTTAAAAATTAAAAAAGTACTAGAGTAAATAATATGTTATCTCTTTTGACATAAAGATAAAATTGAGTATTAAAAAATATTATTTAAATTATTTAATTTAGTAAAAATGTTAAAATTTTAAATTTGTGTGAGAAAATACATTTTCTGATACTTTCACTTAGAGTTTACGTCTTTGCAACTGCATAAAACTACTTTCAACCAATACAGTTGCCATAGCAATTGCTGTCCAACCCAACAAGTATTCACTATTTGCAATCTCAACTAGCGATTGCCAAAAGCACAACCTTGGGACGACAGTGCTTATATGATCTAACATTTATTTTTTTCTCTCATAAGTATAAAGTAATTTTGTATTTAGCATATATGTAGTGTAATGTAAAAAGAAACAAAAATAAAAAATAAATTGCTGCCATACCATAGGTGTACTCATACTTTATGTTTTTAAATTTCATCGTACAGACGTACTCGTATCGTACTGTATCCATACCACGTACCCGCACCTGTGCTTCATAAGAAGAAACCTTTGTAACCCGGATTTAAAGTCCTCTGGGCACTAACTATTATTAGGCATACCTAATTAAGGTTTTCTTACCTCAATTTATCAGGCAAATTCTTTATCTTCATCCCCAGCCTCCCAACCCCAACATCAACCCCCACCCAAAAAACATAAAATATGCATAAAAGATTGTTAGCCGTGTGCACTTGTACGCTACAATTAGTTGCATGCTATCAAAAGCTCTAATTTAACTTCCTTAAAAAATAGACCAGTCTCCAGCACCTCAAGCCAAGTCGTGACTTTTGAGTCGAATGAATCAATCTTGAGCTTAGGGAACAAACAGGGAGCTAAGGTTGATCACATGTTCAGAAATTCGATTAGAGCTCGAGCTCGATATTCCAAGCCATGCAGGCCGAGCTTGAGCAACCTATATCCTTGCTTGACTTGGATTGTTACACTTGCTCCTCAATATAAGTGTTTCCCAATTTTGGTTCCTTTTCCTATTTCCTCATGTTAAATTCTAGACTAAAAGAACTAAAATTGCCTCATAAACTAACCTTGCAATACAAGTGTAGCGACTCAAGTGGACTACTGATCCAATAACTTGAATAAAGAGTCTAACAACACAGCCCAAAAGCTTAATTCCAAATTATTAGTAGTAGTCCACAAGTTTCTTTATATACTAAACATAATTTCTATCTTCCACAAATGTGAGATGGAGTGTAATAATATCTCTCACTCAATACGCGACGTCTTTGTCGTATGGCCCAAGTTCTTAACCTGGTTGTGATGTGGATAGTAGCCCATTAGTAGACACAGAGTAGTCCATAAGCGTTCATAAGGTATACAATCTCGGAACCTCTAACCCTCTCCAGAGTCTCTACTCATCTATACACACAGCCACGGAGCCCTATATAAGAATCAGAGTTAGTTCTGATACCATTTGTAACGACCCAAGTAGACTATTGATCCAATTTCTTGAATAAAAAGCCTAACAACACAGCCTAAAAACTTAAGTCCAAGTTATTAGTAGTAGCCTACAAGTTTTTTATGTACCAGACTTAATTTCTATCTCCCACCAATGTAGGATGGGGTGCCACAACAAGCAACTCTCTCTCTCTCTCTCTCTCTCACATTTGCTGTAGTTCTATATTCTAAAGTGTATTCCTTGAACATCCATCTTTTCTTGTGCTCTCTTTGAAGCCGCCTTAGAATCCTTAACTGATTTTTTTCTCTCTATTGAGTCCAGAACGTTAAGGCAAACATATTTGAATCAGCACTTTCCTTGTGAAACTTTAAATAGCGTCTTGTTAAGTGATGCTAAACTTTGGTATGTTGTTTAGAATCATGTTACGACTTCTAGTTCAATGGGTTATGGAAATGTTGGGATAATTATTTGAAGTCAAACACTTTGCTTTTCTAAGAATATGCACACCTTATGCAAAATACCAGATTCCAAATCTAGCTAGGTTTTAAATGCTAAACAAAAGTCTTATTTTTAACTGCTAAAAAAATTCTTAGTTTCCATATGTTTTCCTTTTTCTTGTCAACCATGCCTCTTATTGCTATGTCTAAATGTTTCCTTCTACTTCTATGTTGTAAACTTACTAGGTGTGGGATAGTGCGGAAGAGTTTGTGCCAGAAAGATTTGACTTGGACAGTCCAGTGCCTAATGAAACAAATACTGATTTCAGGTATATGTTTCATCTTAGTATCTCTGTCATTCCTTTTACTTTTGGGACCATTAACACCTGATTAGAAGAAATGGTGTGGAGGGAAAAGTTCCTGTTTCAGGAGATTGTGCTTCTCACCGAATTAATCCTGTGTTACCATCTTTATCCTAATTTTTGAATTTAATTATTGCAGATTCATCCCATTTAGTGGAGGACCTCGTAAATGCGTGGGTGATCAGTTTGCTTTGCTGGAAGCTATTGTTGCTCTTGCAATCGTTCTGCAACGCATGAATTTTGAGTTGGTTCCTAATCAGAATATCAGCATGACTACTGGAGCCACTATTCATACAACAAACGTACTATTCTGTCTTTAACACCTTAATTCAACTGCATATAAGTACTCATTTATCATCTCAACTTAGATTGGGAATGTTCAATGACCTTTAGAGGAAGAAACCATGAGAGATTCCCAGGTTAACAGCTAGTAAATACAGTACCAAGATTGGATTTTTCTCTAAATGTAAAATGGAAAGGGGCTGTTGACCGAGTGGACTAAAATCTAATATGAAGCACCACAGTTTTCCATCTCCTGTAGGTATTTATATCCTATAGAATGCATTGCTGTTCAATCTACACCGATCGAGTCCAGAAAGGAATCAAAATGGTTTACTAAATTTTGAACCCGAACACTACCAAAGGACCCTGTGATCCATTGTTTGGGTTTGGTAGGATTTCCTGTGTCCGGTGGTATTAAATATGAAGATCCTATAAAAGATCTGTAGCTGGAAAAATCTGATAAAAGTATAAAGAAAATCTAATTACTGCTCACTCGGCGGTGGATAACGAGTAAATAATGCATGGATATTTTTGCAAAATGTATTGAAATTTGTAAAAGTGGTAGGTTCTACTTCAAAAAATGTCTTGATATTGAGATTTTTTTGCCCCCATTAGGCTATTAACCACCAATTAGTTGGCGGTGGTTGGCATGTCCAAGTATAAAGCATGTCTCGCATGATGACAGCAATTGTGTGCACTAACTTCAGAAGTTATTATGTGTGAATCCTTGTTTTGGGTTTTAAATTCGGCTTAATTTGCAGTCTTATATGCGATTAATAGTTTGAACTGTATCATCCTTTTGACAAGGAGACATATATAGGAGAAAAACAAACTGAATGGCCAATGAACAACTTGTAACGTGTACGTTCTTATCTCTATATTTTCTCTAATATGTCTAAAATCCTTTTGCTACTTTTACAGGGCTTGTACATGAAAGTAAGCGAAAGGCAAGCTGAACCTGCGTATGCGTCGTTATCTTCTTCTAGGTGATCTTGTATACTTGCATTTGCAATTGATAGAACAAAAAGATGTTGTATGATTGTTGTGGAAAATGTAGCTCATCAAGCTTCTGATTCTTCAAATTACCACTTGAAACATGGTTACTTATTTGTACAGCTTGCAAATCAATGAGACAAAAGACGATTAAATCTCTATAGCTGTGAAAGAAACAAGTATTGATAGCGTCATTATTACATATTTTCATTCACTTGGGAACTTTGTGCATTACAGTTTTTATTACTTTCTATCTGCAACTTTAAACAATAGAAGTCTCAATGGTGTTCTTAAAGGCATTTGTTTGATTTGATTTGTTATTGCTTTAGTAATTGTCAACAGGGAAGCACAGGTGAGGATTTAACCTCTTGGGGTCACGTGCACGAGATTACCATAGGTTTTTATAATTCTTGGCTTTGCTCGGTTTATGCGTCTGGGTAGACCATGTAGACATGGAGTTTTCCCGTAAGGGATTCTTCGTAATCAGAAAAAGTTTTAAGGATTTAATGGACAACCCATTGTTCTGAGACCTATGTTTTAGTGATGATTTTCTCGTGAATCGCACCCTTGCTTGGCAAAAGAGCAAATTAGAAAAATGCAAACGCTTAGGGGCTATGTGAATCATGAATGGCTTGAAATCTTAAAGTGTTGCATGGTAGGTAATGCACATTTTAGTGTACTGACACCCACATGATAATGGTGATTTTGTGTAATTACCAGCATTAAGCAAATATTACAAAAAGTGTTGTTGTATTTGATCTATATTTTTGATCGATTTTGTATTAGATTTGTAATGTATTTAGCTCTCTTGTCATTTTGTGATTAAAAAAAAAAACTTATGCCCTTACAACTTGAAAAATTTGGAAAATCAAAACTAGATGTACTCGTTTGTGTTGTAATAATATCCCTCCCGCATTTGATGAGTACTGTTAGTCCAAGAGCTTTTTTAATTAATTTTGATGATTTTCATAATTCATTTCCTATAAATAATTGTCTTTAATTGGATAATAATTTTTTTTTTCAAAATAAAAGTGTTAACCCATTTTGAACAATCAAGGTTGACACCTTAGCCAAAAAGGTATGACTTGTATCTCAAAAGATTCAA
>JAOTRH010000002.1:7390983-7401719 GCA_034768845.1 Heliamphora exappendiculata
TTAAAAGCAGCGCCTCATCACAGTGGCGAGAAAAGTTTTCTGGCGTGGAAGAAACAGCCCATGTTTGTGCATGGATCGGATGCCAAACGAAACCCGATCGTCATGAAATTTTAGAAGAAAACTCTTGGCACCTGATTCTTGATAACCAACGGTTTCGATTGTCAACCGGTGATATCTAAACTTAAGTTT
This sequence comes from Heliamphora exappendiculata, assembly GCA_034768845.1. Classification (NCBI taxonomy): domain Eukaryota; kingdom Viridiplantae; phylum Streptophyta; class Magnoliopsida; order Ericales; family Sarraceniaceae; genus Heliamphora; species Heliamphora exappendiculata. The sequence goes on from JAOTRH010000002.1 coordinate 7,391,173, forward strand.
ATTTTTCCAGTTGGAATCCACCTTACAGTGACGGTATTTAATATTTTTTTGAAAATATTATTCTTGATGTTGTCATCCTCTGGGTATGCCTAGAGAGTTAATTCTGTAAGCTTATTATTTTGATATAGTGAAGATTTAAAATTGGACTTCGGTCCCGTGATTTTTTCATTTAGGGATTTTCCACGTAAAAATCGGCATTGCGAAATTGTTTAAGTATTATTTTTATTCTACTATTGTTGATCTCATTTAATTAAGCACGAAACGAGAAACAAATATTTTATTCCGCTGCAGGCTATTTTGTTTAATTTTTCCCAACAGCGGTATCAAAGCACAGTTCAAATACGGTTCGGGTATATTCAGTTCTTGTGTTTGATTAAATGGATGAATCATCTGGTGCTATAATTAAAATGAATTCATCGAATTATTTGATATGAAAACTGCAGATGAAAAATGTCCTTTACACTAAAGACTTATATCTGCCGATTGAATGTGACAGCAAAAAGCCATAAAATACTACTGATGATGAGTGGAATGTTATAAACAGGAAAATAGTAACTCACATTCGTACATGGGTGAATTAAAGTATTTTTCACCGCGTGGCTCAAGAAACCAATGCTCATATGTTGTGGAAGAAATTAGAGTCAATGTACGAGAGGAAGACTGCCTAGAATAAAGCATCCTTGATTAGACGGTTGGTGAATCTGAAATACAAAGACAACCGGAGTGTAATCGAGCACCTCAGTAACTTTCAGCAATTGATCAACTAGTTGACTACTATGAAGATGGTTCTGGATGACGAGTTGTAGGCTCTACATTTATTGAGTTACTTTCCAAACAGTTGAGAAACACTAGTTGTGACCATCAGTAACTCAGCACCGAACGGCGAAGTCACCATTGATATGGTGAATGATAGCATGTTCAATGAGGAGGCAAGATGGAAGGAGTAGGAGATTTTAGCCGAATCAAATGCCTTGGTCACAGACAAGAGGAGGAGGAGTACAAACAGAAAATCTTTCAACAGCGATAGACCAAGAAGCAAGTCAAGAGAAAAATCTCAATTCAGGAAAGAGATTAAGTGCTTCTATTGCGACAAAATAGGGCACATGAAAAATGAATGCAGAAAACTGAAAAATAATCAGAAACTGGGCAAGTTTGACGACAAGAAAGATCAGAAGGATACAACTGCAGTAGTTTCAGATGAAGGCGAAACCATCATTGTTTGTGATGATGGGTTCATTGGGATCACAAGACAGGACTCTAGTTGGGTGAATACTCGGGTGCCTCCTTCCATGTCACTGCACATAAGGAATACTTCATGACTTATACAGCCGGCGACTTTGGTCACGTCAGAATAGGTAATAAAGGTATGCCCGACATAGTGAGGATGGGAGATATCAGTCTAAAGACCACTACAGACTGCAGATTAGTACTTAAGAACGTCAAACATGTGCCAGAGATTAGGTTTAATCTCATATCTACCGGTCAGCTAGATGATGAAGGCTACAAGAACCACTTCGGGGACAGAAAGTGAAAACTCGACAAAGGGTCCCTAATTATTGCAAAGGGAAAGAAGACATCCTGTCTCTACACTTTGGAGGCAAAACTTAACAAATGAGTAATCAGCACAGTTGAGCAAGACGCCACCACCGAGCTACGGCACAAGTGGATCGGACATATGAGTGAGAAGGGCATGCAAGTTCTAGCCTGGAGCGAGCTTCTACATGAGGTAACGAGTACTTGTTTCAAACCTTGCATCCATTGTTTAGTTGGCAAACAACACAGAATACCGTACAATAGAATCCCTGCATCTAGGAAGTCAAATATCTTAGACTTAGTACATTCTGATATTTGTGGTCCTATGAATATTACTACTATGGGTGGTGCTAGATATTTTGTAACATTTATTAATAACCACTCACGGAAGGTTTAGATATATGCTTTAAAAACTAAAGACTATGTACTAGATGTGTTCAACCAATTTCAGGCTAGTGTAGAAAGACAAACAGAAAGATCGTTGAAGTGCATCCGGACTGACAATTGTAGTGAGTACCGTGGACCGTTCCAACAGTACTGTGAAGTTAAGGGCATCAAGCATGAGATGATCGTCCCTAAGACACCAAGACAGAATGGGCAGACATAAAAGATGAACAGGACAATCATGGGAAGGGTCGGATGTATGTTGTCACATGCAAAATTACCAAAGACTTTTTGGGGCGAAGCAATGAGGACAGCAGTTGATCTGATAAATCTATCTCCATCAACTCCACTTGAGGGTGATGTACCAGACAGAGTATGAACAAAAAAAGAGATCTCCTACGAGCACTTGAAGGTATTTAGGTGCAGAGCATTTGTTCACATTTCTAGAGATAAAAGGTCAAAACTTGACGAAAAATCAAAACAACGCATTTTTTTGGGATTTGGCCGAGAATAATTTGGGTACAGACTTTGGGATCCTGTTGACAATAAGATCATTAGAAGCACAGACGTCGTCTTCTTTGAGGACGAAACCATAGAAGACATGAACAAGAAAAAAGAACCGACTACACAAGCAGAATATCCGATTGATACTGATCCAGTCCTTCCACCTACCGTGCATAGCAATGACGGGGGAGATGCACAAGAAAGTACAGATGCTGATGAGAATACGCCTATAGTTGATGGTACAATCTCAGAAGAGCAGACAGAGAAGGATCACATTGATCCTCTAGCAGAGCCATAGTTGAGAAAGTCTACCAGGGAGCGTCAAGCCACTAGCAGATATCCACCTACAAAATATTTGATGCTCACGGATGGGAGAGAGCCAGATTATTATCAGGAAGCAGTTAAACATGAACAGAAGAACGAGTTGATGAAAGCCATGCAAGAATAGATGAAATCCCTGCATAATAATCAGACATATGATCTAGTAAAGCTATCAAAAGGTAAGAGAACATTGAAGAATAAATGGGTCTACAGACTAAAAATAGAAGAAGAAAACTCATATTCCAAGTACAAGGGAAGGTTAGTTATGAAGGGATTTAGTCAGAAGAAATGTATTGACTTTGAAGAAATCTTCTCACCTGTTGTGAAGATGACATCCATTTGGACAGTTCTCGAATTAGCTACAAATTTTGATTTGGAGAATGAGCAGATGGGCGTGAAAACAGCCTTCCTCCACGGTGACTTAGAGGAAGAGATTTACATGGAGTAGCCCGAGGGGTTCAAAGTCAAAGGCAAAGAGAATCTAGTATCCAAGCTAAAGAAGAGTTTGTATGGGTTGAAGCAGGCACCACGATAGTGGTACAAGAAATTTGATCAGTTCATAGCCAAACACGAGTTCAAGAAGACTGCTTCAAACCATTGTGTGTTCCTAAAAAATTTTACAGGAGGTGACTTCATTATATTGCTGCTATATGTGGACGATATGCTGATCATCGGTCAGGACATGAGCAAGATTCAAAAACTTAAAGGAGAGTTGAGCAAATCATTTGCAATGAAGGATTTAGAACTGGCTAAGCAAATACTTGGCATGAAGATCACCTAAGATATGAAGAATCACAGATTATGGCTCTCACTGGAGAGGTATATTGAAAAGGTACTTCAGAGGTTCAACATGGACAAGGCTAAACCTATAAGTACTCCACTTGCTAGTCATTTTAGACTCAGTTTACAGCAAAGTTCGGCAAGTGAGAAAGACAGGGCAAATATGGAAAAAGTTCTTTATTCGTCCGCAGTTGGGAGTCTGATGTATGCAATGGTGTGTACAAGGCCAGACATAGCATATGCAGTTGGCGTGGTGAGCAAATTTTTATCAAATCCAAGAAGAGATCACTGGGAAGCAGTAAAGTGGATCTTTCGGTACCTTAGAGGCACTTCCAGAGTTTGTTTATGCTTTGGTCAGGACAAGCCTAAGTTAGAGGGTTTCACAGACGCTGACATGGCAAGAGATGTTGATTCTAGAAAATCTACATAAAGATACATGTTTACATTTGCAGGGAGAGTTATATCATGGCAGAGCAGATTGCAGAAGTGCGTTGCACTATCTACCACATAGGCCGATTATATTGCAGTGGTAGAAGGCTGGAAGGAGATGCTGTAGATGAAGAGGTTACTACAAGAGTTAGGGTTGACACAGGATAAGTATGCACTTTTCTATGACAGTCAAAGTGCTATTTATTTGAGTAAGAACACACAATTCCACTCACGGTCGAAATACATTGACGTAAGATATCACTGGATTCAGAATGTGTTGAAAGAAAAGTTATTACAGTTAGAGAAGATCCATACCGACTAAAATAGTGCAGATATGATGACAAAGAAGACTCTACCCACGAAGAAACATAATTTTTGCAGAAAGGCAGCGAGTATGATGGATCCCCCCACATAAGGCAAAGGAAGAGTTTATTGGTATCCGCCCAATTTAAGGTGGCACAATTATATTATGATAAATAATATATTAGTATTTTATTATAAAGAGAAAAAAAAGGTTGCCGGATAACTTTTGGAGTCCCAATTTTATTAGAAAGCCTTATTATATTTGAAATCCTAATTTAATTAGAAATAGCCTCAATAGGCTTGGTGTGTGTGTATATATATATGTATATATATATATATCAAGGTAATCGGTGGCTTGATCAATCCAATCACAGCAAATCAAATTCTCTGATCCTGAGAATTAAAAGCAGCGCCTCATCACAGTGGCGAGAAAAGTTTTCTGGCGTGGAAGAAACAGCCCATGTTTGTGGATGGATGAGATGTCAAACCAAATCCGATTGTCATAAAATTTTTGAAACAGACTCTAGGCACCTGATTCTTGATAAGCAACGGTTTCAATTGTCAACGGTGAGATCTAAATTTGAATTTATTTTTTCAGTTGGAATCTACCTTACGGTGACGGTATTTAATATTTTTTCAAAAATATTATTTTTGATATTGTCATCCTCTGAGTATTCCCGAAGAGTTAATTCTATAAACTCATTATTTTGATATAGTGAAGATTTAGAATCGGATTTTGGTCCCGTAATTTTTTTCTTTACGCGTTTTCCATGTAAAAATTGGCGTTGCGAAATTATTTAATTATTATTTTTATTCAACTATTGTTGATCTTATTTAATTAAGTACGAAATGTGGGAAAAATGCTATTTTGTTTAATTTTTCCCAACATATAGGAGGAGAAGAATGGGAGTCTCTGTGAGGAGGAGAAGGATGGGAATCTCTGTGAAGAGGAGAATTAGCTTGAGACTAATAATATAGTTAGAGATTTTGTGTTCAACTGTGATAGGCTAACACTTTGCCTTGGTGTGATAGTGTTGCATATGGGTTCATGCATTTCTAGATTTACTGATCCGAGGAGGGTTTAATGCGGCTCTACTTGTAGTGAAATTTGTTGAAGAATACAATTTAACTCACATAATGAACATTTTATTGAAATTTAAACATTGATTTTTGAACAAGAATAGAAGGAAAAAGTACGCAAAAAATGAATAAAATAATTAACATCAACAAAAAAAAAAAATCACTACATCAAATGTTAAAGAATATAATACTCATCTTCCTTTTCTCAATCAGTTAGCCTATTAAATTATTCTCACAATTTTTTTTAATCTTAAAATTCTACTAATATTTTATTTATAAACACATTAAACAAATCTTAAAAACTTATAAATTCATAAACTCTATATATAAAAAAAATTCATAGTGAGCTCCTAATCTCACCTCACCTAGTTACATATAAACTGAATAACATAATAAATAAAGAACTAATAAAATACAAAACACCTCACGGATAAGAAGAATATCATTGGGCTTAACATTATTTCAAATCTTCATGAAGCTGTTTCAAAGTCCATAGGATTTTTTTTTCTTGGATGTATTTGAGTGGATCAGTACTAAAAAGATATCATAATTATTGAAGGTTGGCAACTTGCTGTCATGCATACTTTTTGTCACATAGTACACACAGGCTTTGTTTGGGGAAGAGTTTAAAACTCAAATTTTTTATTTGTTTGGTTTAAAAGAACCCAATGGCTTGTAACGTTTTAGCTTTTTAGCCTTTTTTATATAAAATAATTATATATATATATATATTAAAAAATATCATAACTTTTATTATGAACATTTGTTTTTATAAAAAATATATTTTTAAAATTTATTCGTCAAAATTTATCAAATAAAATTCATATTAAATATAAATATACATAAATATAAATTTTAAAAAATTATAACACTAGTTCAGGTCCGTGCCCAATGTAAGAATGCCTTGGATGATTTTCTTTAATTATTTTATTTGTGCCCCTAAAAAATTTATACCATACTCTTTAAATATATAACTAAATGATGAAACTGACTTTTGTTTTTTCAGAACTTCTTTTTCTCCCTTCGTTTGGTCTTCTCTTTTTCTTGAATTTAAAATAAAACCTATTGTTATTAATTGTAAAAATATGTAATTTTAATTTATTGTAAATGCCTAGGTTTTAAATATATATTTTTTTATAAAAGTATGCCTTATAATTTTAAATATTTCTTAATAAATATTTAAATCTTTCATGTATTAGTTGTTAAAAGAGTTGTAGTGCTTGATTATTAAAAGAATTTTCGAATCCCGCTACTAATTGGGCTTTCGGCCCGGATTAACAAAGGGGTATGAGATTTTCTCACTTTATGTTTACATTCCTTTGTGGCAATATTGGCCCGGTTGGAATAATTTCTTATTTATTTATTTTTATTTTTAGTGAAATTTTTTGTCGTTTAGTTAAGTTATTATATTTTTTTGATATCTCCCATCGAGGAAAAAAATATTTTTTTTAATAAAAATATTTAAAAAATATAAAAAAATAAAGTAAAATAAGTAAATAAGTTAAATTTTATATTACTTATTTTCATCTTTAATTAACCTTTTTCATTAACTCGTTTCGAAAAAGTAAAAATTCTTCATCAGAAGATGAAAAAAATTTTAAAGAAGAAAAAACAAAATTTTCAAAATCTAGACCAAAATAAGTTATTAAATTATTTAAGAAATTGAAAGTAAGATAATCTCGAAACATAATAAACGATTCTAATTCAATTTTAAGATCTTGAATAAAATAATTTTGGGATCAAAGCCCACCCTGCTATGACTGGTCGAGCAAGGACCTTAATCCCCTACCTAAGTGAACCAAAATGGTCAACTATGAGTAATTACTATGTGCTCTCGGAGTATCATGTGATAAGTTTACGTGGTACTCCTAATTAATATGATGACGACAAATTTTATCATATGGACATAATGACTCAACTTTATTAAATAGTTAAAAGATAAAATGTGATTTACATTGTATAAATTTTGATCATTTATTTATTTTACTTTTTTAATTCTTCAATTTTAGTTTGTAAATAGGGTAGAATTGTCATATGTTTTAGGTAGAGTTTTTTTATAGAGTACGATCCAATCTTTAATAGGGTTAGAAGATTATATATAACAATTTGTATTGAGCGTGATAAAGACCATTTAATTCGTTAGAAACACAAAGAAATCTCTTAAACGGGACGAGTCATAGTTGTTAGTTTGAGGTAACCCAAAAGGAGGTGGTCAATTGGGTCTTTAAAAATAATGACAAATTAAAAAAAATTTCGAAAATCTTTTAGTATTGCGAATAAATAAAGTAAGATAAGCAAATATAAAAACAATGCAAATATTAAAAATTGAGGGATAGAGAAATAGAACCGGACACCAGATATTTATAGTGGTTCGGTTTTATCTTAACCTACGTCTACTCTTCAAGATTTTCCTTGAGTATTTTTACTATTCAAAATACTTCGCGAGCGTATTTCAAGTCTTTACAATCTTCAATGAACTGAATGTTTACAGGCACATTCACAAACCTATTTCAGTTTCAAGAAGATTCTATGAAAACAAGCATCTGTTTTCGTCTAATCTCTCTTGAACTCTTATTTGATGAGTTGCACTTACTCACTCAAAATATAAAGGGTGACTCACCCTTGATTATAATAAATGAAGAGTATTAATGATGAACTACCACTCTTTTTACAGAAAAAATTTACAATAAATGAGAAGATAAAGAGAGATGAGGAACAAGAACTGGAGTTACAGTAATAAATATGAGCTTTGAAATTTTTGAAATTAATTTGAGTAATGAAACAGTAAATGCAAAAATCCATTTCTTGTTCTTGGGGGTATCATGACCGTTGGAGGTAGGTGGGAGCAATAAATTCCAAAAATCCAGTGAGATCTGTTGCGATTTGAATTTTCGTCGCAGGTGTTGACACAAATATCTTTAGTGTCAGCACAAAGTGTCTAGGGCAGAGTTCTTCAAGTAGTTGGGTTGACACGAATTTTCATAAGGGTCGACACAATTTCTGCATTCTACCTTCCAACATCATAGTGTCGACTCGTTTGAAACTTCAGCATCCGGAGGGACCATTTTGTGTCTACTCAACTTGCCTTTGGTGTCGACATTAAAATTCTGCAGGAAGTCTCGGTTCTTTTGTGCCGACACATTTGGTCTTGGGGTCGACACCAACATTCTGCAGGCAGGCTCAGGACTTTTGAGTCGACACATTTGGACTTGGGGTCGACACCAAAAATCTGCAATAGGTCTCGGTTGTTTTGTGTCGACACAACTTCTATTTGTGTCGACCCAAACTTCTGGCTATCAAAAGTGATGATCACTTTTGTGTCGACACAAAATTAATTTGTATCGACTCAAATTGAATCCTGAGAGCTTTGGCTCATTTGTGTTGACACAAAACTTATTTGTGTCGACACTAAGTCTTTGATATTTGAAAATTAACTTGTAAAACATTAGGGTGTCAAATCATTTGATCAATGGGTGCTGACATATTTGATATACTTCAAGTATACTTTACCTTAAAGGTGTTTGACTTAATTTTCAATTAAGATCAACATGAAATATTCTTATTTAAGAATGCTTAAGTGTTTGAATCTTTTTGATATATAAGTTATTTTTTTTGTTAAGGTGTCAACTTTAATTGTTCAAAATGTGTTAACACTTTTATTTTAAAAATATAAAATATTATTTATTTAAAATTATTTATTCTTAGAAAATAAATTATGAAAATCATCAAAATCAAAATAAAAAATTATTGGGCTAACAATCTTTCCTTTTTTGATGATTACAACCATATTTACATTTTCTAGAATGCATTTTAAAATATTTTTCAATAAAAGTTCTCCCCTTATCGACATGCCTTAAATAATAAAAGTAATTATAAAGGCTAGACATACATCAGAGTGAATGCATATAATTTTTAACATGATTTGCACAAATGATCAAGAAACATTCAGAATTTATTATAATTTGAGCAAAACAGTGAATATGTGTAAGTGATTTAACCAATCACATCCAATTTCATTTGCAATCCATTCAACAAACATTCATAGGCAAATGAATAAGATATAATCAATCACATGTATAAGATTTATCCAAAATACAAATATTGTTCAAAGCATTAACCATTCATATCATTCAAGCCATGCAACCCATTCAACCAAGTAACCAAAAGAAAAAAAATTGTTTAAAAACTATTACAACTTTTCCTTCATTCAAAAACTTTCAAGAACATAAAAAAAATATTTTGAAATGTTGTGAAGTTTCCCTTCACATCTCTTTCTCCCCTTATCTTCTTATTTCTTCTCCCCTTTTGGAATCTTCAAAAAAAACTAGAGCTATTGATCATCCATGAAATGCTTGAAATCTCTTTTTGCCTTGGCTTTCTCTTTACTTGCGGAGGCACATTCTTTGGCGGCGCGAGATCGATCGTCTTTTGCTTCACCCGCTGCAAGGGTTTCCCATCGTGCTACCAAAGCTAGGTCGGCTTCCCTTTTCAGTCTTGTTGCTTTTTTCTCTTTGAACTCTTTGAGTTTGAACTGTTTGGCCCAAGCTTCTTGAATCCACTTGAGATGATCTTTCACTTTCTGGGAGTTGGCATGCACCGCAGTGATTATGCCTTGGTCATACTCCTTGCGCACTTGATGAAGAATGGTCTTGTTGCAATTGACAATGGATGCAATGCTCTTATCAATTGTTTTGTAGAGGGCTCTTCCCGCATCAGTGGCATTTTCTACGTCTCTACGGAGGTTTCTATTGGTCTTATCAAGATGTTTGACTTTCTCATAGAGAGAGAGAGTAAACAGTGTGATTGAGATCAAAGAAGTCCTGATCAACTTTAGCTTGAAAAATAGTGACTTTGGAAGATAGGGAGTTGATTAAGGAAACAACCTCAGAGACGACAACATGAATTGGGATAGAGGAGGAGGATGCTGGTGGAGTGGATGGAACATAAGTGAATGTAGGAGGAGGAGGAGGAACAACTGAGGGACCAAGAGTGTCAAATGTATGAGATGGAGGAGAATCAAGATCAATAGGGATGAAGGAATTGTTTCGACGTGCAGGGTGAGGTGTTTTGGTGGATGCAGGAGTACCTCGACGAGTTGTAGTCTAGACCTCGTCAACATTTGCAATGTGCATATGTTGTTGGGAGAATTTTCAACGCCGACATAAAATACATGCTCGGGGATCCAGAAAATACATCTTTATTGAACTTTCAAC
>JAOTRH010000002.1:7401819-7427130 GCA_034768845.1 Heliamphora exappendiculata
TATTTGACTGCACTATTTTTATTATGTGATTATATACTTTTATTTTAAACATTTTATATTACGTTTTAAGTAGTGATATACAATTAAAGTGTATATATATATATATATATAAAAGTACAAAAGTCATATTTTTATTATTTTAATCACTCATTGAAACTTAATTTGTATTAATACTAATTGAGTGAAAAGTTTATTTTTTGATCTCGATGTTTTTTGTCTTGAGTTAACAATGTTATTTTTTTTGTCACAAGTTTTTTTAATGATAAATTGTTGTAGAAAATAAGAATTTTCTTACTTTTTACATGTAAAAATAGAAATTTCTCATTTTCTAGAGGATTATTTTTTATTTATTTATTCAATGTTAGTATATTATACACTATATCTCATTTACAACAAATGAAAATTTTCCAAGTCTATATCATATTTATACATTTAGCACTGATAGAAATTTTAAATGTTAATTGTGGTAGTTGATATTTCAGATTTTTTCTTATTTTCTGTACTTTCTCATTTTTAGTTCAACATTATCAATTTTTTATTTTCAAGAAATTTCTCATTTTTATTTTTAAAAATCTTTATATTCAATATGAATCGTGTTTTATATATTACAATGAGTACGTTCAAAAAATATAATTACTTTTTCAAACCGTTGTATATTACAAAAATTGTGAATCTTAAAATTCGAAACAGAAAATTAAACACTAATGTCATGCCACCAAGAATGTGTTTTTCACTCCCTTTAATTGCCCAATGCACATTTATGAGAGAGAGGTAAAATTGTTTTTATTGTTAATAACTTTTAAAACATTATTTTTTAGAGTAGTTAAAAAATAAATAGGACTTATCCCAAAACAAGTTCAAGAAAGAGAATTCTAATGTAACTAACTCTTAAAAAGTACACATTCAATTTTATAAAAATTATATATTTAGAATTTATTTCGTTAAAATTTATCAAATGAGATCCATATTGAATATAAAATCATATAGAAGTAAAATAATCATAACAATTTTTTTTAGACTTAAAGTCTTTTGTCTTATTATCTTTTGGCATTAAGCAATTTTTAAAATTCATTAAATAAATTTTTTATTTATTTAATTTGAAATAACTTAAAACAAAAAACTGTCTTAAAGCTAACTTGCCAAGCAAAACCAAAATTATACTTAGCTTACTACCCCTTAAATTTAAGAAAGTTGATTTGGATTTTGGAATAGGGTGTGGTGTACAAACCATGTGGGTAATATTGTTGGTGAAGCATACCCCTTTTTTTTCCTTTTTTTTTTCCCCAATTGGTATCCAAAGATTTGTCACCACTCACCACCATTGGCTCTTGCTCCATCACCCAGGCTTTCAAAATAGTTCCTTTGCTCAGGTGCATTGATTTTGGGTGGCTCTTAACTACAAAGAAAACAAGTACAAAGTTACATTGAACTATAAAACATTTTCTTTTCACAAACAACTTGTTTAAGAAGGATTTTTATTGTGATTTTTATTGTGGAAGTCTTTATAGTTTAATAGTATTTTTTTTAATTTTTTATTAGCCCCGGGTGGATTTTGTTTATTGACTTATTTGCTTATTAGCAAATAAATTAAATTCTATTTAAACAAGTTTGTTTTGGTAGCTTGTGATTTATTTGCCTTTTTACTTATAAGCTAGTTATCCAAACAAGTTTATTTATTTATTTATTTATAAGTTAGCTTATAAATTAATTTATTTGATTTATAAGTCAGCTTATTTATTTATTTAACTATTCAAATAAACTTATTTACTTATTTTTTTATTTTTAACTTATTTAATTATCTAAATAACGTAACTTATTTTTTAACTTATAAGCTAAGAAATAAATAAGTAAAATCATCCAAACATGCGATTGTAGAGATTATGGGTTGAGCAGCTCTACACTAGGCTGTTGGGGATGATTCTCATTTTGTTTTTCTTTACACTTTTAAATTATAAAAATTAAATATATCTATTTTGTACACGTTTGATGTGACATTTATGACTTATTTTTTTTCTCTCTCTATTTTCTCTCACTAATCAATTCTTATATATTTTCATTTCACATTTAATTTTTTTCTCTTTATTTGAAATTCAACTTTTCCTTCTCTCTCATCAAAAAAGCAAGAATGAAAATGTGTATAGCTAAAAAAATATAATTTATTTAATGTATTTTAATGTTGATATGCATATATTATTATTATTATTTATAATTAAAATTAAGAGTGAGAATAAAAAAATTATTTTTTAATATGTTGGTATTCTAAATAATTAAGTAGATTATTCACTATTTAGAATTAATTTTATGATAAAATTATGTTAAAGTGTTTATAAGCAAACATAATTGCTAATATATATAACAAGATAAAATGATTTAATGTGACATATATATATATATGTGTCAAAAATCTAATCCTTAAAATAAAATAATTTTGAACCTACTATTTTGTTCTTACTCTTCTCTCATGTTTTTCTATATAAAAGACTAAAAAAAATTATTGATATTACTTCTTCTTTTATTAATTTAATAAAAAATATTTTATTTTTTATTTTTATTATATTTTAAAAAAATTTTACCTCTATAAATTAATAAACTAATAAAATTATATTTTTAATTGAGTACCTTAAACTTAAAATTAGCTTATTAATTATTTAATATGACATGTATATAAGTGCTAAAAAATTTAACCTTTAAAATGAGATAATTTTGAACCTACCATCTCTCTCTACTAAGATTTTGTTAAGTTTTATTTAGGGAGAGGCGACGGAGCTCCCGTCCTCTAGATCATTCGTTCTTCTTTTTTTTTTTTTTTTTTATTTTATTTTTATGTAGTATTTTTGTTTTTTTTTATCTTTCATATTTTTTCTTTAGTCTCAGTGTTTTTTTAGTAATTTTTTTATCTTTCTCAGTGCTTCGTTTTCCTTTTTCTTATTTTGGTAACTGAGCTACTATATCGTTTACCGATGACAAACTATTTTGATCCGGCAAGTATCTATCTTTTGGCAACGAATTTTAGTGCTCTTGATGTGATAGTAAAAACACATCTTTGCCACATGCCATCTTCTAAGATTTAATTTTAAATTTATTCACAAACTATGATCTGATATTATTTATTGCGTTTTATCATGATGGAGGCCATCTCCAGTCAAGAAATATCAACTTTATAAAACAAAGGTGAAAGCAATAATTCTCTCGATAAAGATTGCGAGCAGTACCAGCATATAGGGCTATTTTTTTCTATCTTTTTTGTTTTATATAATATTAGGTGCACCTCTTATAGGAGTTTGTGTTTCTCTTGTGTGGATGAACTAAAGTGGTAGAATTATATTTGCATTTAATGCGATTGTGTTATGGTTAAGATCTTTACCCAAACTTGATTTTTATTAGTATTGTTTAAAAGTCTAAATTAACTCAATTAAAAATATAAAAACAAAAATACCTAGAGAGTAAAGAAACTAAATGACAAAATTAACTAACGAAGTAAATAGTAAAAAGTAATTTAAAAATAAATAAATTTAAATTTAAATTTTTAAAAAATATTCAAATAAAACTCATTCAGTATAAAAAAAAATTCAAGGAAAAAAATAGAATAGAAAAAAATAACTCATGAACAAATAGTAAAGTAGTTGTCTCTTTCTTATATTATATACATATATATATATATATATATATATATACACGTAAATAAAATGGCAAAATAATTCTCGAATATAAAACATTATTCTCCAAACACAAAAATTGTTATTGTACAAAAATTAATATTAAAAAATGTTAGTTTGTTTTGAACAACCAATGTTAAAAATAAACTAACAGCAAATATATGTTTCAAATATAAATGACTTATTTATATGTATTTTGTATGAATATAGTAATAAAGGTCCTATTTTGTAACATGATTTATTAGTTTATTTGGCTTATAAGCCAAAAATAAGTTACGTTACCCAAATTTTAAGTCAATAAGTAAATAAATTAATAAGCTAAATAAGCTAAAAATTATCCAAATAAAGTGACTTATTTAAGCAAATAAATCAAAAAAAGTCAAATAAGCCAAAAAAGTCAAAAATAAGCCAAAAAAGTGACTTAAACGAAGTAACTTATTTATATCACCAAAATAACATAATTTATTTATATTTTAATTTATTTAATAATAAATAATTAAGCCAATAAATCGATCACCCAAACATGGCCAAAGCCAATAATGTACTATCTTAAATGGGTTTGTTTTTACGAGTGACCCCACCTATTTTGGAGTCACTGGTTTTAAAAAAAAATTTAATGCTATGTTCTCAAATTTAATTTGGTCAATCATGGAGCAGTGTCACGGGTAGCCTCTCGAGCTTAACCGACTTGCTTAACGAGGCTTGGCAAGTGCCGCACATAGTGTTATCTATGTGCCACCGTACCATGACTCTAGTTCCGTGACACTAAGTCATCTCTCCTTTTTTTCTTTTTTCTGTCTCACCGAATCTATTCGTGGCAACGTGATTTACACTTTCCCTTGGTTTTGAAGAAGCTTAGAATTTAAAAATATAAATAAATAAATAAGACTTAGCCCCTTGTTTGGTTTTTCAAAAAAACTTTTTTTACAAAAAAACTAGTTTTTAAGCCACACTAATGCTTGTTATTATGTACTATCATTTGATACATTAATTTAGTCTCCGTAACATTATTAAGAAATAAATACCTATGCATGTTTGTAGAATATATAATTTATGATGGAAGAGTAATATATAGGTGTATTTGTGAAAAAAGGAGAGTTATTCATGTCTCAAATGATGGAATTTAGAAATTCTCAAATTCATATATAGGAGCGTAAGTTTTAATTCATATAAAGTAAGTAAAGAATAAGAACAAGAACACGGATATACGTGGTTCGACTGACTATTTACCTCCACGATAAAAAAAAAAATTCACTATATGATAATAAAAAATACAAGTTTATTTTTTTCACTCACACAATGTCTGTGTCCTCAAACTTAAGTTTTTTTTTCTCTCTCTATACTCTCGCTAACCTCTCTACTGAGCTCTCTTAAGTGTATAAATGATCTCTAAGTTTTATGAAATATAAAATTCTTATATATGTAGCCCCTAAATTTAAAACAAACCCTAGCGCCGCAAATTTTTCTGTAGCGGGCCGCGCGAGCGGACCTCTGACCGCTCGAGCGGTCACTAGCTCGAGGCCTCCTATGTACAAGTCCGTTGGAGCGGACTCCTGATCACTCGAGCAATTACAAATTCGAGAGCTTCCTTCGAAAAATTGAATCCATTCTATCCGATTGTCCTACCGACCTTGGATACCAAAATTCGAAATACCAAACTCAACACCAAAATCCATGCTAGTTTACCCATAAAAATGAAGAAAAAATTTATGTCTAGGCTTTTTGCTTGAAGACTATTTTTATAAAATAATTACTGTGCCCGAATTATTAACACTCAGAGTACTATAGGTTAGATTATTTATTTAGTGTTTTTTTTATCGAAAGATATTTAATTAAGAGTGGAATAATTTAAAAAAAAGTCTATTATTTAATTTAACATAATTTTAATGATATTCTTATAAAATTGCAAAGAAATGGCCAGTGGAATAATAATTGTCCTGAAACTCTTAAATTCACCTGGATAGTAAAATAATAATAGTAATTCGATTAAAGATTTATAATAGTTAAGACAGTTAAAAAAATAGTTCAATCTCCCTGGCAATTTTACAAACTAAACAAAAAATTATATAAAATTATTATCCGATGTTACAAAAAATTATATAATTATATAAAATTATTATCCGAGACCTGGCATATCATCCCACGGTGGACGGAGCCACGTGAGGACGAGTGGGGGCACATGACATTTTAATTTTTTTTAGTTTTAGTCATATATATTTTAAAATATAATAATTATGCTCTATTAAATTTATATTTTAACCCCATTAAATATATATTTTGACCTCCTAAGATGAAAGACAAAATTACTCATTCTCAATTATTTGTATATTTTTCTTGCGGGAATCAGACGGAGTGAAAGATCTGTAAGTACTAAAAATTCTAACTTTTTCAATCATTTTTACATAAGTAATTTTAGTATAAGTCCTATTATCAAATTATATTAGAATTTTAGTTCTATAACAATTTTTTTCACAGTTTTAGTCTTATGTGATAAATGATAAATTTATCAATTCATAAAATTAAGACATTAATTAAACAAAAATGTATCACTTTTCATTCTTAACCATTATAATGACTTGATAAATGTATTACTTTAATTTTTTTACTTATTCAAAACGAAAAAGATTAACTCTTAAATAAAAATAAATTAAGTATAATATAATTATTTCAAATTTGATAAAACTAAATCTCTTAAAATAAAAGTTATAGGACTGAATCTTTAACGAGGTCTAAAAAATGACTAATATTTAAAATTTTCTTTTTACATTTGGTGAGCTAGATCTAATGCTAAAATAAAATGTATTTAATTTTTATTTTGCTTATTTAATTTGGTGCACTTGTGAGTTGTGATTTGTGAGATTTTTATTGAATTTTTGCTGAATTATTGTGCTTTATGGAGTTTTTGTTGTGTTACTGAAATTTTGTGACTTGTGAAATTTTTTGTTGAATTATATTTAATTATCTAACTTTTAAATTGTTGATTATTTGTAAACCGGTAACTATGCATATTTTTTATTTATATTAAATTTAAAATTATGAAAAAATATTTTAAAAGATAGACCAAGTTTAAATTGTCCCGGGATTTTTTGTTGAATTTTTTTTTAATTATGTTTAATTCTCTAATTTCTAAATTGCTAAATTTTTGTTGATTATTTGTGGTGACTATATCTATATTTTATTTACATTAGATTAAAATTAAATTCAAAACATATATAAAAAATATATATATTTATAATTCTAAATGTATGTCCTCACTCAAAAATAATCAGGACTCCGTTCCTATCCCACCCATTATCAAGTTTCTTTTTATTTGAGAAAGAAGATTTTGATACTCTCAGATTTTTCTACTAAAGTTGAATAAAAACTATAAATGGTGATCAAGAATCTGAAAACAATCACAAAAGACGAAAAAATGATTAAAAAGCCAAAAAAAGGCTTTGCCAAACACTCTCCAAAGCTTGGTAGTTTTAAAGCAATTATTTGTTACTTTTTTTATACTTTTTTCCGAAAAAAACCTAGCCATTGTTTGGGATTTCCAAAAAACTAAGTTTTTTTATTTTATAAAAAATACATCTTTTAAGCAATAGTGGCCCGGTTTTGGTAAAGTTACTTATTGGCTTATAAGTTAAAAAATAAGTCACGTTATTTGGGTAGTTAAATAAGCCAAAAACAAATAAGTAAATAAGCTGGTTTATTAGCCAAATAAACTCGTTTGAGTAACTAAATAAATAAATAAATAAATAAACAAATAAGTAAATAAACTCGTTTGGATAACTAAATAAACAAATAAACAAATAAACAAATAGATAAATAAGTAACTCCACGTAAATGAAGTGACTTATTAGCAAATTGACTAATTTGCTAATAAGCAAATAAACAAAGTTTCCAAACAGGTGTTTGCATCTCTAAAAGGCCCCCAATTGTTTTTATTTTTTTTCTAAGAAAAAAAAAGTTATACATATGCCAAACGCTCCAACTCTTTTTATTTTTTTAAGTAAAATAATTATAATATTTTTAATTAAAAATGTTAAATATACTATCAATAAAATAAAATAAAATAAATTGTGCTAATATTCTAAATAGCATAGCTTAAAAACAAAAAGTAAAAATATCTTAGATATTTTAGTAAAAAATAAAAAACAATGTTACCCTAAGTAATTTATCCTAAACAATCTTTTTTTTTCTTCTTTTTTTTTTCCCAAAAAACTCCATCTCTTAAAAAAACCAAACTTTTAAGATATTCCAAACAGAAGCTTAGGCACTGTGTATGGTAGCTATTTTTATATGACTTTTTTTATCTTTAGTAAAAAATATTTATATTAACTTAAACGATGATACTTTTTAGATCTCATTATGAGAAATCATAAAAATAAAAAGAATTTACCAAAAAGATTTTTTTAAAAAGTCCATATAAACGAAAAAAAAATGCCACTTTAAAGTTTTTATAACTTTTTTTTTTGTCTTTAGTGAATTTTTCTCAAATTTTTTTAAAAATAATTATACTTTTACATTTGTTTTATCATTATGAATTGAAAAAGTAAAAATAAAAAAAAGTAAACCCAAAACACAAAAAGTTCAAGAAAAAAAAACCATAATAAAAAGTCAAAAATGCTATTCCCAACATACCGTTAGTCAAAAATCCAATTATCAGATCTTATGGTGCATTTAGCTAGTCCACCTTAATTTTTTTAAGTTTTATGAGCTTAAATCCTCTAATTTAATGTTAAAACAATTTTATCTAATTGGTTAGTATATGCCCCTTGCAACCTTATCATTTCTTTCAAATTCGACTGACCCCAACGACTATTTTGTGATGAATTTTTGGTAATTAATCAAATTTTGTTCGAAGATCTTCCCGTGCTTTTTCAGGTGATAAAGAACAAATAAATTTTACTGTTTGTTTTAACACCGATCACACAGACACAAAATAAATTTTACTATTTAGTTATATTGAGACAGTGAATTTTTTTTTTTCTGTCATATAAAACATGTCGAGCTAAATCTTCTTCAACGTGTTGGAATTTCGATCATCAAAAATAAAAAAGGCTCCTATTTATAAAAAATTTTGCACTGACAATATCTCTCCCATGCTGACACGTGGCAGAGAATGGAATGTTCTTGTGCACATAATGAAGCTTGCGATTGCAAGAATCTAAGGTCGCGACCGCAGGAAATTAAATAAGGGAAGTGCAAAAATGGAGTTTGTGGATGCATTTTTTAAAATTGCGACCACAAGGTTAAATGTTGCGTCAGTAGAGATTAATGGTACAACTACAGGGAAATGGGATTTGAACCTTGCGGCCGTGAAGAATAAACAATATTTTTTAAGGATTTTTCTAAAATTTATAAACATTATTTTTTAAGAATTTTTCTAAAATGTGTAGGAATTCTTGAGTTGAGTTCTTGGTACTATGATCCTTTGAGAGTTTTTTCTTGATGTAATTTTCACATTTTTTATCATTAAAGTCGCCCGAATAAACATAAGATACGAATTAAATCCACCTTCCTTCATTTCACTGGTTCTCCACACGCTACTACTAGCCATTTTCCTCATACCCACCACCACCATGCAACACCACCCATTTCCCCCTTTCTCTCTTTCAAGATCATCACCCCCATTTTTGTACCCCACTCCCCACCAACCAAAGCTACTACCATCCCATCCACCACCTTAACAAAATTCACCAAGAGCCCTCCAAATTCTATTGAACCTTAACAAGATTCAATGAGAACCCTACAAAGTTCTATTAATCCTTAACAACCAACACCAACTTGTCAAAATATAGAACTATATATAAATTTTGGCTCATACCAAAAAAATAAAAAAAAATTATAAATAAAAAAGACAGACACAGAGATCTAGAGAGAGAGAGAGAGAGAGAGAGAGAATAGAAAACTTAAAGGCCATGCCAGCCACATACATTAATAGTTAATAAGCAGAAGCTTCATTCATGGCATTGTCAAGTCTGCAAGTGCAAGCCCTCTTGAAATCGTCCGTATTGCTCCTCGTTCTGGTTTTGCCTCATATTCATGCCAAAAACAATAACGACATTCACCCCATTCCCATTTGGAGGGGCCGTAAGTCCCCATTATTGCCTTCCAAGCACCACAAGCCTAGGTTCAAGCCTGGCCCTTAATTGGAAGGACGCTCATGCCACCTTCTATGGAGGAGCCAGTGGCTCTGAAACAATGCGTAAGTATGCTGTTGGTGAGATTTTTTTCCCCCAGTTGCGCAGCAATGTGTATACCATGCTGCTAGGGTCTAGGGATGGCCACAGGGCAAGACTGAGCGGTGCCCGAGATAAGTTTTTTCATTTTTGTCGCCTATTTGAATGGGATGAAAATGATAGAAAATATTAAGAAAGTAGCAGTGCCGGCTCAACTCTTAGGCAAATGAGGGGCTTGTTTAGGGCCTCATGTGAAAAATAAGCTTCATTTATTATAATATGTCTATATATTATAAATATATATTATATAAAATAAAGTAAGAAGTAAAAATATTATAAAATCTAAAAAGTTTTAGCTTTTACATTAAAAATGTTTTATGCCATTTTTATTTTATTATATGTATTATATAAATTTTAACTATTTAAAAATAACAGATTCCATAATCTATTGATTATCATTATTTTGATTTTTTGAAGCTATAATTATTAGGTAATTTGAGTCAATTAAAGAACCGTTATCAATTATCACTCACTAAATTATATTATTCAATTATAAATTTTATTTGTTTCATTTATAAATATGTTAACTTAAAAATTAAATATTGAGTATGTAAAATATTAAAAAAAAAAGAGAATGAATAAATTAATTTACTCTTAAATAGAAATCTTGATAAACATGTTACTAGCAAATTTATGGATAAATATTTAGTTAGTATTTTTTTCTTAAAAAGAGAAAAAATAAATTTTAAATAAAATAGTTTATTACATAGAAATTGGATTTTACTAAAAATCTTGCCTTGGGTCTCAAAAAAGTTTGAAGTGCTTCTGAAAAGTAGCAGGAAACGGGGTAGGCACGAAAATATTTTAGAGATAGTTTTTTGAGATTTAAAAAAGTTATATTAATAAAAATTATAAATAATATAATAAATAAAGAATAATAGTTGATAAATTAATAATTAAAAATACAAAATATAAGTAATAGAAAAAAATTAGAGATAAATATAATATTTTAATATTTATTTTTGATAAATAAATAATTAATAAACTAAAAAAGAGATATTATAATAATATTAGAAACACAACCTCACCAAAAAAACATGTATTTAATATTTTAAATTTATTATATTTATAAAATATATATATTTTACATATATATATTAATATTATAAAAATATTTATTTTATATAATTAAAAATATGACAAAAAAAAATATCATTTTTATTCCATTTATTATCAAGTAAAAAAAATTCTTACAAAAGCAAGGCTAAAACGTGCATGAAAATGAAAAATATTATCATTTTCACAACGATCCTGCTCGGTGCACAAAATTCGTATTTAGGAAAATTTGGAGAAGGAACATATATGTAGTCTTCTCTTAAATTGTGGAAGAGACTTATTGTCTTATTGATGTGACTTGATTAAGCTCAACTTAGGTCTATATATTACTACATGATGAAAAAAAATGCAGTTTTGTTTCCCTAGAAAACGTTTCCTTTATGTTGATTAATTAGGGTTGTTAGCCTACAGCTTTTAAGTTCTATTATTTAGGAGAATTTCTTTTTTCTTTTGTGATATTGGCCCATTTGGTTATTTCTTATTTATTAGTTTATTGACTTATTTATTTATTAATAAATAAGCTAAAAAATATTTAAACCACTTCATTTGGTAATATTTATTCATTTACTTATTTGTTTATTTCGATATCCAAACGAGTTTTTTTGACTAATTAGTTAGCTTATTTGTTTATTTAGCTATCTAAACGAGATTATTTACTTATTTGTTTGTTTGCTTAATTGGCTACCCAAACGAGCTTATTTGGCTAATAAACTAGTTGATTTGCTCATTTGGCTACCTAAACGAATTTATTTACTTATTTGCTTATTTGCTTATTTGTCTACCCAAACGAACTTATTTAATTTTTGACTTATTTGACTATCCAAACGACATAACTTATTTTTTAGCATATAAGCTAATAAGCAAATAAGCAAGATTATCCAAACGGACTATTCTTTGTAGTTTCTATTCAAAATTCTTATATTGAGATCATTTTTGACAAAAGTGCAATAACTAAAAAATCGAATATGGCCTCATTTTTCCATTTCTCATTCGTAGTAAACTTCTATTTTTTTGTCTTTACTGTGCGGACTTTTTCTTTTGTCCACAATACCCATTAAAAAATTTTCTTCATTTCTTAGTTTAATAATTATAATTGCTCATAATTTAAATTTTAAGTTTAATTTTTTTTAACTGCTTTAATTCTCAAAAACACACTTGCACATGCATGCATTTGTTATATGCTAGTTTTTATACAACTTAGGCATTGTTTGGGGTACTTATTTTGACTTTTTCATGGCTTTTTGTGCCTTTCTGAACTATTTTGTTTTTCTATAGATTTCTTATTTTTTTGACTCGCTATAATAAAACGAATATAAAAGTCTAACTATTTTAGCTAAATAAAGTTTAAATTGTTTTACTAAAAATGGAAAAAAAAACTTTAAAGTAGCTTTTTTTAGTTTTTTTATTTTTTAATCAAATTTTTTATTTTTTTTATTCATCGTAATGGGAAAGATTTTAAAAGAAACGTCATTTGATCTAAAAAAATTTCACTAAAAAAAATTGTTGGAATTTCGAACACCAATTGCCGAACAAGAACGGAAGCAAAAATAATTACACACCAAAGAAAAATATCACACAAGAATTTTCGTAATTTGGCACAATTTGTCTATGTCCACGGGTGAGAGATAATCTATTATAATTATAGAATGTACAAACCCGAGATAAAAAACACCCACAACCCGAGTTCTGAAACAAACTCCGTTTTTCCGTTCAAATGTTACTTCTGTGTCCCCGGTATTTTTTTATCTCTCCTTATATCTTTACCCGCTTGATTTACTCTCAATTCTTACACACAATATGAGACCCTACCTATCCTATTTATAGGAGACTACCTACCAAAACAGAAGCTGCTAAATCCACAATAAGAAAACTGCTAAATCCACAATAGGAAAGCTGTTAAATCTAATATTGAGATTCGAGTCAATCCCAACAATCTCCACATTGGCTCGAATCTTTCAGCCATCTTAAAGAACTGTCGGTAATCCTCGACCTGCACACCTTTCCCTTTTTGATTTGCCTGTAACTTTCTGGTAAGACGAATGATCTTCACCTTGACTTGAATTCTTCAAACCACCCAGAAGATAATCAGCATTAATGTCGATTCTGCCATCGTCGTTAATCTGCCACACTCAAACCAATATGGCCCGCACCTCCACACCGAGATGTCCGACACCCATTCGTCGAGGTGTCCTGATTGCTAATCATCTGTCGAATCAAAAAATCACCGTCTGACTTGACTCCACCTGCAACTAAAATTCCAGTTGCATCCATTGATGACTAGTCTTCCATCATTGATTGAACTAGATTGCTCCTGATTACCTCTGATCACCTGCAATCAAAT
Source organism: Heliamphora exappendiculata (assembly GCA_034768845.1). Taxonomy (NCBI): domain Eukaryota; kingdom Viridiplantae; phylum Streptophyta; class Magnoliopsida; order Ericales; family Sarraceniaceae; genus Heliamphora; species Heliamphora exappendiculata. The sequence continues at coordinate 7,415,100 of JAOTRH010000002.1, forward strand.
TCGATTGCCCCTGATCACATTTGATCTCGCCTGATCAATCCCAATCTAAGCCGATCTGTCCAATCCCATCAAATCATTCAGAATCTAAAAATTCTGACCGTACCGATAAATCTGGAGTGTCAAGTTGCTTGCACCAAGTCACCTTCACCAAACTGATTTGGTGACGCCGCAGCCTGCCTTTTTTTGTGCAAAATAAATTTTTTTTATTTATCTGATACGTAATCAAAAAAAAAAAACCTTACTCCGATTAACTACCACGGTCTCGAATTTTCAACCGTCAGCTCTGATACCACTTGTTGTGAATCATCCACCGTTACCTCTTATACCACTTGTTGCGATTTCGAACACCAATTCCCGAATGCAAGCGGAAGTAAAAATAATTGCACACACCAAAGAAAAATATTACACAAGAATTTACGTGGTTCGGCACAACTTACCTACGTCCACGGGTGAGAGATAATCTACTATAATTGTAAAATGTACAAATCCGAGATCAAAAATACCCCAAAACCCAACACCCACAACCCGGCCCTGAAACAAACCCCCGTTTTCCCGCTCAAAGGTTACTTCCGTATCCCCGGTATTTTTTCATCTCTCCTTGCATCTCTACCCCTTGATTTACTCTCAATTCTCACACACAATATGAGACCCTAGCTATCCTATTTATAGGAGACTACCTACAAAAATAGAAGCTGCTAAATCCACAATAAAAAAGCTGCTAAATCACCAATAGAAAAGCTGCTAAATCAACAATTGTTGGGATTGACTCGAATTTCAATATCAGATTTAGCAGCTAGGTTTATTTAGCAGCTGTCCTATTGGTGAATTAGAAGCTTTCCTATTGTGGATTTAGCATCATTCCTATTGTAGATTTAGCAGCTTCTGTTTTGGTAGGTAGTGTCCTATAAATAGGATAGCTAGGGTCTCATATTGTGTGTAGGAATTAAGAGTAAATCAATGGGTAGAGATGTAAGGAGAGATGAAAAAATATCAGGGACACAGGAGTAACCTTTGAGCGGGAAAATAGGGTTTGTTTCAGGACTCGAGTTGTGGGTGTCGGGTTTTGGGGTATTTTTTATCTCGGGTTTGTACATTCTACAATTATAGTGGATTATCTCTCACCCGTGGATGTAGGCAGGTTGTGCCGAACCACGTAAATCCTGGTGTGATATTTTCTTTGGTGTGCGCAATTATTTTTGCTTCCGTTCGCGTTCGGAAATTGGTGTTCAAATCCCAACAAAAATCATATATAAAAACTATGGTGCCATGTGCAGAGGGAGCATGTAGCTACGAAAACGTAGAAGAAGAAGGATACAGGTTGCAGACGGCGGCACTGAGCCAAGCTCTGTTCAACAATGGGCAGACATGCGGCGCTTGCTTTGAAATAAGATGCGTGGACGACGAGAAATGGTGCAAGCCGGGGTGGCCGCCGCTCTTCGTAACCACCACCAACCTCTGCCCGCCGAACTACAACCAAGCAAGTGACAACGGGGGGTGGTGCAATCTGCCGCTTGAGCATTTCGACTTGTCTCAGCCGGCGTTTCTCCAGATCGCGGCTTACAAGGCTGGCATTGTTCCCGTTCAATATCGAAGGTAATAATATAAAGCTTTCTCCCTTCTTCATGTTCTTGATACAAAAATAAATACTTTTACACACACACACACACACACACACATATATATATATATATATATCGTATGTGTTAGAAAAAATATTGGCACAAGTCAAGCCAATTGATTGGCCTGTCTTTTAAGGATCCCGAACAGTTGTGAAGGGGAGCCGAACATCTTTGGACCGAACTCAAGAAGTCTTGTGAATCACTGAATCTTTTTCTCGCTCCTGCAAAGACAATAACACCATAAGTACTTTTTGGCCAAGTTTGTCTTAGAAATATTCTGACGTTTAAATTAAATTTCTCTCTAAAATTTATTCTAATTGAAATATAATCATATACTTTTTTTACTTAGAGTGTTTGCTTTTTCTATAAAAGTCATACTTGAAGTGACTAAGATCTCGTGTATCTCTTGCCTCTTATTTCTAGAGTATTAGCCTTTTTATAGAAGTCAGAAGTCATACAGTTAGATGTCGTGTACCTCTTGCCCTTATCTCATGTTATTTGGGATTTTGTCTTTTTCTTTAAGCTCACCTAATTTAGTGAGCACAAGGCTTCAGTCTTCAGAGGGCTCTAATAATTATTGGTCCGAACTGGGTTTTAGGCCTAGGCTCTGATGCACCATCATATATATATATATATATATATAATTCTAATAAGAGAATATTTATAAAAGTAAAAGTTTCTGACCAAAATGTATATGAAGTTCAGAAATAATGAAAAAGTTTCAAAAAACAAAAAAAAACTTTTTACAGAGCCATCCTAACACTAATATCAAAATCAAAACAACAGAATATTCGCACACAATCAAAATCACCACTAATAATATTTTGTGTGGCTAATATTATTCTTTAGTTAGAGATTATAATTTTTCCCGCCTAATTATATTCCCATTTTGTTTTTTACGAGTTTTCTACCCCAATAAAAAATGGAATTGGATGAGATTTATTTTCCCGCCCCCATATTATAATTGTTTTATATATTTTATATATAAATACATACTTAAATCATTTTTTATAATATAACAAAGATACAAAAATCTTATTTTTATATTTTATGACCTTTAGTTTTATTTTCTTCTTTTTAATCATAACTATTTATTAAATATTATGTCTTATATCACATATACTCTCACTTTCATTAATATATTTTTTCTTATATTAACAAATATATCTATTATTACACCTCTGCTGCACCGATAAAATGTGGAGGGGGACGAAATATTACAATTTCCTACCTTGCCCTCCCTACTACCATTTCTATTCCTTTGTCTAATGTCACACCACATATAGAAACTATATTTTAAGCAATTGTGATCCATGCTCTCTTTCATTTTTGTAATTATATTTTTTAATATTTTAAATATAAACAAATGTGAATTATTTGAAATTTGTGTAAAGAGTTATGTAAAAGTAAAAATTTATGATGGAGTGAATGTTTGTGTCGTTTCTGTTCTTTATTGATTAAAACAAACGTCATTTTAGTCTCTTATAATCTTTACATGAAATATTCAATCTCATCACAACATGGTGCCCAAATTTTGACAAAATTCTAAATTTATAAGATCATTTATGATCTATATATATTGACTTTTATAAACATTTCATATTGACAAATTTTAAAAAGATATTATTTATTCGCTTCAATAAGGTCTTTTATGATATTCACGGAATTTAGGCTATGTTAAAATTAAGAAAATCATATACTAGATCGACTTTGTCACAAAAAACATTAAAGTAGATTAACATGGTTAATAATTAAAAAATTATATTTAAAAATTGTAATTATTAATTTTGCTGTTCAGAAAGCGAGTTAAATAAAAAAAATAAAATATAAAAATAAATTTAAAAGTAAAATGCCTTAATTTCAAATCTTGCATAAGGCCCTCCCACAAAATTGTGGGGAGAACCTAACTATTAATTTTCTCAAATATTCTTCTCAACTAGAATTTTGGCCCTGTTTGGACTAATTTGTGTGGTTTTGTTTGTTTTTATCTTTTTTGAACTTATCTTTTCGAATCGTCTTAATGACAAATATTAGAAAAGTAAACTTTTTCTTATCAGGATTTTTTAAAAAAACTAATTAAAAATATAAATAAGCAATATAAAATATAATTTATTGACTTATTTTTATTGTTTTTGGACTTTTTCATATTTTGGTCAATAAATTGCAACTCGCATTGATTAGGGGAGTTTAAAAAATATAACAATTTGACCAAAGTAACAAAAAATTCACTAAAAATGAAAATAAGTAAGCAACCTATTACTCCAAAGGGAGTCTTTAGGCACTTTTTATAACATTAATTTGATCGAAATATTTCAAGGTTCCATGCAATAAGGAAGGAGGAATTCGATTCACCATAAGTGGGAATCCTTATTTCTTCATGGTCTTGGTATGGAACGTAGGAGGCACCGGGAATGTTGTTGGCATGCAAGTGAAGGCGATGACAAGGTGAAATGGACGCAAATGCAGCGTAATTAGGGTCAAAAATGGCAAACTAACGCCCCGTTGGTGGGCGAGTCACTGACCTTTTGGGTCTGGACAAGTGTTGGAAGAACCTTGAGTTCGTGGCACGTTGCCCCGAAGGCCTGGCAATTTGGTCAGACCTTCGAGGGCAAGAATTTCAAGTAGTGCTATATTATTTCTCAACGTGTGGGTCGAGATTTTCTATTTTGAAATTTTTGTTTCATTTTATTCCTTTTACTATGCTGCGATATGAGAAAGGGTTTTTTTTTTTTGGAAGAAGAAGAAGGAGGAGGAGGAGAAAAAGAAGAAGAAGAAGAAAGAAAAAAAATATGAGACATGAAATTTTTGGGACAAATGATTAATTCATTTGTTCTTGTTTTTTACATTGGGATTTGTTATGCAAGATAGGAGAAGGCTATTAGACATGCATAGGGTGTTTTGTTGTAGTAAAAAAAAAACAATTATGAACTATTGTGAATTATAAATGAAAAGTTGTAATTATCATCTCCAACAAAAATTATAAGTACTTGCTATGGGTGTAAATTTATACCCCTCTCTCTCTCTTTCTTTTTTTCTCTTCTTTTTTTTGTAATTGGTTCGTATCATAATTATGAACACTGTATCGTATTGAATAGTATATATTATTTGGAAGTAAAATTAATACGCTAATTACTTAACTTGTACGATTTAAATTTCAATATATACCGGTCTATACCGATCATACCAAACAAAAACAATACTAGGTACGTACTGATTCATACATTTTTTTTTTTATAGAAAATGCTGTACTTTTTTTTTGTTTCTTATTCTATACTCTAACTCAAGATTTAAATATAACATAAAAGGAAAGTTTTAGCATCATTAATGTTAATTTATTATCAAAGTATTAAATTTATAAGTAGCTATTTCATTATAAATAATAAAATTTAAAATTAATTTAGACGAATTAATTAGAGTACTATGTTAGATAAGTGTTTATGTTGTATGAAATTAGTTATTGTTGAACAATACTTTCAAATAAAATATGTGTAATATTTTATAACAATAAATTTAAAATAATACTCGATATTTTACCGATGCTAATACATACCGTACCAAAATCAATACTCGTCCATTGGTAACTAATTTCATTTTCACACAAATACAGATCCCCAACAAAACATCATTTTAGACTCAAAACACTTCAGGCTTTAAAATTCATAATGAGGTGATGCTGCTTTTTTGCTACTAAAATACTTTATATATATATATATGGCTTCTCATGCGAAATAGTGTTTTGCATCATTGAATAAAAAAGAAAGTAAAACACTTAATAATACAGAAATTCAACACAAAAATTACATAGTTAGATTTTAACCATTTATTTGTATTAAAATTCATAACACTCTTGCAATCCAGTACACATAAACGATCATAATTTAATTTATGCAGTTGATATATAATTAATTTGTGTATGTAATATTATTAAAAAAATATAATCAGAATAATATATATACACACACACCACACATATGCACATGTCATTTGTTATAACCATCTTACATAATAAGATAGAACACGTTGATGTGATATTTATATAAGTGTTAAAAAATTAATTCTTCAAATGAGAAAATCATGACTTTCCATTTTGTTAATAATCTCAAATTTGTAGAGTTAACTGTAATTTTTCAAAACCTCAAGGTTAGTGTAATTTACCCAATTTTTTAACAAGCTAAAAATGTTAACTTGTGCACGAGGTTTTTGTACTGCAAAATTTGAGAAAAAAGAATGTACACAACAACCACAGAAGCTATTGTCATAATTGGAACCAATGATGCCCTAAGTTGGAATGGAACAACCTTATTGTTGCGTCAAAACCCACGGCATTGTTCAATACCGCCATCTATTTTCAAATACTAAAAAAAATTCTTTAACTTCGAAGTACCAGTAAGCCATAAACAATTGATCAAACAAATGCCAAGTGGAATGCAGATAAATCCCCAATCAACAAAACAGAATAAACAGATAAACTGCATAAAAAACACACGTCGTAATCCAAACGAAGCCAATAGGTACTAATCTGCCGTTCGAAGAACACAATTGTCATAACACGAAGGGCGGTACATGAACCAAGAAGTTAATTGAATACAAATAAAGCTATTTGCATCTCTCTTTCTGATATGCCAAGGACACGGCATATATAGCAGTCATTTATCACATACTGGGAGGTGGTGGGGGTGGACGAACTCCCTGCCCCATCATCTGTTGCCCCGGGAAACCTTGTGGAGGCGGCATTGGAGGCCGTCCCATCTGAGTGCCAGGGGTGAAGTTTGCCATTGCACCACCACCAACAGGTGGTGGTGGTGGAGCCGGTAGATTTCCACCTGGAGGCATAGGCCTAGGTCCATTTGCCATTGGAGGTGGTCCTGGTATAGAAGGTGGCGGGCCTCTAGGAAGATTTCCCATTGGAGCTCCTCCTGATGGAGGGCCTTGGGATGGAGGCGGCGGAGGTGGTGGAGCTTGGGGTGGTGGAGGCAAAGGCCTTGGCGGAACACCAGGAGCTGCTGTGCCATTAGCTGCAGGAGCAGGTTGGCCTTTGTTTGTCTCTGGTGGCTTGGCTTTGAAGTATAACTGCAACTGTACATTCATTAACCCCCCCAACATAGCCAAGTCAGATAATATTAAAAAACAAGGTGTCATTACTTATCATATCAAAACAATAACAATGACTAAAACCTAAACCAAGTCAGATAAATTCACAAACAGGTCATTACTTATTAAAACAGGAGTGGTCAGCCCCAGCAAGGAGAAAGGTTGGTCCAACCAAAAATCTTCCACGAATGCAGTGTGCGTGGAAAGAAGTTTCCAACAATAGGAGGTAAGCCATTTTTTCTCAGTTTTATGATTTTATCACCATAATAACTCTGCCTGTTTGTTTGGTTCAGCTTTTGTCAAGAAAAACCATTGTATTGAATATTAGGGGATATAACAATGCTTTGTTCCTTTTGGTTTACACCCGTGGTGGAACTGCTAATTTTGCCTCATATATGAGAAATGGTAAACTATGTGCTAGCGTCGCATTACGTGCCAATGCTTGAGCAGGGCCATTGACCATTTATTTCTTTGTTTATTTCACTTAAGTGCCATAGCCAAAGGTGCAAAAGCAAAAAAGCTTGAGGTCATATTATGTGTAACTTCTAAATTTGGGCAACCCAATTAAAATGTTGTCCGGCTGTGTTGGGACGGAGCATCTTGGGCTGGAGGTCAGGCTTAATCGCGCCAGAGTGAATCCAGGTAGCACTCGGGCCAGGCTTGCTCACACCCCTAGCCTGACTGGACTTGTCCAAGCTGGCTGCTACATCCTATGTGGGTCTAGGTAGATGTCTAAATTAACTTTTGTTGGACACGATGAAAACTGGGAGTTGGCCCACTGGCTTGAGCTGAATTGAGGTTCAGGAGTGCACAAAGTTCTCTGGTCTACATATTCGGTTAACAACCGAGGTCGAGGTTGAATCCGCAAAATCAAGAACCTGTCTAGCCATCTGGTCTGATATCCAAATTACTTCAAAGTTCATCAAAGGAAAAAAAAAAAGAACCATAGAGAAAAATGAGCACATGGACAAACCGTGAACATTTTTGAGTCTGGATCCCAATGCGAGAAGAACTTTGGAGTGGATTTGTCAATCTCCGTACTAGGAACCTACAATATCCATACACACAACCACAATTCATTGATTACCCAATACTAACTATAAAAAATCTAATCAGACAGTTAGCATTTCTGTAATTGTGTATGTGAAATACCTTGAAAGCAATGATCTCATATGGTTCAGCCGCAAACAGAAGGTACTGGTATCTTTTATCAAAGGATTGGAGTCTCTGCCCATGAAATGGAAATGAAAAATTAATGTACTGATTTTATTTTATTTTTTTTAAAAGCATTGATGCTATCTTGAAAAATTAAAGTAAGTTCTCCTTCTACAAAGACGTTTTCAGCATGAAACCGGAATAAACAATGTAGTTTACCTGTTCAAAGGATGACATAAATCGATGCCTTGGTTTTGTATTATCTTCAATCTCAGGATATTCAATCTATAAATAACAAAGTCACCAAAAAATGAAAATATCAAAAAAAGTATACCTTCTTTCAAAGTATCTTCTACAATGACCAATCTACTATCTCAAACAAAGAATAAAATTTGTGTCTGGACAGGAATCAAAGCATGTTCATTTACCTTTTTTACATTATCTCATTGCCAATATAAACCACCTCTTTCAATACCCCACTCTTCTGATTTTAGCCAGTTATATAAGATAATGTGATATCATACTTCAACATGTATTGCTCATGTTCAGTACTAGTAAAACAGTGACTGCTAAAAGATTAACTATATTATATAATCAAGTGCAAAGAAGTAGATTCACACCTGGAAGAGAAGAGACCTCTGCTTCGTCTCTGGATCAAACTGTTTCGTCACACGGTAACCAGGCCTACCAATTTTGACTGCAAAGGGTACCAACAAAACAAATTCAGAACTCCCAGATCTCAAAACTAAAAAACATAGTTCTGTTGTCATTTGGACAAATTCTAGCATAATATACACTATATTTTGGCTGTATAGGCACAAAATGAGTTTCCTGTTTCCAATACTCAATATCACACTACTTCTAGAAATGCTTATCCATGTGCAACAAAGTTGTTAATGGCATTGGAGTCTCACTCTGAGTCTCTGACTCAGCAAGGACCAAAAGAAAAGCAACGTAATCTCCACAGAAATTGTAAACACCTTTCCGATCTCGGACCAAAAAGCAATGAAGTGCTGATGAAAGCATCCATTTCTTCTATCTAGTTTCTCGTGTAATTTCTTATTGTATTTTGTATGTACCTCTTATCTCTTATACAGCTGGGTCCCAAACCCGGAAAAAGGAGGAGAGTTGTGCATTAGGAAACTGATAGCCAGCACGGCAAAAAAAAGGACAAAGTTTAGTTTTATTTGGTTTGGTATGGTTAATTTGTATGTACCCCTTATCAAAAATCAGCCACAAATCCTCTAAAGGAAAATAGAACTTCCCTTTTCAAACCCTAAACTTGTTGACAAGATCCATAATCCACCCGCAGGCGCTAGAATTTCCATATAAACTAGAATAACTCATATCAAGGATTACAATTGTTATTGAACGACACCCCCATAAATCTTAGTAACGAAACCATCATAATATTTCCATACAAGAACCTATATACTTTCTCTATGATTTGCAAGACATCAAATCCACCTCAACTATAAGCCCACAACTTCCCTACATCGCCAAGTCAAGCATTACAATGAGATCAGTACCCTATCACCCACATGAACATATTATTATGGTAGATGTTCATACCAACAAATAACTAAATATCTACTATGTTAATTTCCCAACAAAACCAACAAAAGTCAAAATATATATCTCACCTAGGAAGAAGTGTCACAAGAAAAGTACAATTTTAAAAGATGAGATAATCATAGCGAGCACCTTTTTAGTTTCTAAAATTATATTGTCCTCCCTTATTTCTTCTCCTAACATTATACAAGGACTTCCTCACCATTGATTAAACTCACGTCAAGGTGAATAACACAATTTGATGATGTAAACTAATTTTGAAGGTGCTTGGTATAGCTGAAATTATGAACTTCCAGAGTATAGCTGAAAAGATATGACTATGATTTTAAACAGAAGTTACAAATGTTTGTTAAAGTTTTATACTTAAAACTCCAAGTAGTAGAATTAGTATTTATTGATTTAGAATAAAAATTTACAAGCAAAAAGCTATAAACATACTTGTTTAGAAATTCAAAACTTTTTGTTGAGTTATAAGCATAAAAACTATAAATCAGTAAACAAACACACTCAGATTCTTCTAAATGCCAAAAGCGCGCTTATAAAAAAAAACCCACCTCATAATTTGATATCACGACCAAACACCCCCTAATAATAACTCACATCACACCACAAACCATACACCTAATTCAACACTTGGTACATAAACGTTATGTAATTGACCAGAGTTGCAAGAGACTGAGGCTTACCGGATTTTTTGAGGGAAACCTTTCGCTTGTGAGGTTGAGGCAGAGCAGGGGCCTCCTTGGCCTCACGAGCCGCTCTCTTTGCTAAATTGGTCTGGTGTCGCTTTCCTTGTGTATGCGCCAAGTAATTCCCCTCATTGTTGTGCAGTGTCAGGCAAAGCTTACACTCATAACTACCAAAATCCAAGCAACAACAATAACAACATTCAATACAGCAATCGCATCAGTGGCTGAGTCAACATGTGCCCCAAGCAATTTTTTATTTCTCCACTTTTATTTGTAAAAAGTAAGAAAATTTTAAAATTCAACCTTAAAAAATTATGCAAGTACCCACCCTAACTTAGGGAAGGAATTATTATTTTTATTTCTTAAACAAAAAAATCCCAACTAATGAGTTTAAAATATTAAAATTCATAAACAACTCAATCATGTTTGAATAATTTGGCTTTGATTTTTAAGTGATTTATGTGTTATATATCCTCATTGTGCTAAAATTAGAACTATTGCTTTATTCTTATTTCTTCTTTCTTCTGCTAAAATAAGAATTTTTAATTTATCCAAATCAAGATGCTAGAGATTCTATAAAAAGAGGAGACAATTAGTTATCCCAAAACTTATCTTTAATCACAGTTAGAAATGTTTTATTGCAAAAATGCAGATTACAATTAGTTCTCAAAATTCAACTTTATATCAAGTTTTTCTTCATCTTAAGCCGAAAAACAAAAAACTCAAAACTCGTTTGGTTAAAAGGTGTCTTTATGCCGCCAATCCATAGACAAAAATCAATTTTTTCATTGTTGTTTTGCCAAAATCTTGACCAAAAAATCTAAAAGTTGGTTAAAAATTAGTGCCCTGTGAGTAAAATTCCTGGCTCCGCCGCCGAATCGTATAAATGAAAATTCATAACAAATACAAATTTATATGTATAGATAGAGAAAGAGGGAAGGCACCTTCCGAGATGATTGCGCATGAAATAGGGATCTTTAGCGAGATCGATGGTTTCGAGGGCGAGTCTTCTCAGGCGCTCGCGTCGGTCTATGGCTTCGTTCTGGGCGGAGGCGGCGCCGCCGCTGCCGGGCTTGGAACCCCACTCTCTGTCCATCTGATTCTCCTTCTTCTGCGACTCTCCGTCCGACCTAAAATCTTTGAGACCTTGAGACTAGAAAGGGGCACTGTGAAGTCGTCCGAAAGTTGATGGTTCGGTGCACATGGATCGGGTTCGGGTGTTTTGGATCCGATTGAATTTATGTATTCCATCTCAATGAATGTTTCCGGTGGTGTTTGGCATTGCTTTCTTATGTATCGTAATTTTTAATAAAAATTATAATTTATAATTTAAATAAAATAATAGTTATAAATGGTAGCAGAAGTTATAAATATTTTAAAAAATTTATAATTTATAGTTAAAATTAGTAGTAACAAGCTAAAAGTTATTAGCAATAGCTTTGCTAAACACTTAGCTTTTTATTATTATTTTTAGCGATAAATTATAAAAAAATTAAATAACAATTTTTTATACAAATTATAATTATTTTTTTATTTTAATTACAAGCTAATATATTTATTAAACACTCACAATTTATATTACAATATAAGTTACAATTTATAAGTTATTAATTTTAATAATACTAAGCATCCAACTATAGTACGTAAATAAAATGCAAGAAGTGGCTTAACCATTAGACAAGTAATATGCTTGCCTAGGGCCTCATTTTATTATGATAAATATATTATAAATATACTATATAAAATAAAGTAAGGGTTAAAAACATAATAAAATTCAAAATTATTTTACATTTTTAAATTATAATAGATATTTTTGCAATATGTATTATACTTATGTGGAAGCGGCGCTGCTCCCCATATATTTCCGCCCCCCCTCCCCCCACCCGGTTCGACCTGGGTATCGAT
>JAOTRH010000002.1:7437800-7465788 GCA_034768845.1 Heliamphora exappendiculata
TATATATATATATATATATATATATATAGAAAAATTCATAAATAACTGTATATAACTATCGATAACTTTTTATAACTACTTCATGTAAGAATTAATCCTACATGCCAAGTATCATTTGGATACAACTTTCATTAACCGTCGTGCAAATTTTGGAGTGTCACTTGTCATCCTTCAAAGTATTTCACGTGTACATTTCGAATATATAAATATTTTCCACCAAGCCTGGTAAAAATTGGCAAGACATTTGGACAAAAAATAATATTCTCGGTGGGAAATGTAATTTTTGGTGTAAATAAAGGATAGAATGAAAAGTGGTAAATTTAACCTAAACCCGCGTATGTGAATCCAACAAGTTATAGTGTAGTTCATTATTTAATCTAATGCAAATCAAACATGTGAATACTAGTTCAACCTCATTACTAATTGAATCTTATTCATAATTATTATAGTAATCTCATGGCATTGTTAATCTCATCCAAACTGATTACCAAACCGAAGCCTATGCATTAAGGAACTGAGTGACATGTCCCATGTGAGCACCAATTTAAAAAGATGCCAAAGGGGGAAAAAGTGATAATTCATTTATCTATTTGGTTGTTTGGTTACAAGGAAAGTGAAAAGGTCAACACAATATGATTCAAGTTCAAAGTAGAATTTGTGGAAAAAGTGCATATTAAATTTTTTCCTTGTTTCCATGTGACCTTTCTGTTTTTTTACCTGTACCCACCTTCCCAGTCAATGTTGCAAACCTCTTTTAGAAAGCATGAGTATTTCGGCAATTATGCCCTCTGTTTGGTTACTTTACAGCTTTCTGTAATTAGCTCTAATGGTTTGGTCCCACATCATTTGAATTTTGAGGTACTTTTGTTAGAGAATTTGGAATGATGGTGGTTGTGGAAATTGTGAGGCGTGGGGAGCTAGTATTTTTTTTTTTTTTTGGACCGTTTCCAACTCATGATTCGACTCTTTTCAAAAGCACTATAGTTTTAGCATCCGTTTTGTAAATATTTATATTTGTTATTTTTGTTAAGATTTTGTACTTTTGTATTGTATTGCCACTTTTTATAATAAAATTATGGCAACTTTGTAGACGTAACTTTGTTTTGAATAAATCGTGTAAATCGTGTCTTTTATGTGTGATTGCATTATTCTTCGTTGTTATTTTTTTCTCTTCATAACTGTGATTTTTGAGTCCTTTTTGCTTTTTGTTTGTACTAGTAAAAAACCTACCTGTTTTTGTTGAATTTTTGCTATTGTATTGGTAAAAAAAAAAAAAAAAATTATTATTATAATAATTAGCCGAAGGGAAATTTTGTTTTGATTGATAGATCATCGATTGTTGCTCTATATACAGTTAAAAGTTCCTCTGTTAGTCCAACGCCGTTTCAGATTCTCTAAAAAAAGCATGGCTTTTAAGTTAAAAGTTTTTTTTTTTTTGCTTTATGTAAAATATCGAATATATCTTTATTTTATGCTTTTAAGTTATAATGTTTGAAATATTAACACGATTTTTTTTATTGTTAAGAGTAGAGTTGATTTTTTAATTGCTGATATTATAATTATTTTACTCAAAGAAAAAATTAATATATTTGGAATATATATAGAATGTTTTTCCTTAAAAAAAGAAATAAAAAAAGTTAGTTAGATTTTTAAAAAAACCAAATGGTATACCTTAAGAACTGACTTTTTAAAAGAAAATTCAACTTTTTAAATAGCTTAAAAGTACTTTTTTGTGTGTTTATAGCTAAAAAGCTTATTTTCATTGAATGTTAATTATTTGGTAAATTAGCTTTTTAAAAATTGACTGATTTGATAAAAAGTTAACTTGTTTATTTTTTTGTTTAAATTGGATTATTTACCCTTTGATATAATTAGTTTAGTTATTATGATTATATATAATTGGTACGGATGATAAATAACTTATCAAGTATGGGTATTATTATTATTTTTTTAGTAATTAATTGTAATATAAGAGAGAAAAAAATATAAAATTACAAGAGACAAATCCCAAAGAATACATGAGAACCACAAGGGGCATACGACCTACACGAATTCAACGAATAAAACCAAACTCCCGCTCTATGCGAAAAAGTTAACGACAAAACATAGATCACGCACAACCCGCGTGAATAAGAAAACAAGCGAAACACAACAACCAAAAACTAGCCCACCCACTGTTGGGTAATAAGGGAGTACTAGTTTGAAGGGCCACACCATTTCTTTTTTTTTTTTGCTATTACTAGCCATCATTTCTATCTTTTGCTTTGTGGTTGAGGATGAAATTTCACAAAAATCTTCATCGGTAGGGATGAGAGGCCTGACATCAGAACCAATGCCCTCATACAAAACTTGCTCCCTAGCTCTTAAGGACTGGCTTCGCGTTTACGACGAGCCACTACGACCCCTTTCTCGATCATCTTAGCCTCTTGGGGGTTGTCAGCAATGCTTGTGACGATAGTCATCTCCTCTCTCATGTCAATATTATCCTCCTTAGGCACATCACCACCATTGTCCACAACATCACTAGCCTTCTTGCTCTTACCCTATTTTTTAGAGGTTGAGGTAGGGGGTTCGTACGCACCAACTGTCGGGGCCCACTCACCCTCGGCATCTATATCTCCCTTATCCAAGTGCTCAATCGGCATACCAACCTCCTTAGCCTCCTGAACGCCCACATCGGCTGGCTGAGAGGAATCCCCTAGATTAGCATCAGCATTAAGCACCTCGACCACATTGAGATGAGATTCCGGCACTATAACCCTGACATTGCCCACATCTTTCTAATCGCCCTTGTACGTGCTAGAAACAAACTCACCAGATTGCATCTTACTCAGTACCTCCGCATTAAGAACCGAGGTAGCCTCCTTACCTTTACCAACCCGAGTCCTATCATTCTGGCTCTCAATTGGAGCATCTTTGCACTTACTAAAGTCATAACCAAAGGCTTGACACCAAGAGCAACCGAGGGTAAACCTTGGTATTCCACAAGAACGTCCACAACATCCCCTTCACATTTAACCAAAACTGAATGAGGCAACGCTTTAGCAGCATTAACTTCAATACAAACTCGCGCATATGAGATGCGTTGCTTCGTATCCGTGGCTCTATCCAGATAAAGAGGGATATCGACTGCACTTGCTATTCTACTCAAGCATTCGGAATTCCAAAATTCAAGAGAAAGTTCATGGAATTAGACCCAAATAGGAATATTAGATATAGCCTCTTTAGAAAGCTTAAGTCTCTTTTCCATCGTCTCAAAATAAGGAACCTACCTGAGAAGTGCCAGGGGCCCTTGTCTAAGATGTTCTCCATAGCTTCTATACTGCGAAATTTGAAAATGTAAAATCCCTTATCAATACTATAGATATCCACCAAACCCTCTTACCCCTACAATGTCCTAGCCGTAGCTCTAATTAGACCAAAGGCTATATCAATGTCTAAGAAATACCCCACAAGACTGGATTCCTAAGACTTGTCATCAACCAAATCACCTGCAATTTCAACAACCTCAGGGTTGTTTGGGTCATTAGATGCCACAAATTCAAGGTTAGAACTCGATGTACTTCGATTCATAAGCAAATAAGCACAGGATTTCAGTTAGGGCAATTTAACAAACACCTTGTCAACATATTCAGAATTCTCAAGACTCCTTTTCACCTCTGTCGACTTGTTCTGGGCATCCATAGGAGCCCACGACCTTATATCCCCAACTGCAGCCCCTTGATAGCCTCTTGGCATCTGGGCATCCATAGGAGCCCACGACCTTATATCCCCAACTGCAGCCCCTTGATAGCCTCTTGGCACCTGGTCACGCTGATTACCGAACCGAGCCCCTCTCCTAGAGGGGAATCGCCCGCCGCCCCTGCCTCTAGACAGAGGGGGTTTGAAGCTATGTTCACGAAAATTATTACTACCGAATTCATGTATCTTACTCAAGACGTTAGCCTCCGAGAAAAGCTGACTCATCTTTTCTCAAAATGAATTAAAAGTTTAAATAAGAAATTTACAAGGTGGTAAGGTGTAAGATGGAGCAGGGTAAGTGACCCTCTTAGTAATTGAAATCAAAGAATTAGTGGATTTGTTTGGTAACTTACATTTAGTTATGATTTTTACTTGTCGTATTATGCCAAAAAAGTAAAATGTATTATAAATTTTAAAACAGTGGCTATTCATAAATTGCATTAAGTGACTTTAAACTAAATAAACAACCATACTCCACTACGTAATTTTTAAAATATTACATAATTACCAGTTAAGATCAATCTAGCACGCCAAACAAGAACATAAATAAGAAACACAATAATTACGTGGTTTGGATATATATCATAAATGCACAGAGAGAGCAAATTAATTATGAATAAAAAATACAACAATGAAGGAGTTCTCTCTCCACTCAACTCTCAGTCTCTCTCAATCTCTCTATTGCCTTCTCTACAATCTTTCTTTAATCTGTTATCTATTTATAGGAGAAAATTAATCATATTCATACGCATGCTTTAATCTTGCAAAATCTCGACGCCAAAGTTTTTGTTAAAATTTTTTACTCTAAATCTTCGTGCTAAATTTGTAGCAGATTGTAAACGTCGAGATTTGCTGTTACAAATCTAATCAATTGGATTTAGGTGTGAACTATCAACAATTATACCCCTCCACACCCATCGATGAGGGAGTGCAACCGATGACTCCTCATTTGGAGTTCATGCTTCTGGAAATGTCGAGTTTATCTCTTGTCACAGCCTTTGTCATCATATCTGCGGGATTCTTATCAATATGAATCTTTACCAATTTCAACAGCTGCCTCTCCATTGCTTCACGTATCTAATAAAAGTGAACGTCAATGTGCTTTGTACGGGAATAGAACATCGAATTCTTTCTTAGATCAATTGCACTTTGACTGTCACAATGTACCTTGTACTCTTCTTACTTTAGATTCAATTTATAAAGAAATCATTGTAACCATAACATTTCTTTCCCAGCGTCAGCGACAGCTATATATTTTTGTCTCGGTTGTAGACAAAGCAGCACACTTTTGTAGCTTGGATTGCCATGATACAGCTCCTCCTGCAAAAGTGAACAGAAACTTAAATGTTGACTTTCGTGCATCAAGGTCTCCTGCCATATCAGCATCTGTGAAACCTTCCAAGATTGGGTTAGCTTCTCCAAAATATAAACACATCTTGGACGTACCCTTCAAGTACCTAAGAATTTACTTGATAGCTTTCCAATGTTCCTTTCTTGGATTTGAGAGCAATCTACTCACAACACTAATAGCATAAGCAATATCTGGCCAAGTACATATAGTAGCGTACATCAAACTCCAAACAAGTAGAGAATTGCCTCCATCTTTTGTCTTTCTTCTTTAGAAAATGAACATATGCTCTTACTTAGATTGAAATAATTGGCTAGCGGGGTACCGACAGGCTTGGCATCTTTCATGTTGAACATTACAATTACACATTCAACATACTTTTCTTGTGATAACCACAATTTTCTTGCCTTCCTATTGCAAACAATCTTCATTCCCAAGATTTGTTGAGCTGGACCTAAGGCCATCATGTCAAATGACTTGAAGAACTCTCTTTTCATCTTGCTAATCATTGTTGCATCCTGCCTAACAATCAACATATCATCGACATAAAGTAAGAGAGTAATGAAGTTTTCGTCAGGAAAATGCTTAACATATACGCACTGGTCTGCAATAATTCGGTTGTACCCATGACCCACTATGAATGAGTCAAACTTCTTGTACCACTGTCTTAGTGCTTACTTCATCTTATAGGGACTCTTTTTCAACTTGCAGGCTAAGTTCTCTTTTCCTTAAACTTTAAAACCTTCAAGTTGTTCCATGTAGATGTCTTTCTCCAAATTTCCATGAAGATATACAATTTTCACGTCTAATTGTTCCAGCTCCAAGTCCATTCTGTAAACTAATCCCAAAATAACTCGAATAGATGTCATCTTTACAATTGAAGAAAAGATTTTGTCAAAATCAATCATTTTCCTTTAAGCAAAGCCCTTGACAACTAGACGAGCTTTATGCTTCACTGGCTTTCCATTTCCATCTTACTTTAGCTTGAATACCCACTTATTTTGCAATGATTTTCTGTCATTTGAAAGCTTTACAAGCTCACAAGTGTGGTTCTTTTGCAAAGAACCCATCTCTTCTTGAATGGCCTGCATTCAGTGACTTTTCTCGGCATGAGTATGGGCTTCTTCAAAACTCTCTAGCTCCCCCTTATCAGTGAGAAGAATATACTTAGAAGCAGGATATTTGTTAGATAGCCTAGGTTCTCAATATGATCTCTTCAATTGAGATTGTACAACTTTTGGTGGAGAGGGTTGCTCCCCCTGCTCAACACCCTCAGTATCTTTTTTTGGAACTTCTTCGGCATTTCTACCTCGTCTGTAGCATGTGACGATATTGAATTTAGAGCCATACCTGAGGTATTAGTAACCCAAAACTTACAAACTTCTCAAAATCTGTGATATTCTGGTTCTCATGAAATACCACATCCTTACTGCTAGTCAACTACTTCTTCACTAGAGTTCATAGTCTGTGTCCAAATTTTTCATCTCCATAACCCACAAAAATACACGGTGTGAATTTATCATCAAGCTTTGATGTTTGCTCCTTAGATAGATGTGCAAAGGCCTTGCACCCGAACACTCTCAGGTGAGAGTATGAAATATCTTTGCCTGACTATACCTTTTCAGGAATGTCAAAATTTAGTGAAGTTGACGGCGGTCTGTTGATAAGATAGCAGGTTGTGCAAACGGCTTCACCTCAAAATGGCTTAGGCAGCTGAGCCATCTTGAGCATACATCTAACTCTATTCACAATGGTGTGATTCATCCTTTCTACTACACCATTGTGCTAGGGGTGTCGAAAATGGCCATCTCATGTCAGATACCGAGATTAGCACAATATGCTATGAACTCGTTGGAAGTGTACTCGCCACCGTTATATGTGCAGAGACACTGCAAACACTTTTCAGTTTCTCTTTCCACCATAGCATGGAAAATCTGAAAACACTAGAATACCTCATCCTCCGTCTTCAGAAAATAGACCCATAACTTCCTTGATGCATCATCAATGAACGTCAGGAAGTACTTGCTACCGTCCAGAATATCTACTTCATTGGGATCGCAAACATCTGAGTAGGTTAAACTCAACACCTCTAATCTTCTCATGCTAGAGGAACTAAAAGAAACTCTCTGTTGTTTTCTAAATAGATAGTAATCACAAGGATTCAAATTGATACCTTTTGAAAAAGAAATAAGCGACTTCTTTGCAAAAAGTTCTAAGCCTTTCTAACTCATGTGGTGAAGTCTCTTATGCCACAAATTCGGTGAAGTTTCGTCTTCAATCGTGTTCAGATATTCTGTATAGATCTTTACTTGAGTCTTGTATAGTGTGGAGCTCGCCTATCCCCGGGCTATCGCCAAAGACCCTTTGGTTAATTTTCAACAACTATTGCCAAAGTAGCTTACATATCCCTGGCAATTCAGAGCATTTCCAGAGATAAGATTGAGGCGTATATCAGGAACATGTCTCACATCTTTGAGCATCAACATATACCTAACACTGGTTTAGATGCAAACATCTCCAACTCCCATTATCTTAGAATGGCTAATATTACCTATTCTAACAATGCCAAAGTCTCCAGCTGTATACGTGCTGAAGAACTCTTTTTGGGGAGTAGCATGATAAGATGCTACTGTATCAATTACCCACTTTATGTCGTAGCCTCTAACGTGAAAACACTCTTCTTCATCAATGGATAGTACCACCACGTCAAATACAGTTGTTGATGTGCTCTCGTCATCTGCCTTGACTGGTTAGTGTCTTGGCGTGAATTGGTCTTCTTTGATCAATAGTACCTCTTAATGTGACCTTTTTGGCCACATCCATAACATTTGATTCTAGATTTCGAATGATCTATGGACTTGTTACACTCCTGAGACCTTCTAAAGCCCCTACTTCTGCCTCGACTTCTTCCTCGGCTCTTTCCTTTATTCTCGATGACAAATGCATGCATCTAATCTGCGCCTATGTCCTTTCCTCTCGACTCCTTGTTGAACAAGGCGTCCTTAACCATGTTCATGGTTAACTTTCCCTCTGGTGCAGACTTGATAAGAGAAACCACTAATGTCTCCTAACTATCTGGTAAGGAACTGAGGAGTTGAGCCTGCGTCTCATCGTCTAGCTTCATTTCAATGGTCGCTAGCGGAACTATTAGGCTTTGGAACTCACTAGTATGCTCGGCAGTGGAACTTCCACTCTTGAGCTTCAAATTTACAAGCTTTCTCATCAACAAGGCTTTATTTCGAGCGGTTTTGGATTTATACATATCCTCTAACTTTGTTTGGAGGCTATAGACGCTCGTCTCTTGAGTAATATGATGAAAAACACTATGATCTATCCACTGTCTAATCAAACTGATAGTTTTTCAGTTCATCCTTGTCCAATCTGCCTCTGTCTTTACGGTAGGCTTGGCTCCTTCATTTTCGAGGGGGTTATATAAATCCTTACAATAAAGAATATCCTCTATCCGTGGCTTCCAGATCGATAAATGGAAGTTTTCAATTTGATCATGGCCTCCGATGCTGAATCTTCCATCTCCATTTAGTGATTTTATAATTAAAAAAAATTCTGAGAAGAATTTAGCAAAATGAACGCAGCGGTTGAATCTAGAATGGCTAAAAACTTTGGGAAGGACTCCGAAATCATCTAAATCGAGCCGGGAATGCTTAAGATATGCCAAAAAAAGCAATCCTTAGCTCACAATGGATTATGTGGCGACAATGTGGCTACTGGCATCTAATGTGGCAGTTGTGCTAACGTGGCAATGGTGTGGCGCTTATGTGGCACTGATGTGGCGCTTATGTGACACTAATTGGGTTGTCTTCCTTGCTAAAAAAAATCAGGGAAGGGCCTTGTTTGGCACAATACTTTTCAAAACGGCTCATTTCAATTCCGCTTTCAACTTATAATATATCATTGAAAACGTCTCCACAAAATCTACACATGGATATGATCAAAAATAAATTTGAACAAACTATATTTCTAGGTAGATCTAAGCAGAGGATTGTAAAATCTTCTAACAAAACTCTGATACCAATTGTTATAATTGATCTAATACACCAAACAAGTATAAAAATAAAATACATAATATTTGCGTGGTTCCAATATATATCCTACATTTACGGAGAGCAAATTTATTATGAATGAGAAAATAGAATAATTGAGGAGTTCTCTCTCTTCTAATTCTTAATTTCTCTCAATCTCTATTGCCTTCTATGTAATCTTTATCTTATTTGCTATCTATTTATAGAAAAAAACAATTATATTCATATGCATACTTCAATCTTGTAAAATCTCGGTGCCAACATTTTTATCAAAATTTGTTCCAAATCTTCGTGCCAAATTTGCTGCAGATTGCAAATGTCAAGATTTGCTACTCTACAAATACAATCAATTGGATTTGAGTGGGGACTATCAACATTATCTATTACCTTATTTTTATTTTTATATAATTTTATATTTATCGTGAAACCAATTTAATAGATTTAAACAAAATGGTTTTTAAAATATGAATTTATCTAAAATAACAGATGCCGATCCCAAAAATTATAACATTTTTAACAAAATTATTATGAGAGTTAGTGAATGGAATAAATGGCAAG
This sequence comes from Heliamphora exappendiculata, assembly GCA_034768845.1. Lineage (NCBI taxonomy): Eukaryota > Viridiplantae > Streptophyta > Magnoliopsida > Ericales > Sarraceniaceae > Heliamphora > Heliamphora exappendiculata. The sequence continues at coordinate 7,447,488 of JAOTRH010000002.1, forward strand.
TGATAGATAAAAGAGCAAATAGACAACAAGCAAAAAGTCTATAATAAACATTGGAGTTAGCAAACAAGACAATACCTGTTTTCAGCTTTAAGCAGTCACTTACCAAACAGGGGCTTCATGTGCATCAAATGTTCTCATTTATTACATACAATGTGAGAAGTATCTAATAATTTTTCAGTATCCACAATAATGTGAATCTCTTAAATCTTCTATTTGGCTTTTCTTTGGCCATAAACAACATAAGTATGAGCTTCATGGACTGTAACTATGAATCTAAAATTCCACCCATTCATTGAACAAATCACTGCCACTGTTGCCATAACCATCATCACTAAGCCTCTGTTTGGCCCAACATTTTTTTGAAGGCCTTTTGCTTAAAAATCACTTGAAAAACCTACTTGTTTTGCCTCTCACTGTAATAAATTAAATTTTCCATATTTTTTTACATCTACTTTTTTGACAAAAAATCCAAAAAGTCAAAAAATCTAAAAAAAACCTAGGCCAAACACAGGCTAAATAAGGTGTGTTTTTACCACTCAAAAGTTGAACATTTGAAGAAACAGAACCAATTTATTCAAACACATACCATCCCAAGAACTCAGACTTCAAAGAAGCTCATAACCAAAAAAGACAACCAAGAAAAAAGGAAAAGAAAAAGAAAACCAAGAAAAAAGTGGTCTCTTAACTCTGCTGTGCTAGGCTTCTGATAAGTTTAGGAAGTATATATATATATATATATATAACTCTTCAAGTCCAATATTGCAGCTACTTGATAAGTTGGTTGAAAGAGGAGAACCCAAAGTGCTAACGATCTATAAATGATTTGTTCATGAGGTTGACAGCTGAATCCATGAACTGCACACACAAAACCAATCACCAACATTGATCAGCTCATTGGAGCCACTAAGCCAAAAATCCATGTGAAATCAAATTTATTAGTTTCAGTATATATCATAAGAAAAATGCTAACCACCGATAATGGGTATATAAATATATAAATATCTATTCAAAAGTGTATTGATAACTGTTAACGTGGTAGGCTCTACCTTAAAAGTGTATTGATATTGAAAATTTTCTGTCCCAGTTAGCTTGTTAACCACCGCCCAATGGATAATGGTCAACAAGATCAATATTATAAAGAAGGATCAGAAAGAGAAGTTCTACATGTAATACAGGCTCAGCCGAGAACGACATCACGTATTTTAAAAATCTTTGGTCTTTTTTGGGGGTGTTCAAAAAGTAAAAACTTCTTTTCATTTAGCTTTATTTTTTCCGATTTCATGATTTAGTGGAGCAAATCCCCCACTTAGACTAACAAAATCCTCGCTACTTTTTTAAAAAAATAATTATTGGGGATATAAATGTATATCTCAAAATGTTATTGCATTTAAAATATTGTAAGCGCATATTAAGAAAGAAATTAACATGAAAATATTTGGTTTAACACCATCGTAGCATCGTTATCTTCTTTACAAACACTGCCTTATATCAGATCCTTTTTGTAACTATTCATTTTATTTCATTTTTATTTAATTAAAATAACTATTCATTTTTTATTTCTACTTGAATGGTCTAATTCTAGCCCTCTCAGAACCAGCCTAGACGAAATAGTTGAACAGAAAATACAGGGAACTCACCTTTCCTCTGGCTAATTTGACCACTTATTTTGGGATAGAACTGATTCTAAGAATAGATTGCTAAGAAATAATTTTTAATGTAAATCTTATCCAATATTATCATTCCTTGCGCCTAATGACATCGCAAATAATATATGAAAACATGAAATAATATCCGCCTTCTTATTTTAATCATTTATTTGCTTTATTCCATTTCGACGTCGTCGAGTTTCGGATGGTTTGGCTGGATCGTCAAACAAGTCAACTCCTTCAGCTCCATCACCTACTCAAGATAAAAAGCATTGCCCTAAACCCACAGCTTGAGGCTTTCTAATATTTTATAACTTGTGAGAAGATCGGACTGCATCGATCATTATAATGAATTCAAAAAGGAAAATGATACATTTTTCAAGAATTAGCATTAAATAATCCAACTCTAGTAAAGGAAATAAATTGGTAATTATAGAAATACAAAGGGTTTTGTGCAACTCCAGAAAGCATATAGGGCTCTCGTTTGATAATCCGGACTGGATTGGATTGGATTAGTAGTGAAAAGAAATTGATAATGAAGTGGGATTAGTAGTGAGGTGAAATTAATTTTTTTGTATTTGAATTGAGTGGGATTAAATAACGAACTAGATAATAATTTACCATTGTATTAAGTTAATTTATTTCAAAATTAACTTAAATAAATTAATAAGTTAAATTTTATGTTATTGTTAAATTTTATGTTATTTATTTTAATATTTTAATATTTCTTATTTTTTTTAAAAATTTTATATTCACTCCTTAATCCAATCATTCCTAATCCCACACCTCCCCCCCTTCACTAATTATCTCCCATTTGGCGGACTAATAGTCCAGATTAGTCCGCCCGGACTATTAGTCCAGAGGCTTAACAAGCGCGATATTGGACTATACTCCGGACTAATAGTCCGAACGGACTATTAGTTCGCCAAAACAAACTTGGTCATACTGTTTATATGCATGCATGTGCGCATATATAGCCACATTAGCTATTTAGGCATTAAATATGTGAATGTGTCAATGTATAATAGGTGCTAAAATGTGAAGTTATAAATCAAAATGTTAATCAGCATAAAAGAAATTCCATGCCGATAAGGATGACTAAATCTGGTTGTAATCAAGATTGACTTGCCACATCCAATCTTGAAACATAATCTAACGTTTCAATGCATAGAAATTTTTTAGTCACTGCGTCAAGATCATGTTGCTCATTAGGAATTGAAGTGGGGAGAACAAGCAAATATCGAACAATTAATTAATACTTCTTGTTATTGAGGAATTCATCATCAAGATGGATCTTCCTTACACGGTCAATGAACTCATACTAATGCTAGGACTTGCCGCAAGCAAAATCGGAAATGAAAGAAGTCTACCGAAAACCTGTAGTAGGCCGGCCGGCCGCCCTACCTAAACCAGTGATCATATCGGTCCCTGGGCCCCATTGCTGGAAAGGCTCGGCTTCAACACCATTCGTGGAGCTAGTTGGATTTTTTATTATTTTTTTCAGAGTCCAAACATATGAATGAGCTAGTTGCAATTTACTTTACCAGATGGACATAAAAGCGATGTCAGACATTCTAAGTATGGTACAAAGCTTCCTATAATTGCCTCAAGGATGGTTTAGTTTTAGGGCTTTAAATGAAAAGGAAAGACTTTGGGAATTGCAGACAGGAAAGAGCTGAAAGTAGTTCAATTTCAAAATGGAAACGTTGCAAGATTTGCAAAGAGACTAAAATTTTCTAGAGAGCAATAGGAATCTTATGTAAAGGCAAATAGATATGGAAGTGGTAATTTAAAGGCCTATAGGCTTCATGTATGTCCATAATCAAAGATGTTTCATTATAATTTATACACATTTCAGTTTCCCATTTAAGGAACAATTCTATATACTGTGCAAGTATACTAAAAAGTGAACTGTGTACCTTCCCAATAGACTGGAGCTCTCGTCCAACTGGATCCATAAATTTTAAGTCGATGTTGATGGGCCATACCTGTTCATATGAAGGAGGAATTAAATTTTAGACAAATATATATACAAGAATAGGCATAGCAATCTGCTGCAAATATATTGAGAAATGGAATGCATAGTGACAGAACATGTATAAGGACAAAAAAATAAAAAATTGAAAAGAATGGAACAGAAGATATAATACAAGCTTTGCTAAGCTCTGCAACCAACATGACGTTCAAAGAAACAAAGCCTCTTCAAGGTACTCATCCACTCAATGGTTCTTTTTGACCCCTTAGCGGATCCCACACCAAGCTTCTAAAATGTAACACAATAAATATGGCAACATGGTGGATGTAAGACGAGGCTCCCCCATCCTGACCCTTTCGCGACCTAAAAGAACTCATTCCTAGCTTAGAAAATATAAAAAACAGATAAGAGGCTCTCCAGTGTTAGCATCACACTGCTTTTGTTTGCACATCACGGATCTCTTTAGTTTTTCCAATATAAGACAAATCTGTTTCAGGACTAAATATTATAACTTACCAATGTAAAGACAGTTTCATCATTCATGAAGCTTGGAGCATACAATAAAAAACATTTTTGTGTACGGAAAACATAAAAGATCACCCAATGTTGGATTCTTTTGTATGGAAACTTTCATCCCCCACCATATTTTAGGCATCTGGTATCTCCATGACTCGCATCCTTTGACACGACAAAAGGGATCAGCACAATATAACCAAATGACACCTTAGCATTCCTTCTTTCACCAAACCACAACATAAGAGCAAAACCCAAGATCACTTAGTGTGCTCCATGGTTAAGAGCACATCACAGGGAACATAACGAAGCAATTCCTTAATAGTCCCAGAAGAGTTGAGTACGAGGTGACAACTCAAGTCTCTACACCTAACCTGCGGCCAGGGCCTATGATGTTCACTGAGCTAGTCTTATGCATCCAAAATTCTAAAATTATGTCTTGGAGGCCGAAGGCGAGGGTTGCCCAAGGCACTTCACTTACTAAATTTGTGCCTTAGCCAGTCCTAATGAGAGAGAAAGCAATAGATTTCCCCATATCCTTGTAGAAGCTTTGGTCCCTATAAGAACATCATGTTTTTGCAATGACTCCTCAAGGTATCTACATTTGTGTGTGAAGGTTGTGAGATGGTCTCAGCTCATAAAAATCGTTGATAATTGCCACCTGTGAACTGGCATTATCTTCACATGCTAGACCTACTATGGATAGAAGATCTACACAACATTCCTTCATGCACGATGCGCTCGTTATGACACACCAAACTAGCTCTCTCTATGTTCCACTCTTTTCCTCACTAGGATTGCCTGATCTCTCACCCACACTTCTAATAAACCCTCGGCTATCAGATACTTTACAAAATACATCAAAACAACTTTTATCTTTTGATAGGTAAATTGAGGAAGACTTTGAAGGTGTCTTGGAGAGGGGGTGAACTCGACAATCCTAAATTGTTCAATATTAATTCTATATAATTGTTCCTAATTCACCCATTCTCGGTCTTAAGCATAGCATGTAACAAATATAAACTCTAGTTAAGTTAAATGTTTCAAGGATTCCGCATTTACGCTAAACTTAATATTCAATTTGATTCTTTTACCTCAACCAATGTTAAGAGAGTTTGACTAATAATCTTGATTTCACAACGACAAAACTTGTAAGCAAGATGCTAAATTTATGATGTGTTGCACTTATAAAAAAGTTTAAATAGCGAGCCATAGTTATCAAATTGGGAATCATATAGTGAATTGCAATTTTAAATTTGTGAGTCGTTAATCAGATCAAATTGCTTATGATTACGCATAAACTATAAAAAGATGATATTAAACAATTCCTATATATAAAAAAATAAAAATAAATTGATTTTGACACATTCTACAATTATCTATATAAAAGAATATGTGCCTTCATTGTGAAACATCTGGGTCCAAATCCCACAAACCACAGAATTCTTTAAAAATCATATTAGATGCTCTTTTGAAATTTAAAAAATGAATGATATATATTAACCTTAAAGAGGGTATAATAAAAAGAAATACTGGGAGATAGCCCTTTAGTACAAACAGAAAAGTTTTAAAAAGTGTCTGCTATACTTATTGTTCAAACAAGTTAAATAAAAAAGTGTTGTGGAACCACCTGGTCCAACTCATCCATCCAATATCAACTAACCTATGTTTATTCCACCCAAATAGCAATATTTAATTCATGGTGCAAGTTATTTGATCATTGAACATCTTTAGATGATATGTTTTTTTTTTCAGAAATATATAAGAATTAAGAAAAAAGGATTAGAAACCGATCAAATCTTACTAGTACCTATTGAATCCTTTAATCACTAAATAATCAACAAATCATGCATAGATATAGTTTGTTTCATATCATACCTATATAAAAAGTAGCATCCACCGTTGTTCCTCTCCTCCTATCGTTCAATAGAAAAATTACACATTTACCCTTATATTATATTATATTCTATTATATACATACTATAATAATTATTGCTCAATACATTGTTTTTAAATATTCATTTTTTACTTTGTTAGTATCTCTACTATATAAAAAAGCGGGACTTGTAATTGTTGCCCTCCTATCAAATTTTTTGTCTGGACTTGCTTTCGGTTTGGTAGGTGCCATTTAAACTGCCATACTTCAGGCTTTCTAAATCCTTGGCAGGTGCCATTTAAACTACGAGTGATATTCTTAGCGAAATGTATGGTATTTTTGGCTAGATTCCCACAATAATAACTTAATATATATTGCAAACTATTAATATTATCATATTTACATGGCAATTATATAATATTTATTATATACAAAGCAATTACATAATATTGATATGGCCCCTATTTGGAATGTCTAAAAAGTTTATTTTTAAAAAGTTTAGCTTCTTTGGAAAAAATGAGGGAAAGCAATTAGAGCGGTTAGTTTAATCTGTTTAGGCCCTTTAGGGTAGTTTTTTTCATGATTCTCGATGAAATATCTAATATGTTTTTATTTTTTACTTTTAAGTTGTAGAAATTAGAATAATAGCACGACTTTTTTTTAAAGTAGATTTTTTAATTGAGGGTATTAGTCATTTAATTCAAGAAAAATTTATAGTAGTTGAAATGTGTATAAATCTTTTGTAAACAAAATACAAGTTAACAAAGTTAGTGAATTTTTTAAAGATACCAAAATAATATAGCTTAAAAATTGGCTTTTTAGAACAAAAAAATTTAGTTTCGTAAAGATGCCAAATAAGGGCATTCTCTGGTGAATTGTAAAGATGATCAACTGTCATTCTACTTATTAAAATTCTTTTTTAAGAAAACTTGCAAATTTTAATGCAACATTTTAATTTGATTTTGGCCATATAATTCATATCTTTCAATTAACATTCATTTTGAAATTGCTTACCCTCATTTGCCAGTGACCCAAGCAATTGCTATTGCTAATGGAAGAGATACTAAGGACCCGTTTGGCAACTCTAGCTTTTTGACTTTTTGGCTTTTGGCTAAAAACACAAAAAAGTGAACATAGTCCATTTGGCAACAAAAACTAAAAAGCCAAAAAGTCAAATCAAAACACTAACTCTTAAAATATCCCATCAAACTCCAACTACTTTTAAAATACAATAATACCCCTTATTTATAATTTATTTACTATTACTACCAACTACATATAATTATTAATATTAAATATATAGAAGGACAAATTTATCCAATTTGAACAAAAAGCAAAAAAGAAGCTTTTTACCCAAACAACCAATTTAAAAAATGTTAACTTAAAAGCGAAGTTACCAAACAACCTATTTTGAACCAAATTTAGCTTTTTGACTAAAATGCAAAAAGAATTGCCAATCAGGGCCTAATTTTAATTTATAAAGATTTCTTTTTGAACTTACATTGCTGATGGAGGCGATCAACAATAGAATGAAAAATATTAATGATATTTACGTGTAAATGAAGCAATTTATGATGAAGAAAATATAAGTCGATAGTACTAAAATCAACAACCACAATGCAAAGTGTAATTACATTGTAGATGATATCTTACAACTATGTTTCTATCTCAAAAAACTCTTTTTATATTTTCAATCTCAATTATTGGTACAACAATCGTAATTGGGGAATATAGTGATGTTTAATTATATTAGCATAGCGCATGCTAGTAACTAGTTGTAGTAAATACTGTCAGTTGTTGTAATATGACATTTTTTCAAAAAACAGTTGAGGACCAGAACGGCTGGCGATCAAATCCTAAATGTGAATAGGTGCAAAGGGATTTAGAACTTTAGGCCCAATGGTTTTAAGAAAAAGCAAGATTCATAGATTCATATGGTGAGTTGGGAGAGTCAAACAAATCGTTAATCATAAGATTCATTTGGTGAGTTGGGAGATGGTACGATATCCCTTCCCAAAAGAAAAGGAGGCCTTGCTATTGGGAATATCATCGCAAGAAATATTGCCTTACTTGATACGTGGCTATGAAGATTTTAAATTGAACATAACTCATTTTGACCATTAGCTATTAAGAGTAAATATGAGATTCACGTTAATGGTAAGGATTCTCCCATAATTAATAGGGGTAATTGTCGATCTTCAAGGAGGTTTCTCTTTGACATATATCTTATTTTTTCTGTTCTTATCTCTAAACGTGGGTAATGAAGTGTTCAATTTTGGGAGGATGTTTGGTTGGGTGTTTCTTCTTTTGAATTGTTGTTACTACGTTTATATCAATTGGTTCACTCACATAATGTATCTATTGCTTCTATGGGTGTTGATCAATCGAATTCAATCGCTTAAGACTTTAATTTCCTCAAAAACCTCAATGATCAAGAGCATCTTGAGATCACATCTTTGTTACCCATGCCAGATGGTGCCTCTTTGAGTCAAATGTAAGTGATACAAGAGTTCAGTCTTTCCAATCTTCAGGGATATGTAACATCTGTTCTTGTAAATCATTTTTTTTTTTTGACAAAATCACTGACAATCTCGATGTGCCTCCTTCCCTCCATAATAACAAATTTTGGAAAATGGTTGTGCCTCTTAGGGTGAAGATTTTTATGTGGCCTTTCACTCATGAAGAATATTAATGATATTGAAGTATATGTAGATGAAGCAATTTATGATGAAGAAAATAGAAGTCGACAGTACTAAAATCAACAACCTTAATGCAAAGTGTAATTACATTGTAGATGATATCTTACAACTACGTTTCTATCTCAAAAGACTCCTTATATTTTCAATCTCAATTATTGGTACAACAATCACAATTAGGGAAAATATTAATGTTAATTATTTGTAAATAATTATGATCTATGTTTTTAATTATAAAATTTCTTTATGTAATTTTTATAAGTTTTTAACAGTAACACGCGCATATCGCATGCTAGTAACTAGGTGTAGTAAATACTGTCGGTTGTTGTAATATGACATTTTTCAAAAAACAATTGAGGACAAGAACAGCCAACGATCAAATCCTAAATGTGAATAGATGCAAAGGGATTTAGACCTTTAGGCCCAATAGTTTTAAGAAAAAGCATGAATCATAGATTGTCAAACAAATCGTTAATTATAAGATTCATTTGGTAAGTTGGGAGATGATACGATATCCCTTCCCAAAAGAAAAGGGGGCCTTGCCATTGGGAATATCATCGCAAGAAATATTGCCCTACTTGATACGTGGCTATGGAGGTTTTAAATTGAACATAACTCATTTTGACCTTTTGCTATTAAGAGTAAATATGAGATTCACGTTAATGGTAAGGATTCTCCCATAGTTAATAGGGGTAATTGTCGATCTTCAAGGAAGTCTCTCTCTCGCATATATCTTATGTTTTCTCTGTTCTTATCTCTAAAAGTGGGTAATGAAGTGTTCAATTTTGGGAGGATGTTTGGTTGGGTGTTTCTTCTTTTGAATTGTTGTTTCCACGTTTATATCAATTGGTTCGCTCACATAATGTATCTATTGCTTCTATGGGTGTTGATCGATCGAATTCAACCGCCTAGGACTTTAATTTCCTCAAAAACCTCAATGATCAAGAGCCTCTTGAGATTACATCTTTGTTACCCATGCTAGATGGTGTCTCTTTGAGTCAAATGTAAGTGATACAAGAGTTTAGTCTTTCCAATCTTCAGGGATATGTAACATATTTTCTTGTAAATCGTTTTTTTTTTTTGACAAAATCACTGACAATCTCGATGTGCCTCCTTCCCTCCATAATAACAAAATTTGGAAAATCGTTGTCTCTTAGAGTGAAGATTTTTATGTGGCCTTTCACTCCTGAAATTATAATTACTAATGACACCTTTCAAAAAAGGAAAGCTATTCGCTCTCTGTCCTCAATGGTGCATCATGTGTAGGAGAAATGGAGAATCCCCATGTCACTTATTCTTGCATTGATCCTTGGCTTTGAGTCTTTGGCGTCACCTTTTTTAATTAATGGATATTTGTTGGGTGTCTCCAAATTCTTGTACCTAAATGATTTTGATAGATTTTGGGAGTTTTGCAGGCAACAAGAAAGTCATGGCGTTGTGGAAGTGTGCAACGTTAGCTCTTTTTTGGGTGGTTCGGTCGAAGTGGAACGCTTGGGTTTTTGAAGAGAAATCTAAAGATTTTGAAGCATTATGGGATAAAGTATGTTATTTGTCTTCATTTTGCCCTCGGGGGAATCCCACTTCTAATTTTTTTTGGGATTGGAAATGAATTTGTGATATGTAGCTTTATTTTTTGTTTAATGTGAAATTTTTGCATTTTTTACTAATGGACCCCCCGCCCCCCCAATGTTTTTCCTATTATTAATAATATTATCCTTTTTGTTGGCATTCAAAAAAAGATTGATTTTCGACTCTATTCTAAATTAAGTTCTGCCATTGATTCATATTGATCAAGCCCCTATTTGGGATGCCTTAAAAGCTATAAGCTTTTTTGTCCATTTTTTTTTTAATAAAAAAAGTAAGATTTTTTGTCCATTTACTTTTTGGCTTTATTTGCTTTTTGAAAAAAGAGAGGACTTTTTTGTCTTGTTTGGGAAGTGAATAGCTTGTTTCTTGTATAAAAAGAAGAGAAAAAAGTAATGAGTTTTTTTGTTATATCAAACACAGCTGTTTGTTTTTTGTTATACCAACTACTATAGCTCAAAAGCTGGCTTTTAAGAAGAAAAAAATGGGTAAATTGACACCCCAAACGGACTCTAAACCATTAATGCTGATGGAACCGTGAATCCAATTGTGAAACATACGCTTTTGACTACTATGTCTAGAGCTTGCACGTATAATTGATACGCCATTAAACTTCCAACATTTAAAGCATTTGAGCACTAGCAAACCATTCATCTAATTCAAGTACAAATATATGAAATTCAAATAGCATAAAGTGATGAACACACAAGATTTATAAAGGTTTGGCACCCCCTTGTGCTTATGTCCTCCTAGGCTACCTTGTCAGCGTTTCTCCAATAAACCAAATAAGTCTTCGTTAGATTCACCAGAAAACTTTACACAAAAAGGTTCTATTTTTTTTTTCACTAGGCTCTCCCAAAACCTCTACCACATGTAAGAACATGGGTTTTCTTGGTCAACACAAAACAAACACCAAAATACAAATTATTATCACTTAAAGTAGGAATGCTCACCTTGAGCTCCAAGGGTGTCTATCTCTCCCTCTTAGAATAAATTGTAGGTGTGTGATGGAAATGGTTTATTTTAAACTGGATGAGAAATTCTATTTCAAAGTAAAAGAACTATTAAGATTCCAATAAAGCAACCTCTTGGAAGACGTGTGTTGAAGGATGAAGGTTTACCCTCACTCTTCAATGGTTGGAATAAGACTCAAGAGTTGAGTAAGTGCAAACAAAAAAACACCCAAATGGATGTCAGAGTACAAATAGTTAAACCCTTCAACGGCTATAAGAAGATTGATTTTTGAAATTTTCCTATGATATTTGATCTTACCACTAGGTTGGTCGACCACAATGCAACCTCATCTTTCCACGGACTATCTGGACATTAGTCATAGCCAACCACAACATTAAATTGGTCAACCAAATTTTGAAACTAGAAAATACCAGTCTATGGAGTTTAGCATTGTCAACCTTAGCACTAAGCTGGTAGTGGCTATCTAATATTACACATATAAGTTTGATATTGCCAACCTACATTAGGCTAGGGTTAACAAACTAGACCTTCAGTCTCTTTATTGGAGGAATACCACCTAAGTTGTCGAGGTATCTCCTCAAGGTACACAACAAAACAACTTTAATTTACCAACAACTATCAATCTAGGGTGAGGCTGCTTGCATATGCTTCCACTACCTCATACACAAGAATACTAAAAAATACTGGAATATTGCCTTTGTATAACATTGATTAAGTCAAGCAATGCCAAATCATGTTAGCTTTCCCCAAACAGTGTTAGGTTTGAGTACCTGACAACAACTAGCCACTGCCCCACTCTGCCCCCAAAAATATCTCGTTGGGACTGGGTCAGGTTACCAATTACAGTTATTCATGACTATATATAAAAAAAGTAACAACACAGAGTGTGTGTGTGTGTGTGTGTGTGTGTGTGTGTGAGAGAGAGAGAGAGAGCATTTGAAAAAAAAATGACCATTGAGCGGACATGCTTCCATTCTCCTACGTGGCACGCCACGTCACTATCATTGTGTGCATGAGGCATATTAACAAAAGAAAATAGATACCAGGGAAGATGGGAGTATGGGATGAGAAGTCCACAGAAGAAGACACAAAAAGGAAAAGCAAAATACAACAAAGCCTCTAACTACAATAATGCAATTCACACACCGCTCTCCAATCAATAGAAATAAAAAACAACATGATCTCCTTAGAGAGAGTACAAATCGGAACTTAAAAGGAATATATATACTGCACTCTATTCCAATCTTAGCAAACTTATTCTAAAAGATCCTTGCATTTTGCTCCAACCATATTACCTAAAAATTGAAAAGAATACACAAGTCCATGACACTTAGCCTTTTTATTACACCCAAACCCCCTAAAACTGATTGCTAGAAACTGAGAACAAGCCAAAGTCACACAACAAACTGATTCCTCACTCCTACACGTAATGCATCATTGACAAAGTTAATGATTAGGTGATGTAGTACCAATAGAGAGGAGGAAGAAGAACATATATTAGAGATTACGAGAAAAAGAACAGAGATTAGGAGCAAAAAGAGAAGAAAAAATCACAAAACTCAATATCGATTATTATTCATCCAAGTCTGATTAATACATCAATAGACCCTTTATTTATAACCCTAAATCCTAATTAAAAAGGAAACTAAAACCTTTAATTAAAATGGAAACAAATAAACTCCTAATAAATACTTATTCAAATCTTGACAAATAAAGAAACCTAATACTTATAAGAAAACTAAATAAAATACACTACAATCCCAAATTAATAAAATACAAGCCAAATTTGATTTTAATTCTCATCTATTGTTTGCATCATAAAATACAAGCCAAATCTTTCAAAAATATCATCCATTGTGATGAAAAGGCAAATAATTAGAATTGTCGATAACCTTATAAAAGAAAGTAAGACTCTTATGAGCCAAAGAATACTCGAAAACCTTAATTTTTAGAGGTCGAGCTGCATTTGAATTCATTCTTTTTTTTTCTTATTGATGAAAAAGCAAATAATTAGAGTTGTCAATGACCTTATCAAACAATGGTCTGCAAAAGAAGACCTGACAAATGACGCATCCTAAGTTCCACACCCTCCAATCACTCACATTAAGACTAAAAGAAAAATCATCAAGCAAAGCCAACAAAGTCGCTATTTCAATCATCTCTCTGTCATTGAGATTTCTAGAGAAATTAAAGTTCTGGTATATTGGAGCCATGAGAGGTTGGAATTGATGGAATAGAGACTTATTTTGATCGAACCAACCGATAGAAATGTGGAAACAAGATATTGAAAGAAAAGTCATCCTCTCAAAATCTCACTCTCTCACCATGAACCAACCTCAAGGATAAGAATCTTGACAACAAAGAAATAATCTGAAAATTAGATTTCCAAGAGGGTGGCAATTAGTCCTCGAAACTATAGAAGAATCCCACCAATTAGCTACCATCACGTAATTAGCGTGTATTTGGTCTAACTTTTTGTGTAAGCTTTTTGGCTTTTTGGTAAAAAAGTAGATATGAAAAAGTCAATTAATTACAGTGGGAGACCAAACAAATAAGCTTTTTAAGAGGTTTTTACCAAAAAACCTTCAAAATAAGCTAGACAAACAGATAATCTTAATAACAAAATGCCATAATAATTTACACGGTGAAAGAACTCTATAACCATTGAGTAAGAAGAGCAATATTCAACATTTTCAATAGCAAGACCCCCTTTCTTTGGGAAGCAATAATGCGAGTTCACCTTCCAATTAATCAAATGACCTCTCTTCCCCTCCTCATTTCCTTCCCATAAGAAATCCCTCACTATTTTCTTAATTTTGTTCGCAACCTTTTCCGAAATTTTAAAGAAAGATAATAGTAGTACAAATACTACACAACACAAACTACACTTATGTTTGCGTTGCTACTCTAGAAAGCAATGCTCGTTAGCAACTCTCCAACCTCTTTCTAATTTGTTCCAACACTGGAGCCCATAAAGACTCCATTTTACGATTACAACCCAATAAAACTCCCAAAAACTTACAAGTAAGATGATCAATTGAACACTCTACGATATCCGCCAAGCTCCATAATCTATCACTTCTGAAATTCATACCCACAATATTGCTTTTGCTCATAGCAATCCTAAGACCCAACAAAATCTCAAAATAATCTCAAAACTAAAAGAAAGTTAACTACCATAGATAGGTATTGTCTGCAACCTGCAGCTGGGACACACAAACTCCAACCCTCCCTTAACAAAGACATCAACAAGACCCTTCTACCTTGCCAAATAAACCATCCTATTCAAGACATCAAGTACCAAAATCAAAAGAAATGATGATAAAGGGTCAGCTTACCTAAAGACCTCTAGATGCTTTAAAACTCTTCCCCTTTCTAACATTAACTATAACCAACATACGCAAAGAGTCGATGATACACACCCGCGTATCCACCTCCTCCACCTCTCCTCAAGCCTCTTTTTAAGCCTCACACAATCCAAAAAATTCCAATCTAAATGTGCATTAACTTTCACAAACTCCACTTTGATAATAAACCCTCCTTATTAGATCCTCTATAATCTTGCACTGCATCATTTGCTACCAAGACAACCCATCTAAAATCTCCACAAATGCACCTTGAGTTGAGGAAATGACATCTCCCAGATCTAGCCTTCGCCTTTTTTACAACATTTTTCCCACATATTATACAAAGATGTAACCAAACTCTTTTGACCCAAAAATAATTAATCTTCAATGAATCTTCTTTCTTGGGAATCAAACAAATAAATGAAGCATCGATAGTAGCATTCACAACATCATTTGAGAAAAACTCTTCAAAAACTCTCGCCAAACCTTCTTTTACAATACCCTAACAATCTTGAAATAAAGCTAAAGAATATCCACAAGGACCTTGAGATTTATCCCTCCTGCAATCAAGCATTGCCTCTTTGATCTCTATCTCTTCAAAGAGCCTCTTCAACCATCCAGAGTTAGAAGCTTCAATTGGAATTTGGAGCCCATTCCAAACCAACAATACCTAGCCTCACAATGCCTCCATCAGAATACAACTTCAATTAAAAATTGAAATTTCACTAATAGTTTGATCCCTCTCTATCTAGGAACCTCCCAGATTCAACCTATTATTATCTTAATAAACTTCTCCTCATTTTTTCATCAACAATCCTATGAAATAGTTTTCGACTATTCTCATGAGGCAACACGTTGATAATCAAATATGTCCACCTGTCACAATACTCCTGGAGGTTGATACACACTAATTGAGGCTAACACACGATACTTTTCTAATGTCACTTCAAACTAAATAAAGTTCAAAACCTTCTACATAGATTTCAGAAAACTGTCTCCAAGAAATTGAAAATAATGGGAAAAAAGGTATCATCCAAAAATTTAGGGACATACATCAAAACTATACACACAAACACACTGCACACACGATGGTATCAGGTCATCAGCTTATTAGAACAAGTAATCTCGCGATACCTTCAAAAGATGTTATGGCTGTGACATGCTTTTCAAATTTCAAAAACAGAATTCACTGGTACAGGACCATTAATTAATAGCTAAGCCCTGTCATTAGCATAGTGTTTTGGCAGTTTTTACAATGCCACCCCGTGAATTGCAGGACCAGTAGTAATCATAATAAAAACTGACAGGCAGCCTATTCTTATTAACACACCCATTGGAGAAAGCATTAATGCAGAAGAATAGTCAAGTTACAATGTGTCGTGTCAAATGTTTTATACGATGAGGAAGAGGCATGAAATGAGAAACGGGTGTTTATAGCAGTACCTTGATATTATATCTGTCAAAAAAAAATAATTTAAGATCCACAATAAGATAGAAGACAGAAGCAAAGAAGACTAGAACTACCCAAAATTTTCCCTTCAGGTCTCCAATATCAAACAACAAACAAGGAACAATTTTGAGAAGGAAATTATGCGTTTGAATCTTTCCACAAGTGAAAACAGAAAAGTACCTTCAGACCAAGTAATTTAATGGGTGTAATTTGTCCTGGTACAATGCAATCCGGCCCTGCTGCTTCCAATATGGCATCATTTGCCAACCCACTTCCAACTGGATTTGGGTGCTGCAAATTTCCATGCAAACCCCATAATATGCAAAAATTAGAACCCGTTATCACTTATGCGCACACACATGCACACAAACACTCCCTTATGGTCACAGAGATTGCAAAAGCGTAAGATGAAACAATTGTTTTTCAGCTTTTATCTTTGAATTCAGTAAAAAAATATAAAAATCCAAACAAGTGTGCTTATAGCTCTTGGCTTATAACTTCTGATTCTAGATCAACAAACACAAATTAAATACTTTAAAACTATAAATTCACTACTTCAATAAATATTTATAACTTTTGAACTAAGTCATAATCACAAATTTTCGACTATAATCTATAAGTTCATTATTTCAGCTACACCAAACATCATCTTTCATGGGGTGAATTACTTGCGAATATGTATAAATCAATATACTGTAATATAAAGTAAAAACCTCACTTGGTGTGAACGATGCCTGCTCACCTGCTCACGTTTTTGTAACTGCGATAAGATTTTTGTAATTGTCACAATTTTCAAGTTTCCGAAAATTTCCACTCCCTTTTTATTCAATGTTTCTGTATTTAAAATTCCAAAATCGTAATTCGCTTCAATTTTTTCCCCTTCAAAATCTACATTTTCCCCTCCTCTGTTCTTATTCAACAATATTTCTGTAAAAAAAAATTGACGATTCGATTGCACATGCATAATGTGTGCCACGAATACAAGTATTATATATATATATATATATATATAGAGAGAGAGAGAGAGAGAGAACCTTCATGACAGATTGGGCGTAATTGGAATAAGGGTTTTGGGAGAGACGAAGAACAGGGGAGTGGTGGATTTTGGGGATGGGTTTTCCGGAGGGGGACGCCCTCCAGGGCACATCCTTTTGCAGAACAGCTCCTCCTCCTCCTTTCTTGGACATACGCGCGCTCTTTAGGGTTTTTATCCACCCAACACAAATGGGTTTGCGTCACTGCTGCAGCACTATTATATGTAGCGATGAGAAAAATGATAAAAACAGAGTGATGAGGTCTACAAAACCCAGGTGTGGATGATGATGGGAATGAACGGATGGAAGCTATAGACTATAGAGGGAGAGGAAGATGCCAAGCGTTGGGTTTTTGAGCTGGGTTTTTGTTATTCGAGTCTAGACAAACATGGGTGTCATCGACGTGCGCAAATTGTGGGGTTTGGGTTGGGATTGGTTTCCTGATAATTTTCCATCTTTATTTATTTTTTTATTTTTATTTTTTATCAAATTGTTTTTCATCAAGTTGCTAAACTTACTCTTACTGCCCCTTCGTTTATCAACAGAAAAAAATATATTTTTTCTCCTTAAATTATAAGAAAAAAAATAATCATAATTTTTCTTCTTTTTATTTAGATTAATAAGAGATAAAATAAATTAATTTCTCTCTTATTTAGATAGACTTTATAAAATAAAAGAAATAGTACTAGTTATTTATAAAAATAACTTTATTCTTGTTATTACTTTTTTACTTCTTATTAGTTCTAGACAACTCAAGAGGAGTTAAATGGGTCTTTAAAAATAAATAATAATTTTAAAAAAAATTTAAAAATCTTTTAATATTGCAAACAGATATAGCAATTTAATCAAAGATTAAAACAATGCAAGTATTAAAAATGTTAGGGATAGAGAGATTGAACCGGATACCAAAGATTTATGGTGGTTCGACTTCTTCCAAACCTATGTCTACTCTTTAAGTTCTCCCTTGGGTATTTTCACTATATAGAATACTTCACGGGCGTATTTCAAACATTTACAACCTTTAAGATTTCTCTTGAATAAACTGAATGTTTATGGGCACATTCACAAGTCTAAAATAGTTTCAAAAAGATCTTATGAAAATAAGTCCTTATTATCCTTTGAGTGAGTTTCACGGGCGTATTTCAAACATTTACAACCTTTAAGATTTCTCTTGAATAAACTGAATGTTTATGGGCACATTCACA